>CAJQUW010000836.1:0-319709 GCA_907163375.1 Prostheceraeus crozeri
TTTTCTCATCCCAAAACCTCCCAAACCTGGGCTTATCTTTAAACTCAGCCCGTTTTCCTTGCCTTTTTCCATCTCAAGTCAAGAAAAATTAGTTCAAACTGAGCTTTCCACTGCAATTTTTCTCACATTTTAGCTTTCAAAATGAGCTATATTTGACGACTTCTTCTACCATCTCTGGAACCAAAGTGGGACCGGTTTGGCAGGAGGCGGCGGGGGGGGGGGTGGGTGTAGGGGGCGTCAGAACTTAAATCTCCTATTGACGTGGGGACCCCTACCCTCTACCGATAGTTGCCCCCAAAAACGTCGAATTTGCACTCCATTTGCACATCCGAGCACTCCTTCCTACCGATGAAATGGACCTTTCCTCATCCCCACAAAAACCTACCAAAACCTACTTTTTCAAACTTGACGCTTACAGAGCTTCTACCCCGGGTGCAACCTCCTTCCATCCTTCCCAAATACAGTTTCACGCAGATTCCACGCATCTGAAACACCTTCTCAATACAACCTCCTTCATAGACGATTTCCCACGTTTCTAGTCCCAAACCCAATCAACACTACCCCTTTCCACTTATCCTCACAAATCACTTCCTTCCCCAACCCTTACCCGAAAACTCCTGCCTTTCCATCCGCTGGGGACCCGATTTCATCCTCTCGGGACCATTCATCACCCCAACACCTCCTTGGCGACCTCCCTCCCCTTCCGGACCAGAGGTGGGGGTTTGCGCATTTTGGACTTGCGCGGGATGAGCTGTTTACTCGAGCTTTCGAATTGGCACCTGGTGTTATTTTTTAGTTGCTTCTCGTCGGTCCATGACGAACTCTTTTTTTCATTCTTATATGATCTAAAATAAAATCGTTATAAAGTATTAATTTATTTTCCATTACCGTCTTCAGTTGAGTAGACTTTGCCTTTCTTACTATTTCTGTACCTGCTCTATACTAGGTAGGTTACTCTATGTTGTCAGTATTAATTTATATTCATTCGTTCATGACATTTAATTACCTAATTATTTACAGGATTCTCCACTAGGGTAATTGTTAAACTTTGGCATCTTCCGTTTCCTGGATCCTTCGAATTTTTTTTTGACCGTGTCGTGTCTTGATTCGATACCAAATGGATTGGATTGAGATTTCATGACTTTTAGTTTTTATGTATTTTTCAACTTTCTGCGAAATTTCGTCAAATTTATGTCAGTGACAGAGCTAGATCTAGCCTAGTTTTCAAGAGATAGGTTCTAAGAAATCAGTTTTGTTTATGCTGTGTGCAAGTAGCCTATAGATTGTATTCTAGCAATAAAACGTATATACTGAAGTCTCAGCTGCCTGTATACCATATACATTATACTACAAAGCAATATACAGTCTATGTCTAAAATCATTGGACACCTGGAATCAAAGGCTATTGGCCTAGTAGAACCTAATAATTCGATCGAACCGCATATGTAGAAAATTGTCATACTTCTTCGATATCTTTTGTTTCTGACTTGAATAAAGATTTTGCGATAGAAATAGATCATATTTAACAAATGTTATCTACTTAATACAAGTATAGAACGGACCTAGCTATCTAGTTTTACCTAGTTTAGGCCAATGATCTGCATGATGATTATTTCTTTCTTGTGAAGAAATTATTCTACAAATTATGAAGCTACATGTACAGTAAATCTACGATATTTATTAGCAACTGTATAAGGTTCTAGCATTTTTCGTAAATATAATTATACCGCAGGTAATTAGTAAGTAGTATGTATAAGTTTGTATAATTATTTTATGATGCAGAAATATAATATGTGCCATAATTTCATTATGGCAACAATGGCCATCCAAACATCGACCGTTGAAGGCGCTGGACGCCGAAGGCCTGTCTGCCATACTTTTAACTTTAACTTTATTATATTGGCCTAAACTAAAAAGGGGAGTTTTAATTACCTTGCATAACTTTCTCAACAATTTGAAGAATGTTCTATGCATGTATCCGAACATATGTTATAATGTTCATAGCCAATATATGTAGGAAACCACTTTAGAAAAAGAAGAAATATTTTCATGCTTTTTACCAAAAAAAATATTATACATTCGTACCAAGGTACATAGTCACTTCTTTAAATCGTTATCTATGGCACCAAAAATATTTTATCATGCTAAACCAATATCACCATTCGAAATAGAATACCAAAATTGGGAAAAGAGTAATAACTCTAAGGTTGATTTGCATGATTATATCCAAAGGACAAATTAAGAAAAAATAAAAAAGATGAGAAAAAATAGTGTTTGAATTTTAAAATGCTATTTATAGCATCAAGACGAAAACATTATGCAAAATGAATACCACCATTAGATTTAGAATACCCGAATTGTATATAAGCCATAATATCGGGTCTCTTTGTTTGATAATTTAGGAATAATACTGGGGGGCGGAATCCGCCCCCCTTGGTCTGAGCGTGCGTCAAATACCTTGGTATGAATAGGGTTAAAACAGCAAAAAATGACTGTCAAATTTCAAAGGAAATATCTGTCAACATTAGATAGAAATGATGACTAGACGACTTAACACTTATAATTCGGCAATGTCAGGTACACAGCGTTTTAGTCCAGACCCCCAAGCGCCCAGAACGAGTTTCTGCAGGGAACGAGGAAAAGTGAGACATTCACAGAATGATGCACATCAAAGCTGCCTACTACGAATGGGCACGTCTGCCCAGAGTTCTATGAGTTCCTTTTCTTGTCAGACAGGAACAAAGAAAAACACATGTAAATCCAATGGGACGCAAAATGCAGTTTTTGGCTAAAATGAAATTTTGTGTGTTTTTGCTTATCAACTGGAGAGTATTAAGTCTAGAGTCATAATTTTTGACATAAAATGTCTTCAGGTCATTTCCTATGATGTGCATGCGCTTTTATCATGCTTCTAATCGGCAATGTATGTGAGAATGTGGTTGAATGTGATAGAGTTCCTCAAAATGTTTGTGCTTGACGACATTACGAGGCTCGCCAAATCTAAATGCGTTCAGCTTTATAGACAGGGTTGCATGGAAATGAAAGGAAATGACCTAAAGACAGTCCATGCCAAAAATCATGACTCTGGGCTTAGTACTTTTTGTTTAATCAGTGAAAACATAGAAAATTTCATTTTAACCAAAAGCTGCAATCTGCGTTCCATTGGATTTACATGTGTTTTTCTTTGATCTTGTCTGACAAGAAGAGGAACTCAATAGAACTCGGCAGACGTGCTGATTCGTGGTAGGCGTAGGGTGTACATCATTCTGTGAAAGTCCCACTTTCGGCCTCGTTCCCCGCAGAAACTCGTTCCGGCTGCCGGACAATTTGTCTTTACAAATATTTTCTATTCAAACTGTAAAAACAGCTACAATTATTTAACGGAAAAACCGTGCACTGTTATTCATAAGGTTCCAATGAGAACGAAAATAGTAATGAACCCGAATACTAGCTACGAAGAAATAAGTCCGAAAATCTAGCATTCTTTGAGCTCGGACATATAAGTTTTCATTTTAGAATTTTTTGGATTCGAAAGCACAGTACTTAATTCGTACTAATTTTAGTGCTCATTTAATGAGATGCATGGGACTAGCACCTTCGACAGTCGATAGATACCATACGGCATATCTAATCCGCTATATCCTATATGCAGATCCATCTATAAGAACTGCTTTGGCAATTAAGCACAAATGCATTTGGATTAACAGGTTTCACTTATCTTGAAGAAAATTATTAAATACAGAATACATTGAATTACAGTTATGATCAAACACGTCTGGTATTTGGAAGAGGATATAAGTAGACTTTATGCAAGGGTTTCTCTACTATATAATAAGTCAATTAAAATAGTCAGATGCAGTCAGCAAAAGCTAATAACATCAATATTGAAATTAAAACAATTAACATAGAATTCATGTTCATATGTCCTTGAAATTTTTTTTCGCAAATTTGCACCTAACCGTTCACGATTATAAAGATGACAAGTTACATGCCAAAGGTAGTCAGTCACAACATAAACTGTGTTGGCTTGCTGATAGGCGCCACTTAGTTAGCCTTCCCATAATTGCTGCTCATCACTGTCGACAATGCATACTCGTCCGATATTTAGATCGTCTGTCTCAGCTGGACAGACTGTACAAAAAGTCTATTATCCAGATCAAAGCGCGCGCCGTCATCCACTAGCTGCACAGCAACTCAATGAATGTGGCCTTGTGTCAGGTCCTTATACATCTGAGGTCCATGGTGTAAACGCTAGTATATAGTTCTACACACCACACTCCATCTTAGTCACAGAAATCAGATGAAGCAAGTTTTAATTGCTAGGAATAGTTATAAAATCAAAACAGATGTCATATCGAACACGGTTTTCTGTTTATAAATGTGTTTTTCACATCAAAATTCAGATCTTTTAAAGTAATTATATTGACAATACATTTCTTCAATATTTTTGAAATCAAGTTTGACTGGATAATTTATTTATATTAATTTCATCATATTAGTGCTCAATTGGTACTTTAAAAGCAATTTAGTACTTCTGTGAATTCAAGTTCGGTAATTTCAGTTTTTTTCCGTTTAGTACTAATTGCTACTTGAATAGGACTTACAGTGCAAATTCAATGAAATTATTAACCTAATGCCATATACTCGTAGTGACCGATGTACCCATATAGTAAAGCAGATTTTGTGGTTAGAATTCAAAATGTATTTCTACACCTCCAAAGAGTCTGTAACGATGCAATAGGCCTGCAGGCGAAGACTAAACACGTGTGATAAAAACTTTAATATATAGCGGTCAAAGGAAGAATTAGGCATATCAACGGTGGTAATCCTGAAAACAATGAATATGCAATTTTGTGCTTTGACACTTGCTGCATTGCCTACACTGTAAACTGCAGGGCACTAATTTAGGCACGAAGCCGAAATTTCGTGCCAGTTAGTACCTAGTTGGTGCCTTTCTAGTGCCTCGAGGCACCAGTAGGTGCCACCAGGCACTATAGGCAACAAACCAAATATATATCTATCCAATAAAATCGAAGGAAAAATCAATGGGCACGAACACGGCATAATGAACTTCGTGCCTTGTGTTGGTTAGAATTGATGCCTTAATTTCGTGCCTAATTCAAGCAAAATTTCGTGCCCTAGAGTTTACAGTGTACGACAATTCTTTCCACACTGACGACATTGGCCTTGAGAACTGTCAATTAAATAATTTCCAATTCCATCTTTTTGACCGGATTTAGAGTTCGCCGTAAATCTTCAACCACCCTTCAAAATTTGGGGCTCCTTTCCTTTCTTAGCGAGGGAAATCGTAGCGTCGCGAAGAAAATTCAAGTGGGTTGAGGCTTCTCTCCCATGCAGTTGACAGTGCAATCTCCATGCTCCTGCTGATGCAACCAACTCGCTTCGCTCGTTCTACATTTTCAATGTCGTATGGACATCGTATTAACACTGCTATAATGTAATTTCATCAATTTCGTCTACATCAGAATTTATGCCATCTTCAACTGGAACTTAAAACTATGCACGACTGTAGTAATGTATTTCTGCTATATAAAGTTTTGGTCAAATTTCATAGCCATCCCTATCCCTGGAAATCCGGGGCAGGTCAACAAAGCATAGACATTTTTTCTGCAATGCCAAAACTAATAATGAGCCAGGACTACTATGATGTCTACATAGATATCTTTTACATAGATGAGCTCACACAATTTAATTAAGTGTATGATAAAGCACTGATATTTTACTTAACACATTTAGAAAGTCCGAGTCCCCGTGCGTAGGGGACTCGTACATTAAATCTATGACTCGGACTTTCTATGTGTGAAGTAAAATATCTGTGGTTTATCATAATTTATTTCACGAACCATAGACTTCTATGGAATAATTAGGAATAATTAATTTAGAAGTCTATGCACGAACAATAATGACAATCATTGACTTCCAAATTATCATATCTAGGCATCCCTTTGGATTCCTGACAAGGGATATATCATGGACTCCGGAAATGACATCCGCTACCTCAGCGAAAAGGCTGAACGCTCTGCTGCTATTCTTGAGAGTAAATCGAAGGACTTTTTATCAAGTGATGAAGTAACTGATTTAGATGACATCGAAATGAGACTTTCTTATGATAATTGTGTATCTTCGGGAATTCTGTCAGAAACTATTGATAATTCGATCTACCTACGAGTATTTTACATTGAAACAGATAACGACATACCACAGTTAAAGGCCACTTTGATCATTCAGTGCGATTTGAGTGTTTCTATCATCATCGATAACAAGCTGATGCCAAAGTCTAACTATTGTGACATTACTGCCAATTCTAAGATTTCTTCGTTTTCACAAGTGTTGAACATGATGGCAAGGACAAAATTTCTTGCAGACTCGAAGGAGACTGACATTGCCATAAATTATGCTGAAGAGATTATAGATATATTTCAAAGATGGAGGAGTGATGCGGCTTCTGATGAAATGGGACAAATGCTGCGAACAAAGACAATCAGTTTTTATGCCTTGAGACGGGTGTCTTTCATTACCTCGAGTCGAAGTACTGTATATGCAGTGATATCAGCCTTGTATCGTACACTTGGTCAATCAACCTTTCAGTCCAGGTGTTATATATCTAGGAGTCCATGGATATATCTGCTTCATCTAACCAATGATAGCAACCAGCAAGCTTTTCAAAATTTGAAATTCTGCCCATGTTTTTCACTGGATCACTATCATTTATTGGATAATCCTGTAACATCTTGCAACATGTTAGAAACTGTCGATGATACATTAACGCAATACTTGAGAGAAGATGAAGATATATTTGATTGTGAATTATCATCTATAGATCCGTCGATAGGCCAGCTTTCCAACTCAACCCGCTTTCCTTCCGTGTCATCAGAGCAATTAGAAGATTTATTGAACAATCGCACTCCTGAAACTACCCAAACAAAAGTTAACTGGGCGATGAAAATATTCAACGATTGGATGAGAAATTGGAAGACAAATCTAAATGATGGATGCTTAACCCCTTCGATCCTAGGACGAGACCTTCTCGTCTTACTTAAAGCGCTAGGACGAGAGGGTCTGGTCCAGCACTTTTATCTTATTTAAGTAACGTACAGCAAAATATAACCATCTATTGTCAATGAGTGGGTTCACGGCACGTCTCACGACCATGCCACACGCGCGCAGATTCACACGCACGTGTGCGCGCGCGTTAGATTTGAAAATGTGTGTTAGCTGAATCACAGTGTATTCTGCGTGTGATGAAGTTCTTCTTGTCAGAGTTGTAATGTCACACGGCAGCGAATCACAGCTAGTTATCTTTATTCAGTCGAGAATGAAGCTTAGTCGTATCACTCATTTCGTCTGATGGCTTCGGTGCGGCGAAGTGCGAGAACTATCCTACGTGTACATCGTTATGGCTTCGACGATGATAGTGAAGATGGTTCGGATGAAGAAAGAATTGAGAGGTCAGATGAAGAAGTGACTGCGTCAGGAAATCTCATTCATGGTTTAAGAAAGTTGGAGTAAATTGTAATATGCGTCTGGTCTTCATGCGTGGGTGCACAAGAGAAAAGAATGCACAAGAATCGTATCTCAATGTCATGAAATCAGCCGTGCTATATTTGACCGGAATGCAGTCGAGATCGAAAAAACCTCGCAGAGGAAGCAAATCAGATCCCACTCATCTGAAAACGAACCATGTACATGTTCGTATTCCGCCAACCGAAAAGAAACTGCATCCAACAAAGCGGTGCCGTGTTTGCGCAGCAGAAGGGATCCGAAAGGAAAGTCGGTATCAGTGTGATGGCTGCGCGGATAAGCCGGCTCTGTGCTTAGGACAATGCTTCACCTCTCATCATTCATGAATGATGTGACATTTAAAAGTTCTATAGAGTTAATTGCTTGTAATTAATATCATTTGTTCAACACTTTTATTAGTTTTGAATTCGTAAAGGTTAAACGGGTTTAATATAGAATTTTCGAGATAATATTACATATATACTACTTATTTTAAATACACTACTCACCAAAGAGAAATGACTTAGAATGATGAAAATTGTCAGATTATTTCTTCTTAAGATATCAACTAATAGAAAATAAACATTTAAACCACTAGTTCAAACTTCAAAATTTTCGGATTTTTTCAGGTCATACGATGACACACTCAAATTCCTTTCACTACCGAATGGGTTAAAGGTGTACAAAGAAGTGGACGAAATAAATAAATCGGACTTGAATCACTGTTTGAAGTATTTCTTACCCAGCATTCGAAAGGTAAACGGTGAAGATTATCCGCCCAGGACACTAAAAGAAATAGTAGCATGTGTACAGCATCACTTGAATTACAAGTTGAAGAAACCGTGGAGCATATTCAAAGATGAAGCTTTTATGGAGGCCAAGGAAGCACTTGATGCTGTAATGAAAGAAAGTGCGAAAAAGGCAATGTCAAGCAGAGAAAAAGAGCGGCTCCAATTACATTGACAACCGACAGCGATCTATGGAGTAAAGGAGTAATCGGAAGTGGTAGTCCAAGACAGTTGATTGACACATTGATCTATCATTTTTGATTACATTTTGCATTGAGAGCCCGTCAGGAACATCGTAATCTCAGATACGGTAATGATTCACAAATAACCTTGTATCGAGATGAAAACGATGTTGAAAAGTTGAAGTGCGTAGAAAACTTTTCAAAAAACAAGAATTACGGTATCAAGAGCAGCAGGCAAGAACCAAAAGTGACCTATATTTTCCCTCATGAAGATTGAAATAAATGCATCATTGAGCTCTATAAATGCTATTTATCCCATCGACCTGAATCCAATGGACTGCTTGGGAATGACGCTTTTTATTTTACACCTACTCATAAACTAAAGAATAACGTATATGGTACAAAAACTTGCCAATGGGTATTCATACCATATCCGGCACTTTGTCACGACTAATGAGAGGCATGCCATCAGATGATGAGAAATTCAACTCGAATACATCGTTGCGAAAAACTTCGAAAACTCGACTAGTGATGGCAGAAATTTCAAAGGAAATATCGGTTCGGAAGACAGGCCACACATCTAGCGCAGATCTGACGTATGTTGATGCAAGCGAATGTGAGGCAGCCATGACCAAAGCTTATTTTGGTACAAATTCCACCAGTTTGATCTGTCCTCAAGCAAGTTCCACAAATCAGAACTGTCCACAAACAAGCTCCACAAAGTCATCAGAATGCAGCCAGATCCCAAAACACATCACGATTTCCTGTGGAAGTTTCAATTTTGAAGCAACATTTTGACTTTTTCATGACTTAATATGTTTCTATAATTATCCTGTTATGATCATTGTTTATGTTCAGAAATATTTAGTGATTAAGGATAGTGATTTAATGTGTACAGTACATTTAACGTTTAATGTACTGTACACATTAAATCAGCTATAGAAATCATAGAAATGATAGTTTTCATAGAAATCGCAAGTTCTTAAGCTACCTAGAATGTATCCAGGAAAAGAAGATAAAGTACAGGGATGAGTGAAATAAATCCATGTGAGTGATACAAACATGGAGACTAAAAATTCACAATTGCTTCATCGAACAGGAGGAAGTCAAACATACCTTGGTTGGCCTTCATCTAACATAAAAGGAAATGCAATGAAATTAAAAATTCAAATATATTCGACCTCTATGTTTCAACCGTCCCTGTTAACCTGCCTGTGAGCATAGTGATAATGTGACATAGCTTAAAACGGATAAACGTGGATTGACGTGGATAACGTGAGAAACGTGGCTTCGCTGATATCTCGGTCTATTATCATAGTGAACTGCCCTCGGGGCAGTTAGCTAGATAATTGTCCTCGTTATTTCAGCAAATCTAAAAAAATCCCGTTTTATCCATTACATAACGATGTCGTGTACATCTTCGTCGTCGGATTCATGCATCAACTGCTTGCTGCAAAGATAGAAATTTTCTTCACATTTTCGTATATTGCGCATCTTGCAATCTGCAACCGATTATGATATACCGTATTTCTTTGAATATGAGACGCCTTCGAATAAGAGACGCATCCGTGAGAGGAAAAAATTTGATAAGAGACGCCCTTGAATAAGAGACGCATGTACAAAAAATAGACTGCTATAGACATATTACATGCAGGCTATTGTAATGTGGTAGCTACATCCGCCTGAGCGATTATTAGGCCTACTTATCTTAGTAAAATAAGTCAGTCTACTAGTAAATACCGGGTATCATGATCAATATTGTATAATATATAAGGCTTCTTGTTGTTGTACATGCAGTACATGCATGTTGTACATACGTACATGCAGGCCTACTTAAGGTTACTTCATCTACCATTTAAGGAGGCATTATACGGTAGCTTCCTTTGCATTTGGAGTCATGTACTGGTCGGTAACTTTTGCTGTAAATAGTACTTGATTATCGGCATTTCGTTTCGGTAAATTCAGATCTAGTGTACATGTAAAGTGGCCAACATGTACTGGTATATGAATGTATTAGATGAGTGTACAAGATATGCTACTACAAACCATAAAACTACTTTCATTTCCAAAATATCTGAATTATGATAAAGCGTATATATGTAAGAAAAATTACTGGCGAAATTTGCCCATGACATAGGCCTAAGTGAGGAATGCAAAGGTTACCTAAGAGAATAGTAGCAAAAAACTAAGACATCTTTTTCTAATGAAAGAATGAAAACTTGAACATTTGATAAATAAGAAACGCCCTTGAATAAGAGACGCCCCTGAATAAGAGACGCACGCATCAATCAGGGATTTGAAAAAAATAAGAGACGCGTCTCTTATTCAAAGAAATACGGTACTTGATTCGTTCAATGACATTTTTACATGCTGCATATGCTAGGTAACATTCAAGTAGAACTCAGGTACTTCCCTGAGGATTATTTTTAGTAACATAACGTTGGTACGTAGATATCTGCATGACTCAACTTCACGTAAATGGAAGACAAAACAGCGATGCTTTTCAAATAACATGAAACTATGTTTTCGTACAGCCCAGCGTTCCCCTTTGGGAACATGAATCTGTAGATATATGTTATGCACACAAATGAGCGCTCAATTTTATCAAATTTAGCAAGTTCATTTTCATGCTTATGTAACACTTAGCGATTGAGATAAAATGGTTATAAGATATATTTTTCTTCATTCCAAAAATTCACAAAATTGCACAGAATATGTAAAATTTCATGTACCAAAACATTCAGGAGCATCTGTGACGACGAATCATGATAGTAGTTTTGATGCTCAATGTCATTTATTAGGGACGTTTGTGTAAAGATTTAGTAAAGAGAATTTGAAAATTCAACTAGGAACGCTAGGCGGAAAACGGTTGACTTTTTATACTTACAGTAAACTGAAATACCACTTCTGTAATGGAGTTAAGATGCAATTATGAATTATATGTATCTTTAAGTCATTACATCCAGTAAACAGATGGAAGCATGATGCAAAAAATACATGCAATCATAATAATATCCTTTCAGAAGCAATCTTCCATTAACAGCCTTCTAAATAGCAAACTAATTCCATTTGTTTCTTTGTTTTTTTAATGGTTTTGATTCAACATTATCTAAGTTGCAGAAATGAGAATGCATTGTTATTGATGCAAGCATTTAAGATAAGAAATCGTGTGCTTCCAATAGCGAATAACCTGGAAATTATAATGCGCAGTTAATTTCTACAGGGCGCGGCATAAAAAATGTGACTAGATTTCAATGCAGGACTCTGTCAGAAAAATTTTCATAAGCTAAAAAGGAATTTTTCACACGCTCACCTTTGATGGTTTCTCAGAATAACCTATTAACAGTTTGTTTACGGCAACTCAGATACAAGTTAGTTTACGTTTTGGGAATGACCCCAGAAATAACAATGTAAATCTGATACAAAAACTCATAGGAATCTGATTTTTCGATACTTGCAGTTATGCGACACATCATCTGGACTCGTAAATTAGATCCATGTATTCAAGTCCTGCTGCGTAGTATCTGAAGTAATTTGTTGTGGGTCCTATTATCTGGTTATATCATAACTATGAATATAAGAATAAACATATATAATATACACATATTGTGTACATATTATGTACATTATGTACACATAATATATTGGACATATATATTACATAATATATGTACACATTATATTATGTACACATAACATGTACATATTATGTACATGTACAAGAAAAGATCAAACGTTTCATCCACTTGTCTTATAGACACGACTTAAAATTTTAATTGAAGAAAGATAACGATTCCTCTGCATGAAAATTTGAAATTGGCGACTTATGCACAATGAAGACATAGGCCTACAACTTTTGAATGAATCTTACAATTAAAGCTTTGGCAATCATGGCAACGAGTTTCCACTTTCTGATCTTTCGATCGGTCACAAATGCTGCATTGACCTCGATTCTGGTGACTTTGTGGTTTTCTCGAGTGATGACTTCAATGGATGGCCCACTGAGATACATGGTCAGTTTTACAGATCAGTTCACAGTCTTGCTTGTTTGCCTCTGTATCGCACATGATTTTCACACATCGAATAGCCAAGATTCAGAAGAAAATTATACCACTCCTTACACCTCCGGTTGTTGTTCTGAAAATGTAGCAGCATCTGGCGTTTGCCGTAGCATGCAACATAAAAAAATTGAAAGTCAGTTTCAAATGACCATCTTTAACATTTCCTTTATTAGCTATAGGCCTAGAGACGAACCATGTGGTTCAAATTCTCCACGCCTGTCTTCGTTGGGTTGCATGCTTGTTTCCTGTCAGGCTTTCCATCATGTGACTCTCCTTCCAAATGCTCGTAAGAGAAGTATAGTAATGGACTTGTTCCTTTACCATTAGAGAGAATCACCATTATTGCCACGATGAAAATAAATGGAAGAACCTCTCTCTGCCACGACCAACTTTCGCAACGACTGGAATTTCTCTACAATTCATAACGGCTCTCTAAGTACACGTATCATCAAAAATACTATCAACATAAATGAGGAAAGATATTAATTCTTTTTCATCGACGGGGTGGATTCCACGTTTAGTTACAGTTTCCTCGCGAATAATGTTTTGAGATCTGCGACGTCCTGAAGTAATACAAGGCCGCGCCTGTTCAACCATTCCACATAATTAGCTGCGACACTTACACAGTTGTCAGTGTCAGCTTCCTCCTCCTCACTGTCACTAGATGAAATGGTTGCCAATCCAGCATCATCGATGAACTCGTCGTCGCCGCAGTCATATCTCGCTTTCTTCGTCGTCGTTATTCACACCATCACCACCATCTCAGTCGTTATCACCTATAGTCATCGAAAATGACAGTCGTATTCCTGGTCTGTTTCTTCAGAAATATCGCCAAATATATGACATAAGCTTCTAGCTTTGCTTTTCGCGACATAGACAATTTGATGGAGAACCACAAGATCAATGAACATGTGAACCTTAGTTGAAGCCTGTCACATCGTGGATCAATGAGCATACGATATGTCTCAGTCTGTGCATCGATTGTCCTCACACGTCACGTGCCCTGCATCTATCGAATTAGACGTACCTGTGTTGCGTGAAAATAAAATTCAACTCAATCTACGATGACATCATCACGATGAAAACAAATTTACTGAACGCATGCAATTTGAAACAGAAACTCTCACATGAAAAGCTTTCTTCAATTTGATCAACTCAAAGTTTCTAAGATGATTTTGATCTATAGAATCTAGCAAATTCAAAAGTTTCATGAAAATGTAATCCGTTACAATGATTCGTTGCAATCGTATTAAAAGTTCGAAAAATGTTGGCAACTTTAGCAACAGCTTAATTTTTATAGTGCTTGTGATAAACTTAGTTTTCAAGAGGCTACATAGCTGCTGGCACGTGTAAGATTAGTGTACAATTTTATTTCTGTAGCTAGGCCCATTGGCTTACTTTCATTCGATCTTATGTGATCTTATGCAGCCCTACAAGTGTCATTTTGCGTTCATAATGAATAATCAAAATAATCAGTCTTAATAAGACTACAAGCCGTTTTGAAGGACTACCTTGATATAACTTGAATAGCTTTCATGATTGTGCTTACAATAGGTCTATAAACATATTTCTGAATAAGACATCATAGGCCTACTGTAATTATCATATAACAATTAAGTGATGAATGCATTTTCACCCAGATGCGAATGTATGTAGATTAATAGCAGTAATTTTGCTTATTTCATTTAATTAAATTTGATCTGACGGATGCAAATAATGCAGATTGCTACCTCATTATGTTTGGGGTCATATATGACCCCAAACATAGACCAACTAGCTCTCAAGATTACTTTCGGTTTCAGAAACGCTTTTGAAAGGAAATCATGAAGCCTTTGTAATTGGTGTAAAGATTGACAAAGTCACAACTGCCGAACTTTCAAGTGTGATCCATCTAGATTTTATATGCTTTTAAAAACGCCTGGGGTCATGAACGTAGACGAACTGTTACATGATTTTTATAAAGGTTTGCAAAATGGTTTTTCTGTCCTAAAAGGCTACTTCTGTGGCTTTAAGATAAGTTTCTCAAATGGTTTTCACGTCGAAAAACCTTTAATAGGTTATCTGAAAAGGTTTCTCAAAAGGTTTTTAACGGCTAAGACACGTTTTAAAAACGTCATGTATAATACTACTGATGATCAGTAGCATTATAGATATTTTTGTCTACTTTCGCAAATTATTACAATAGCAATATCATTCCAGAAAAACAACGAATTAGAAATACTGCATATTAAATTAAGTAGATCAAGTTACTAACAATGAGTACAAAACAAATACAGAAAACACAAAATATTACAAATAATTTATATTCAGAAGATCAAATTTATCATATCATAATTCAAATCTATTGAGATGACGAAGAATTTAGGTTGTGTGTTAAAAGGTATTCGGAAGATATGATAAGAAATGAAGTCGCATGTGGCCGGTGATCGGGGATGAAATTCTATATTAAAAAGGGAATAGGACCAGAACAAGCAATGAAAGGAACTGGGAAAGTCTGTGTGTAGCGCTCAAAAACAGGAACCCCATCGACGAGCAGCTGGTTTTCATCTGTTGTTTCTTTGCAAAACTGGGTGAACAGCAGCTTCAGATTCCTGCGAAAAGCAATTAAAAAGAAAACTGTTAAATTCAGGTTTATTATTTGATGGCGATTGATTAAAAAACAGTTAGTTATGTCACTATTGAGAAATTAAATAGTCATGTATGGTAGTAGGCCCCTAAGATTCTACTTTCGCAATGACCAATGTTTTTTTAAGCGATGAAACGTAATCGAATTCCAAGAATGATGTTTCAATTTTATAGATAAGCTTATGAATTTCAGATAGGCCTATCCCTACTTCGTTGATGAAAAGAAGCTCTTACTTTGTCTCTCACTTTCATTCTTGGAAGACTTGATCTTCTCTTGATGCTCGGAGAGCACTTTCCTCGAAAAATACACAAACGATGAAATTCGCTGAGATCCGTCTCATCGACTGAGAAGAAGAATGTTGCATCCGCAAAAAAACTACAAAGAGATGGTGTCTATTTAAATTGATAATTAATAATAAAATCAATTACTCTAGTAATTAAGATATTCAGGTTGTGCATTGAAGGGAATGCATTAATCAAAAATGTCATTGGCTTCGTGGAATACATTCCGTCAACTGGGGTAACTTGTGCCACGGTCGTTTTTGGACTTTCAGACATTCATCTGTAAGATTTATAATAATATTATCAGTCTTGTAATTATTTTTCCTCTAAAATTGAATCAATTAGCAAAAGGTTACATCTGTTCTGACACTTCCTACAAAATTCAGATTGTCTGAGATTCTTTTGAAAAAAAGTCACTTTTTGCACTTTTTCAAAATGCAAAATACTTTCATGTGGTGAGTATTGATGCATTATTTCAATTTAGCTTATACTCAGATATCCTATTATTATGTGGCGCATTGGTATGAGATACGAAAAAGAATGAACAAAATTGGTTTATTTTTGAGGTTGTGAGACCAATTTTAGTGAAATCAGTCTATTTTCATGGCACAAGTTACCCCGAAGTTCGGTGGCACAGGTTTCCTTAAGTAACAATAATGGATTTCTATTGCACAGAAACGATTTTCATGAAGTAAGCTGGTCAAAAATATTAATTATGGCTATTGATCAGTAAAATAGATTATTAATTGACTGTAACTGTGACTCCCATAATGATGTTTTTCATTTTGTTCAAATGATGTAAACATATAGGCCTATTGAAGGTCCGTTTTTTGCAGTTTGAGATATTGCATTCGGTTTTTACGATCCTGTGCGAAACGGTAAGTATAATGACCAGAAATTCAAAGCCGCTAGACATTGCCTTTTTCGCAACTTGAAGGGTGTGTGGAGACAAACGTTGACTGAGTGGAAACATAACCATGGACGCAATTTGCCATCAATTCCAAAGGATGCCCTTTCCAAGCTCATCAATTTAGACAGAATGGATTAGCTATTTGAAGGTAGCGGATCACAGAATATGGTATCAGGATTCGAAAAGGTCGGGATCGTTCCTTTGAATCGTGATGGAGCATTGGAGCAATTACCGTACCTGAAAACGGTCAGGCAAAATACTCGTAAACAATACAAAAGCGCCCGGCAAATAAACGGATGAATAACGAACCTGACCGATGTGTAACTGTGATGAAATGGAATACTGCACTTCATCACCAAAGTGCAGGAGCAGACGCATCGAGCTTTGACATCTCAAGCTTAGATGCCGATTCATCACTTGAGTCTGTTGGAGACAGCGAATTAAGTGTCTCAGAATTCACATGCAATGTCGCTCGATCATAAACATCACCCGATGGTGGGAGTCTAAGAAATTGCTATTGGAACTTTGACTGAAGGTGACTGGGTATATGTAGGCCTACTCCAGGTTTTTCTATCTACCAACTTCGATTAGGTTAAACAATGTGAAACACTAATTCCTCGAATGATCATTACAAGCGCTTTAAAAACCCTTTCATTTTCTATTTTTTGTGTGATCCTCATAGCATTAAGTGGTATACGATCGATGTTTGATCAATTTCAAGGGAAAAATTTACTTTTTTATGATATTTGCTTTTATATTTTTTATTTATTCTGCATAATCTACAAATTTTATGTGCGATTCTTATTGTATTAATACTGCAGAATAAATTAGAAACATTTGGTTTTGTCATTTCAAGCAAGATCTGTAGCTAAATGACCGAATTAATACAACATACGATGAGTGGCAGAAGTTGCCCATTTGATGGGATAACTTGTGGAATGTTTGGCGGGTCCCAGTGTCAAATGTATAGCTAGAAAAAATCAAAAAATGTGTGTGGTATTTCTAGAACCCTGAAGCTAAGTGCCATGTAGGTTTGGAGTTCTAAAAAATTTCCCTGCGCGCAATTATGGTTGTCTTCAATAAAAATTGAAAAGTAAAGGCTTCCGACGTAAGTCTCACTTGCCACGTAGATCCATAAATAGAGATGATGTTCATTGAAATTCCAGAAATCGAAACGTATTGATATGACGTATATGTCATCTATCTATGGCAAGTACCAATGGAGATTTGAGTCATAGATAGATAATAATAAATATATGCAATAATTTTAAATTTCTGTCTAGGTATCATTCAATGACGTTAACGGTTTTGAATGCAATTGGAAAGAGCCAATATTGAAAAATGGTGGTTTTATTTTCTTTTTTGTTATCTTTTACAATTAATTTCAGTATTAATTATTCCGTATTAAAATAGTTAGCGGATGTTAACTGAAATTAATTGTAAAGATAACAAAAAATAATATTATAATGAATTAAATAATAAATTATATTAATATATATTAAATGATATTATAGTGAAAAGGCCCTGATTAGTCATGTTGTTTTATATGATGTTGGAAAGAGCCAATATTGAAAGATGGTGGTTTCAATATGGTATAGTTCATATTTTTATATGATGTTGGAAAGAATCAGGAATATTTTGATGTTAAACGATTATGTAATTGATGTACCGTAGTATACAAAATTTTTCGGTCAGCATCCACAGACCATCTTCAGGTAAAAAAAGAAAGAAATTCAATAAAGGGTTAGTAGTGCTATGTGAGCAATTCAAACATAAAACATAGTTTAACTTAATTCGAGTAGAGTCCGGCATGATAGGATAGGCAAAATGATTGATGTCAATGAAATATTAAGATGAAAGATGATGATGATATGCGACAGGTAGTACTGGGCTATAATTTACCAATAGCAATAGAAATTGACCTGACTAATAGTTTATGTAAGAGTACAAAAATATAAAAGGAATAACGGAGGTAAGTGCATGAAAAAATGTTAGTAGAAAAGGAAGTTTCGATAACTGTCGAGTTCATTTTTGTTGTTAATAGAGGACTGCAATTTTGTGATGAAAAATGATTCACGTAAACGGATATTGGTTTTGTCATTATCATAGGCAAGAATTGAGCTCGTAAGATTAAAGTCGTTGATGTGACAGTTTTGAATATGTTTATAAGCTGAGAATGTTTTTGTTGTTAAATGTTCTTTGTAGCGATGGTGAAAAGATCTGATGGTACTACCGCTGAAAAATTTTTTACATTTGTTACATGTGATTTGTTAGATGATATTTTTCTGATTGCACAAATCGCTTTTATTCAAGGGACAGCTGGTGAGAGTACAACTGCTTGATGAAGAAACGTTTTCTGTTTCAAATATTGCCGACTGGTTTTATTTTTTTCTTGCTTAACGGACATTTATGCTATTTTTTCGAAAAATTCCTTTTATTCTTTTGTCCATTTTGTCCGATATACATGTATATGGTAAAGGAAAGTATAGAGGTTGTTTGTTGAGCCACTTCGGATCGCTCTTTCTTTTTCTTTTCAAGTTGTTGACTGTTGAAATATGAATGATTTCGTCATTGTATCCATTTCTTCTGAGCATGTTGTCAAATTCTCTCTCATGCTTTTGTATATATCTACACTAGAACATCTTTCTGATATCCTTTTCTTTTCATTTACGATGAAATTGATTTTGTTGTTAGTTGACATACTTGATTTAAAATACACGAATATATTTTTCTTCGCTTGCTTTTTATAAAATTATTTTTTCTTTCTATCAATAGAATATTTTTGATGACTGCTTTGCGTTAGTGAAGAATAAAAATCAAGCCCTTGAATTATTACAACTATTAAGCTCGCAACATCCATGCATAAAATTCGAGATTGAATTCCCAGAAAACAATAGAAAAAAACTGAGTCTACTCGATTTTACCGTTACAATAAATTAACAACAACAACCTAATTTCGAATTCTATAAAAAGCAAGCGAAGAAAAATATATTTGTGCATTTTAAATCAAGTATGTCAACTAACAACAAAATCAATTTCATCGTAAATGAAAAGAAAAGGATATCAGAAAGATGTTCTAGTGTAGATATATACAAAAGCATGAGAGAGAATTTGACGACATGCTCAGAAGAAATGGATACAATGACGAAATCATTCATATTTCAACAGTCAACAACTTGAAGAGAAAAAGAAAGAGCGATCCGAAGTGGCTCAACAAACAACCTCTATACTTTCCTTTACCATATACATGTATATCGGACAAAATGGACAAAAGAATAAAAGGAATTTTTCGAAAAAATAGCATAAATGTCCGTTTAGCAAGAAAAAAATAAAACCAGTCGGCAATATTTGAAACAGAAAACGTTTCTTCATCAAGCAGTTGTACTCTCACCAACTGTCCCTTGAATAAAAGCGATTTGTGCAATCAGAAAAATATCATCTAACAAATCACATGTAACAAATGTAAAAAATTTTTCAGCGGTAGTACCATCAGATCTTTTCACCATCGCTACAAAGGACATTTAACAACAAAAACATCCTCAGTTTATAAACATATTCAAAACTGTCACATCAACAACTTTAATCTTACGAGCTCAATTCTTGCCTGTGATAATGACAATACTAATATCCGTTTACGTGAATCATTTTTCATCAAAAAATTGCAGCTCTCTATTAATAACAAAAATGAACTCGACAGTTATCGAAACTTCCTTTTCTACTAACATTTTTTCATGCACTTACCTCCGTTATTCCTTTTATATTTTTGTACTCTTACATAAACTATTAGTCAGGTCAATTTCTGTTGCTATTGGTAAATGTAGCCCAGTACTACCTGTCGCATATCATCATCATCTTTCATCTTAATATTTCATTGACATCAATCATTTTGCCTATCCTATCATGCCAGACCCTACTCGAATTAAGTTAAACTATGTTTTATGTTTGAATTGCTCACATAGCACTACTAACCCTTTATTGAATTTCTTTCTTTTTTTACCTGAAGATGGTCTGTGGATGCTGACCGAAAAATTTTGTATACTACGGTACATCAATTACATAATCGTTTAACATCAAAATATTCCTGATTCTTTCCAACATCATATAAAAATATGAACTATACCATATTGAAACCACCATCTTTCAATATTGGCTCTTTCCAACATCATATAAAACAACATGACTAATCAGGGCCTTTTCACTATAATATCATTTAATATATATTAATATAATTTATTATTTAATTCATTATAATATTATTTTTTGTTATCTTTACAATTAATTTCAGTTAACATCCGCTAACTATTTTAATACGGAATAATTAATACTGAAATTAATTGTAAAAGATAACAAAAAAGAAAATAAAACCACCATTTTTCAATATTGGCTCTTTCCAATTGCATTCAAAACCGTTAACGTCATTGAATGATACCTAGACAGAAATTTAAAATTATTGCATATATTTATTATTATCTATCTATGACTCAAACCTCCATTGGTACTTGCCATAGATAGATGACATATACGTCATATCAATACGTTTCGATTTCTGGAATTTCAATGAACATCATCTCTATTTATGGATCTACGTGGCAAGTGAGACTTACGTCGGAAGCCTTTACTTTTCAATTTTTATTGAAGACAACCATAATTGCGCCCAGGGAAATTTTTTAGAACTCCAAACCTACATGGCACTTAGCTTCAGGGTTCTAGAAATACCACACACATTTTTTGATTTTTTCTAGCTATACATTTGACACTGGGACCCGCCCAAAATTCCACAAGTTACCCCATCAAATGGGCAACTTCTGCCACTCATCGTATGTTGTATTAATTCGGTCATTTAGCTACAGATCTTGCTTGAAATGACAAAACCAAATGTTTCTAATTTATTCTGCAGTATTAATACAATAAGAATCGCACATAAAATTTCGAGATTATGCAGAATACATAAAAAATATAAAAGCAAATATCATAAAAAAGTTAATTTTTCCCTTGAAATTGATCAAACATCGATCGTATACAACTTAATGCTATGAGGATCACACAAAAAATAGAAAATGAAAGGGTTTTTAAAGCGCTTGTAATGATCATTCGAGGAATTAGAGTTTCACATTGTTTAACCTAATCGAAGTTGGTAGATAGAAAAACCTGGAGTAGGCCTACATATACCCAGTCACCTTCAGTCGAAGTTCCAATAGCAATTTCTTAGACTCCCACCATCGGGTGATGTTTATGATCGAGCGACATTGCATGTGAATTCTGAGACACTTAATTCGCTGTCTCCAACAGACTCAAGTGATGAATCGGCATCTAAGCTTGAGATGTCAAAGCTCGATGCGTCTGCTCCTGCACTTTGGTGATGAAGTGCAGTATTCCATTTCATCACAGTTACACATCGGTCAGGTTCGTTATTCATCCGTTTATTTGCCGGGCGCTTTTGTATTGTTTACAAGTATTTTGCCTGACCGTTTTCAGGTACGGTAATTGCTCCAATTATCCATCACGATTCAAAGGAACGATCCCGACCTTTTCGAATCCTGATATCATATTCTGTGATCCGCTACCTTCAAATAGCTAATCCATTCTGTCTAAATTGATGAGCTTGGAAAGGGCATCCTTTGGAATTGATGGCAAATTGCGTCCATGGTTATGTTTCCACTCAGTCAACGTTTGTCTCCACACACCCTTCAAGTTGCGAAAAAGGCAATGTCTAGCGGTTTTGAATTTCTGGTCATTACTTACCATTTCGTACAGGATCGTAAAAACCGAATGCAATATATCTCAAACTGCAAAAAACGGACCTTCAATAGGCCTATATGTTTACATCATTTGAACAAAATGAAAAACATCATTATAGGAGTCACAGTTACAGTCAATTAATAATCTATTTTACTGATCAATAGCCATAATTAATATTTTTGACCAGCTTACTTCATGAAAATCCTTTCTGTGCAATAGAAATCCATTATTGTTACTTAAGGAAACCTGTGCCACCGACCTTCGGGGTAACTTGTGCCATGAAAATAGACTGATTTCACTAAAATTGGTCTCACAACCTCAAAAATAAACCAATTTTGTTCATTCTTTTTCGTATCTCATACCAATGGGCCACATAATAATAGAATATCTGAGTATAAGCTAAATTGAAATAATGCATCAATACTCACCACATGAAAGTATTTTGCATTTTGAAAAAGTGCAAAAAGTGACTTTTTTTCAAAAGAATCTCAGACAATCTGAATTTTGTAGGAAGTGTCAGAACAGATGTAACCTTTTGCTAATTGATTCAATTTTAGAGGAAAAATAATTACAAGACTGAGAATATTATTATAAATCTTACAGATCGATGGTCTTCTGTCGAACCGTCGTATGAGAAAATGTGTTATTTTTGGGGATTGACGTTTGAAAATTTTTCTATCTCTCATTTCTAAAAAAACCGCTGATTGTTTGAGTACAAATTTTCTTTTGGATGCAGCTAATGACCACTCCTACCCATATTTACCCTCGCAATTTAAAATTTCACTACATTTTAAAACGAAAAAAGCGCCAAAAGTCATACGACAGTTTGGTAGATATTATATTAGACTAACCGCTGCATACGACACTTATTCGACACTTCGATAGAATACATCGGCTGTTTTGCTTTGTTAGGCTATACATCAACATAAACAATACTCTATTAAACATGACATAGTGGCATACGATATATCGTATCAGAATATTTCAACCGATGAATATTTCAATATTTCATTTACAAGAATGATAAGAAGAGTCGATCTTCACTGATGTTGAAGTTGGGTATAAAATCTCCGATAGTCCGGATGATTGATAACTGGTGTAGGTCCGGTACACAAGGAAACCAGATCTGCATATTTCTCAGATGATAGAGATGGTAATTGCAATCTAGACGGACCAGGCAATTCACTCATTTGAAAATCATTGGAAGCAGTTCGACGATTTCGTCGGAGATCTATATGATCAAACGTTTCGGCTAAGTGTGTAGTTTTGAAGAATATCTTCATCTTCTCATTCTTTCTTACTTCTATTTAAGCCATCTTGGGCCATCTAATTTACTCTCCTGAATTACTGGTCCGGATACGCAAAATTCGAAGATCTTGAGCTAGTTTTTGCCAGTCTAATATCATTTCAGTTGTCGTTTCAACAACTTCAATTGGCTTCTTCCGTGAACATCGGATCAACGGTACCAGTTGTGATGGAACGAAAATATCACCTGCTCTTTTCATGGCACGTTCAACACATGCGTGAATGGTGTCATTTTCATTTTGGCCATGATGTGGCACCAAAATTACAAAACGAATTCGCTTGATGTGCATTGAATTTTCTACCATGTGAGGCATCATCGCTGGAATGATAGAATTCTTGTTCTGGCCTGAACAGCCATCACAGAACATATCTACACTTTCTGTTTTCTTTGAATCAATATGTCTTAAGTAGCGGTGAATGCAAGAAGCAATTTCGTTCGCTCCGCGACCTGCAAGGCATTCATGCCACAAAAACGCCCATGATTCCTTGTCTCCCAAATTGTATAATGTCAAGTTATAATTACTCAGACGTCTTTTGTAAAAAATCTCGGAACATTCTGACTGAGGAAGTAGAATCACTTGCTCAAGATCAAATGCAAAAGCGACATGCTGAAAATTCTCTTCGGCCTTTGCTTTGCTAGAAGCCTTGTCCATCCTTGTCTTCTGCTTTTGTGCAATGTGATCGTCATATTTTTGTTTTACTTCAACCGTAATGTCATTTGATTCTTTATCTCTAACTGAAGTGCAAAGTCCACACTGATCCTTTTTTGGGCGAAAGAAACTGAGATTCTGTATCTTGAAAATCTTATAATATTTGCTATATGACGCAGTATCAGACGTATCGCAATTTTGCTTGTACATATTATACATTATTGGAACTGTGAGATCCGATGACAAATAGTGTTTGGAGCTATCTTTTCTGACATAGTGGGCTTCTACATTAGGAAATCGATTAATATGCTGAAGAATATCTGCCGTTTCTTTCTCGGAATCGATTGCTCTTTGACCGAAATAACCCCCACGCTTTTCTGGAGAAAGTACACCATCAGAACCTCTCTTCAGATGCATTGTTATAACCTGTCACTCGGATATGCCCATAGTATTGAGAAACATAATTTTGCAAACTTCTACTCGCTTTCCATCAACTGTTAAAAAATAATGATTGGTGTGTTGTCTCCGTGTACCAGTTGCTTTACTACAGTCTTCTTGTTGGACATGTAAATTCAGATAATTACGCTTTGATGTCAAATCAGGTAGTGCATAGTAAGCGCTGAATATGGTAACTCGCTGCTCCTCCGTAATAATTTTACAATGAAGTCCTCTGTTCTTACATCGACTAGTTACCGAACAACGGTAACCTAATTTTGCAGCGTGTTTCATTTCATTCGATTTTTCGGATCGGTAGCTGTTTCCAGCATTGCGACTTTGTTTGATCAAAGAACCTTTACGTTTCGATTTTCTCGTCTGATCGTCTGAAGTGCTCTCAATATTTTCTATTGAAAGGTCGTCTACTTGAAATTCTTCTGGAGTGATATCATGATGATTATCATCGACAGTTAATTGATATTCCGACGATGGTTCATCGTCTGGCTGCAGTAGTGCCAAGAGTGAACATGTTTGAATCTCAAAATTCTCAAGCGATGGCCCTGAGTTTCTCGTTTATGTAAGATGCAGTATTAGACACTGGAAGTCGATCAAAGATGGTGGAAGATGATATATCTGCAAACACTGGGTCAGTCACAATGAGTTCTGAGGCTGAAGCAATCAGTCCTCCTGTTCGTTCTTCAGCAACGGATGCCTCACTGATGATGCTCGTACTCTTGATAGCTGATATTCGTCTTCGTTTCCTTTCGGGTTCACCTGATCCTTGCTGGTCTGTGCACATCGACCCACCTGTAAAGAACAACAACTCTATATACTATTTATGTATATACAAATCAGATATGGGTCAATTACTCTCGAAATGTACATGTAATTAATAACAATATATCCACGAGTTTCTCAGTCAAAGCAATTAAACCATTAGTTCCTGAATTTCTCAAAGTTTTTAAATCATAATTATATTTGATTTATGGTCTCTGGAGGGGTAGTATAGAACAAAGATATCAATATTTTTTTCGCACTATCATATTTACTAGGGTGACTGTACTAGGAACACTGATATAGCCTATACCTTTTCTGTGTCTGATGCATTGTCCCTCAAGCACATATTAATAAGAAAACTGATAATTATAGTTTCAAAAATTTCCAAGTAACAAGTTGCTATACCAATCGATCTATAAAATCTATGTAGCACCTACTCATACATGTACGCATACATGTACATGTGCGCATAAGTAGGCTTCACGTGAAATGCATGATATAAACATACACATGTACCATTGTTGACTGCAAGCGTCACTTAAATGAAAAGTACAGCTTCGGTGCACTAAGTAACGTACCAAATGAAGACTAAGCATCGATGGGAAACATTTTGACATCGACGAACAATAAAATCAAATCTACAGATTAGGATTTTAAAGACATAAATGACATGATGTTAAATGGTCGAGATCTCGACCACTAGGAACTAATGTGTTAATAAAACAGTGTGACAGCCACGTCTATCATTATTGCTACTCAAACATTCTTGGGAAGATGTGCATAGCTGATTTTCTTCATGATAGGAAAACAAATCATAAAGTACATCAAAGTAAGGGAATTGAGCAAAAAATAGAAAATATAGTAAATGTGAGAACGATTTGCATTATTTTTGAAACATGATTAGGCTATACATATACTCGTATGTCCGAAAGAAGCCTATATGTCATAAACAACTATTTTATGGATAAAATATCGACAGAAACATGTAAGTTTTTGATCTTGCTTAGAACGCTAATATTCAAATTTGATTTCGAGGCTTTCCTCGGGTAGTTAAATTTTACTAAAATTAAAGACACCATTTTAAACAGAAATTATTTTGAAGTGACATATTTTATAATACGGTAGTCCGGTGATGTTTTCTACTTCGTGAAATATAATCCAATTCGAGCATTCATTTTATTAACTATGTGTAACGTTTCCAGGACTAGTCAGGTGAACACATTTTTTTAATGACAGTCTAATTAAACTAATGAAGACGAGTAAGCGTTGCCTAATGATGCATTTTCTTGGCTAATCATAAATAAAATGTAGAGGAGAACTAAACAAACTATATTTGAACAAAATTCAGTATGTGAAATACTTGAAACATTGGTCACTAACTTTTATCATTAACTATTTTATCATATTTTTTCATTATTTTTTATTACTATTTTATCATATAACTGTTTTTGTCATCTTAAAAAATAATCATACCATTAATACTCTTACATGTAGGCTAATCTAACTCCTGACGCAAAAACTTGCATTAATTTACATGCATTTTCACTCTATGGGTAATCAGCGGAAAGTGTAACTTAATAGGGCCTATAGACCTACATATAACGTAATGAAACATTTGATTGATATCTTTACCGGTAAACTAGCAGGGGCGTGACCAGAAAATTAGTTTGGGGCCTACTTGATATCTTTGGTTGGGGGAGGGGGAATAAGAATTTACTAATGAACGTTGATCCGTTAATTTGTACATAAACTTTTTACAGGAGACCATCAGCTTTCACAGGTAGGTGGGATAATAATATCAATAATTCAAATTCATCATAAACATATATAAATTATTATAACAGGTCATTAAAAAAGATGGCTACCCGTGTTCCATGTACTACGACGATATAAACACAGCTTTGCAGAGACCATTTCATATCCTTGGTTCTGCATGCCTCTACGAGTGTGATGATAAGCAGGGTTTCCATGACATAACATACGTACCTTGGGAGAGGAACGACTCTCCCAGGAAGGCCTGGCCTCTTTTGCAATGCAATTTAGCATACTTCAAATAAATTGACCAAGTATTTAATATCAAATTTGGTTCCCGCGTATGTGTTATCACTGAAAATATTAAGCGGGAAAATGGCTCTTCTGTCCTTACTCCAACTGGACACGCCCACTGAAGCTACGAGTACATAATATTATTATATTATGGAAAGTTAGTGCTGAAATGTCATCTCATAATCGCGAATCTCAAGACAGCAAAGATTATTGCATAGATTTGTTATCGTTTCTATCGTTCTAAGATTTCCATCATGGAACCTCACTATATTGAGATTCGCAATTATAAGACTGACTCAAATGAGCTTAAGTCCATGTTTAAATCCGAGCTAAAGTGATCCATGCTACTTAATCCAATTTTGACATTCAAATAATAGGCTACAAGATCTTGACTTACTTTCGTCATCTTCAAATTGATATCCAACATTTGCATCGAAAATCGGTTCATCGTTGATATTTTGAGATTCTTCTTCGGACAGATCAAAAATAGCTTCTAGAATATCTTCTGGTTTTTTTCGTCGAGACATCGTTAGCACAATAGCAATTCAAGTCCACAGATGTACGATGAAATGAAGCAATAAACAAGTTTAAGTTCAACATAATACATGATATTCATAGCCATCCTATCCCAGGAGGGCTTTAAGTTGAGCTGCATAGCCTTTAGATGGAAAAATAATGACCTGCTTCAGTAGACTATATTTGCATCAGTATCAAACCTCAAATATCATGAACATAGAAAAAGACAAAATAGTAAGTCAATGCAAAAAGAGAAATACGCAAGTAACGCTAATAGCGCAGTTCATTGCTTTGAGTCATTTTTTATGATAACATTACACCCCGAGTGAAAATTGAAAACAAACTTGCTTGAATTTGTTTCGCTTTGGTGTTGCAGCTGTTGAATGGAGCGGTTGTCAATCACAGCGCTACTGTTGTGATAATGGATTTCTCCAATTCTTTTGTAAGATCGCACACCAGTTGACGAACGATGACCTGTTCTGGCCATTATCACTTGCTCGTCCACCCCTTGATTGAATAAACGAGTGGCACACGTCGCCCGGAGACTGTGATTGGATTTGAACCCATCAATTCCGACATCGTTACACAGTCTTTTGACTGTGGAAGCCAACAGATTGTGTCCAATAGGGACATTTTTGAACCAGCACCGACCTTCATTATATGATGAGCAAATAACTGGTGTCAAATAGAAAGCAGGCGAGCAGTTTGGTGGCCTAAGGTCAAGATACTTCTTTAGAAGCAATGCATGAGACCTTTCGGGATTACTGATTGATAGCATATCGGTATGCCTCACTATCTTAGGCTCTATGCGACGATGCTTCAGTCCACCGGAATTGGTTTTCGAGACATTCTCGTGGTATTCTAACACGTAAAATTCGGTATTCACGTCCGGTTCTATTATTTTGATCTGGTCGATCGTCAAAGTCCGATGTTCTCTGCCGCTTCTTAACGCGAAATGAAGTCCGTTGTAAAACAGCAATGTATCAATGAGTTTGCGAGGACTCTGTCCACCCAAGACCTTCATTGACCACATGCGTTCTTCTGCGGAGGCAGTGATGACTTCTGCTTGCCTCTTGCATACACCAACTCCCAGTCTTGAGGATTCAATGCAAGCAGCGTCCAGTATCGACCGGAAGTGACGAAATTCATCCTGCTTAAACAGGTTAACAATTCGATCTTCTTTTAAGTGAGCATTGATACCTGCTACAATGCTCACGAGAGAATCTCTGGGATACCTCGTACCATCACCCTTTACTATCTCGAAAATAAATTTAGCGAGCCAGTAATCTAGCTGCTGTAGTGATGCTGACTTTAGTTCCTCTGCTTTTGGCAGGGGGATTGTCGCATCGTCTCCGGAGAGAACGAATCTTTGGGTTTCCCATTTTTGATATAGTCCTACTGCCCACTTGTTTCGTGCTTTTGTACCTTTGGGCATCAAATTTGCTGTTGTATTTTGCAGTTGTTCATCAGTCACATTGGTAAATCTTGATGTAGAAGACTGGACATATGAATCAAATTCATTTACGTGGAAGTTGCGGTTCATCACGTCAGTTATTTCTTCGGTAGTCAATCCTGATATCATATTATTCGGAAATTTGTTGAAGTCTAGCATTGGCCAGTTACTTGCCATTAGTTTTCGATTTGATTGATCAATATCAATTCAGTGACATCTAAGTGACAGATATTCATGATTTTAAAAATCAAATATCTTCCATGGATCCATGGACTTCAATCTGCTATGTCCATGCTTTCCCATAATGCATGAATGATCCAATTCTATGTATAGATCCCTGATAGATCCAATGCCATGCTGATATCCATGGTTTGAGGGCTTTAAGTAAATAAAGCCCGGCGATAATATAGCCCGATATCATGTATTATAATGGATATAGCATGTTTTATCGTTCATTCATCCAATTATAAACCTCAGGCCTCCGGCCTTCGGTTTATAATTTCATGAATGACCTCTAAAATATGCTATATCCATTACATATATTAGCAAGGTTAGAAATCTATGTTGTCTAGACAAAGCCGTTCCTAAGATATCGGGTGAGTCATTTGTGTTCAAAACTGCGTGTCCAATATCTGAGTCTGTTTTCACCATTTTCATTTTTAGCAAACCTTACATGACGATAAGCTTCTCATATGTTCCATACATTTCTAATAGTAGGCTAACAATATAGGCCTAATGATGGGAAGTGATTGATTTGATACTGTATCAATATCATTAAGCCTATACATTGCAACATGATCATACGAGAGATAGGCCTATTACCAAGACGATTAGATTTGAAGCCATTCATGGTGCAGTTCCTCTATTGCTGGTGTCCAGTCATTTCAATTTTGTCACCTTAGGAAATGAATAGACAAAAATGTAAAAAAATATCTTTATAAGAACCCTGTAAAGTCAAGATGACATGATTTTAACTAGATACCATGGTTCAAAGTATCTTTCGACATTCATTTAGCCTCTTTAGTCACTTAATCTGATGTCGTATCATTATTTGAAATCTTGTTAATTTTAATCGAACTGACGTATAACTTATACGACACTGATATGTTGTTCAAAAGTTTCGTCTAACTGTCGTATAATTGATACGACAGTTCGACAGAATGAAAATTCGTCTAACTGATTATACAACAAACGAAGAGGGCCTATTACGTCATGATCCAAGTCGAAATCAAATCAGCTATATGGATTGGATGAAAGACTGCTTCATTCTCAGTCAGATGATGTAAATATCTCAAAACTGAAAAATTTGCTTATACGACGGTTCGACAGAAGACCATCGAGATGAATGTGTGAAAGTTCAAAAACGACCGTGGCACAAGTTACCACCGCTGGCACAAGTTATCCCAGTTGACGGAATGTATTCCAAGAAGCCAATGACATTTCTGATTAATGCATTCCCTTCAATGCACAACCTGAATATCTTAATTACTAGATTAATTGATTTTATTATTAATTATCAATTTAAATAGACACCATCTCTTTGTAGTTTTTTTTGCGGATGCAACATTCTTCTTCTCAGTCGATGAGACGGATCTCAGCGAATTTCATCGCTTGTGTATTTTTCGAGGAAAGTGCTCTCCGAGCATCAAGAGAAGATCAAGTCTTCCAAGAATGAAAGTGAGAGACAAAGTAAGAGCTTCTTTTCATCAACGAAGTAGGGATAAGCCTATCTGAAATTCATCAGCTTATCTATAAAATTGAAACATCATTCTTGGAATTCGATTACGTTTCATCGCTTAAAAAAAACATTGGTCATTGCGAAAGTAGAATCTTAGGGGCCTACTACTATACATGACTATTTAATTTCTCAATAGTGACATAACTAACTGTTTTTTAATCAATCGCCATCAAATAATAAACCTGAATTTAACAGTTTTCTTTTTAATTGCTTTTCGCAGGAATCTGAAGCTGCTGTTCACCCAGTTTTGCAAAGAAACAACAGATGAAAACCAGCTGCTCGTCGATGGGGTTCCTGTTTTTGAGCGCTACACACAGACTTTCCCAGTTCCTTTCATTGCTTGTTCTGGTCCTATTCCCTTTTTAATATAGAATTTCATCCCCGATCAACGGCCACATGCGACTTCATTTCTTATCATATCTTCCGAATACCTTTTAACATACAACCTAAATTCTTCGTCATCTCAATAGATTTCAATTATGATATGATAAATTTGATCTTCTGAATATAAATTATTGTAATATTTTGTGTTTTCTGTATTTATTTTGTACTCATTGTTAGTAACTTGATCTACTTAATTTAATATGCAATATTTCTAATTCGTTGTTTTTCTGGAATGATATTGCTATTGTAATAATTTGCGAAAGTAGACAAAAATATGTATAATGCTACTGATCATCAGTAGTATTATACATGACGTTTTTAAAACGTGTCTTAGCCGTTAAAAACCTTTTGAGAAACCTTTTCAGATAACCTATTAAAGGTTTTTCGACGTGAAAACCATTTGAGAAACTTATCTTAAAGCCACAGAAGTAGCCTTTTAGGACAGAAAAACCATTTTGCAAACCTTTATAAAAATCATGTAACAGTTCGTCTACGTTCATGACCCCAGGCGTTTTTAAAAGCATATAAAATCTAGATGGATCACACTTGAAAGTTCGGCAGTTGTGACTTTGTCAATCTTTACACCAATTACAAAGGCTTCATGATTTCCTTTCAAAAGCGTTTCTGAAACCGAAAGTAATCTTGAGAGCTAGTTGGTCTATGTTTGGGGTCATATATGACCCCAAACATAATGAGGTAGCAATCTGCATTATTTGCATCCGTCAGATCGAATTTAATTAAATGAAATAAGCAAGATTACTACTATTAATCTACATACATTCGCATCTGGGTAAAAATGCATTCATCACTTAATTATTATATGATAATTACAGTAGGCCTATGTATGATGTCTCATTCAGAAATATGTTTATAGACCTATTGTAAGCACAATCATGAAAGCTATTCAAGTTATATCAAGGTAGTCCTTCAAAACGGCTTGTAGTCTTATTAAGACTGATTATTTTGATTATTCATTATGAACGCAAAATGACACTTGTAGGGCTGCATAAGATCACATAAGATCGAATGAAAGTAAGCCAATGGGCCTAGCTACAGAAATAAAATTGTACACTAATCTTACACGTGCCAGCAGCTATGTAGCCTCTTGAAAACTAAGTTTATCACAAGCACTATAAAAATTAAGCTGTTGCTAAAGTTGACAACCTTTTTCGAACTTTTAATACGATTGCAACGAATCATTGTAACGGATTACATTTTCATGAAACTTTTGAATTTGCTAGATTCTATAGATCAAAATCATCTTAGAAACTTTGAGTTGATCAAATTGAAGAAAGCTTTTCATGTGAGAGTTTCTGTTTCAAATTGCATGCGTTCAGTAAATTTGTTTTCATCGTGATGATGTCATCGTAGATTGAGTTGAATTTTATTTTCACGCAACACAGGTACGTCTAATTCGATAGATGCAGGGCACGTGACGTGTGAGGACAATCGATGCACAGACTGAGACATATCGTATGCTCATTGATCCACCGATGTGACAGGCTTCAACTAAGGTTCACATGTTCATTGATCTTGTGGTTCTCCATCAAATTGTCTATGTCGCGAAAAGCAAAGCTAGAAGCTTATGTCATATATTTGGCGATATTTCTGAAGAAACAGACCAGGAATACGACTGTCATTTTCGATGACTATAGGTGATAACGACTGAGATGGTGGTGATGATGTGAATAACGACGAAGAAAGCGAGAGTGATAATGACCACGGCGACGACGACGACGCGTTCATCGATGTTGCTGGATTGGTAACCATTTCATCTAGTGACAGTGAGGAGGAGGAAGCTGATGCTGATAACTGTGTATATGTCGCAGCTAATTATGTGGAATGGTTGAACAGGCGCGGCCTTCTATTACTTCAGGACGTCGCAGATCTCAAAACATTATTCGCGAGGAAACTGTAACTAAACGTGGAATCCACCCCGTCGATGAAAAAGAATTAATATCTTTCCTCATTTATGTTGATAGTATTTTTGATGATACGTGTACTTAGAGAGCCGTTATGAATTGTAGAGAAATTCCAGTCGTTGCGAAAGTTGGTCGTGGCAGAGAGAGGTTCTTCCATTTATTTTCATCGTGGCAATAATGGTGATTCTCTCTAATGGTAAAGGAACAAGTCCATTACTATACTTCTCTTACCGAGCATTTGGAAGGAGAGTCACATGATGGAAAGCCTGACAGGAAACAAGCATGCAACCCAACGAAGACAGGCGTTGATAATTTGAACCACATGGTTCGTCTATAGGCCTATGGCTAATAAAGGAAATGTTAAAGATGGTCATTTGAACTGACTTTCAATTTTTTTATGTTGCATGCTACGGCAAACGCCAGATGCTGCTACATTTTCAGAACAACAACCGGAGGTGTAAGGAGTGGTATAATTTTCTTCTGAATCTTGGCTATTCGATGTGTGAAAATCATGTGCGATACAGAGGCAAACAAGAACTGATCTGAAAAACTGACCATGTATCTCAGTGGGCCATCCATTGAAGTCATCACTCGAGATGTGTGACCGATCGAAAGATCAGAAAGTGGAAACTCGTTGTCATGATTGCCAACGCTTTATTTGTGAGATTCATTCAAAAGTTGTAGGCCTATGTCTTCATTGTGCATGAGTCGCCAATTTCAAATTTTCATGCAGAGGAATCATTATCTTTCTTCAATTAAAATTTTAAGTCGTGTCTATAAGACAAGTGGATGAAACGTTTTGATCTTTTCTTGTACATGTACATAATATGTACATGTTATGTGTACATAATATAATGTGTACATATATTATGTAATATATATGTCCAATATATTATGTGTACATAATGTACATAATATGTACACAATATGTGTATATTATATATGTTTATCTTATATTCATAGTTATGATATAACCAGATAATAGACCCACAACAAATTACTTCAGATACTACGCAGCAGGACTTGAATACATGGATCTAATTTACGAGTCCAGATGATGTGTCGCATAACTGCAAGTATCGAAAAATCAGATTCCTATGGAGTTTTTGTATCAGATTTACATTGTTATTTCTGGGGTCATTCCCAAACGTAAACTAACTTGTATCTGAGTTGCCGTAAACAAACTGTTAATAGGTTATTCTGAGAAACCATCAAAGGGTGAGCGTGTGAAAAATTCCTTTTTAGCTTATGAAAATTTTTCTGACAGAGTCCTGCATTGAAATCTAGTCACATTTTTTATGCCGCGCCCTGTAGAAATTAACTGCGCATTATAATTTCCAGGTTATTCGCTATTGGAAGCACACGATTCTTATCATAAATGCTTGCATCAATAACAATGCATTCTCATTTCTGCAACTTAGATAATGTTGAATCAAAACCATTAACAAAAACAAAGAAACAAATGGAATTAGTTTGCTATTTAGAAGGCTGTTAATGGAAGATTGCTTCTGAAAGGATATTATTATGATTGCATGTATTTTTTGCATCATGCTTCCATCTGTTTACTGGATGTAATGACTTAAAGATACATATAATTCATATTTGCATCTTAACTCCATTGCAGAAGTGGTATTTCAGTTTACTATAAGTATAAAAAGTCAACCGTTTTCCGCCTAGCGTTCCTAGTTGAATTTTCAAATTCTCTTTACTAAATCTTTACACAGACGTCCCTAATAAATGACATTGTGCATCAAAACTACTATCATGATTCGTCGTCACAGATGCTCCTGAATGTTTTGGTACATGAAAATTTACATATTCTGAGCAATTTTGTGAATTTTTGGAATGAAGAAAAATATATCTTATAACCATTTTATCTCAATCTCTAAGTGTTACATAAGCATGAAAATGAACTTGCTAAATTTGATAAAATTGAGCGCTCATTTGTGTGCATGACATATATCTACAGATTCATGTTCCCAAAGGTGAACGCTAGGCTGTACAAAAACATAGTTTCATGTTATTTGAAAAGCATCGCTGTTTTGTCTTCCATTTACGTGAAGTTGAGTCATGCAGATATCTACGTACCAACGTTATGTTACTAAAAATAATCCTCAGAGAAGTACCTGAGTTCTACTTGAATGTTACCTAGCATATATGCAGCAAGTAAAAATGTCATTGAACGAATCAAGTACCAGTATATCATAATCGGTTGCAGATTGCAAGATGCGCAATATATGAAAATGTGAAGAAAATTTCTATCTTTGCAGCAAGCAGTTGATGCATGAATCCGACAACGAAGATGTACATGACATCGTCATGTAATGGATAAACCGGGATTTTTTAGATTTGCTGAAATAACGAGGACAATTATCTAGCTAACTACCCCGAGGGCATAGCCCGAGGGCAGTTCAATATGATAATAGACCGAGATATCAGCGAAGCCACGTTTCTCACGTTATCCACGTCAATCCACGTTTATCCGTTTTAAGCTATGTCAGATTATCACTATGCTCACAGGCAGGTTAACAGGGACGGTTGAAACGTAGAGGTCGAATATATTTGAATTTTTAATTTATTGCATTTCCTTTTATGTTAGATGAAGGCCAACCAAGGTATGTTTGACTTCCTCCTGTTCGATGAAGCAATTTTGAAGAATCACTTTTATGATTTATTTGCTGCTGCAGTATCAACCGATGCACAATACCACAGCCATATCTAATCGACTCAGAGTGGTCACCGGGAAACTGTGGCATGAATTATTGAAGTGACAGGTAAGACCTGAGATAAATCCATACTTATTGAACATATGCTATGCATTTGATTTCAGTTAAACAACAACAATAAAAATTTACTAACTTTTTAACAATCTACAATATTTTTTGTATGAAATTGATTTGAATTGATTGTGCATGAGCTATATAGTACTTTTGCATTAAAGGTAGATGCACATTTGTAAAATATTAGTTATTATTCATTTGACATTGCTTATATGATTGTATGATTATTGTGAGTATGCAGTATACATATAAATTATAAAACTTCAACTGAAAACAACATTTAAATCAATTTAGTTAACGGTATATATTTGTATATTCATATTCTGTTTCAAAGTCTGTGAGGAATTAGCATTTTGATACATGTTCTCGAGATATTTATGCAAATTCTTTCTAGTAGGGCTACATTTAATGAATTCAATTCGTAGTACATTTACGGTAATATCACATACATGCTTGTAGACCGGTATAATACCCGAAATATGATAGGTGCAGCCCATTGTTCACTATTTCTGGTCACAACTTTCGTATCTTGGCTTCAGATATAGCGTTAATGCGTGTCAGGACCATATTTTATATTTACTGGATCAAAATTTTAAATAGAGGAGTTTTGATCATTTAACAAACATTTAAGTGATTATATTTATCATTCATCATGACATGACTTTATGATTCCCTTTTTATCATTTACGTTCATGAGTTCATTGATATAAGCTTATAATAACCGCATAAATAACATGCATAATATTCCTATGTTTCAGATGGCAAGCAATTGTCCAAGAAAATCACAGGTCACTATTCTAATTGCGTAGACGTGTAATGCAGAAAAGCAATTAAGGTTGGGTGCACAAGAACTGCATTTTGACTTCTCCTCATCTTCGAAATTGCCATTGTTGCCTCTTCGCGACAAACATTTCCAGAATTGGTTGATGATGGCAACAGGATAGCAAGCACTTCGCCGTTCAGAGCTACTGTTTTCTGTTCGGATTTGAATGTAAACTCGAAAATGCTGACCACTCAGCAGCCTAATGACACAATGTTGAACTTCGAATTCTGAATTTGTGAATTTTTAGTCTCCATGTTTGTATCACTCACATGGATTTATTTCACTCATCCCTGTACTTTATCTTCTTTTCCTGGATACATTCTAGGTAGCTAAAGAACTTGCGATTTCTATGAAAATCTATGTATATTTCTATAACTGATTCAATGTGTAGGCCTACAGTACATTAAGCGTTAAATGTATACTATCCTTGTTAAATCACTATCCTTAATCACAAAATATTTCTGAACATAAACAATGATCATAACATAGGATAATTATAGAAACATATTAAGTCATGAAAAAGTCAAAATGTTGCTTCAAAATTGAAACTTCAACAGGAAATCTTGATGTGTTTTGGGATCTGGCTGCATTCTGATGAGTTTTTGGAGCTTGTTTGTGGACAGTTCTGATTTGTGGAACTTGCTTAAGGACAGATCAAACTGGTGGAATTTGTACCAAAATAAGCTTTGGTCATGGCTGCCTCACATTCGCTTGCATCAACATACGTCAGATCTGCGCTAGATGTGTGGCCTGTCTTCCGAACTGATATTTCCTTTGAAATTTCTGCCATCAAAGGTGATTACTAAGTGTCTATTTATATATAAGTTCCTAATCAATCGAGCCTGAAACTTTGACCAAGGAGATCACTTGTTATGCGGCCTTGTACGATCTCGTACACTTAAGGCTGAAGTCCAGCCCGTATAGTGCTATGTTATGGACCCCCGGGAAGGTCCGCCTAGCACGCAATCAGATCCGTCAAGTCTTTGTGCTTAAAGGCCTTCATGCATTCATGCATTTGTCGAGGATCACAAGTCAAAGGACCATTAGGGATAAGGTCCAGCCCCGCTTTAGAAGCGCTGATTGAAAAATGGGCTAGTGGGAGGGTCGGATCCTCCACACCGATCTCGTCAAGTTTGGTTCTAAAATGTAGTCCTAGGATAGTCAAAAGTTTGACGCGCCTTGAACGTTTAATGTCTGCCGGTGGGAACGCACCACCTGTCCTCTTAAGGACAAACCTTAAATTTTAATAAACTATAAGTTTATTAAAATTATGAAACATTTAGACGTCGTTATGGGAATGTCCCAGCTTCAATCACTGGCCGAGTTTTCGCAGTTTTTCGCAACGATGTATTCGAGTTGAATTTCTCATCATCGGATGGCATGCCTCTCATTAGTCGTGACAAAGTGCCAGATATGGTATGAATACCCATTGGCAAGTTTTTGTACCATACGTTATTCTTTGGTTTATCAATAGATGTCAAATAAAAAGCGTCATTACCCAAGCAGTCCATTGGATTCAGGTCGATAGGATAAATAGCATTTATAGAGCTCAATGATACATTTATTTCAATCTTCATGAGGGAAAATATAGGTCACTTTTGCTTTTAAAAATGTGTAGTAGTTTTTGAATCTCATCATGGAAAATGCTCCAAGTACTCGATATAATATACGCACGATTAATCATACCTAATACTAGGCCAGACTGCCATTGTTTAGGGCAATTCGCTTCAAAATTTAATAAAAGTCCAGTATACGTATCTTTACGAAAAACACTAGTTTCTACAGTATTGGTCATATTTATGTTTACGTCCAAAATTTTACCTCCAACTTCAGAGGTAAATTCTAAATTCGGGTGCTGTTGATTCAGAAATTGTTTAAAGCACTCAACTTTACTAATGTCATCAAAAATACATATGCAGTCATCAACATATCTATAGTAACATATGGGACTACACTCCTCATTATGCCAATTTCGTTCCATTTCAGAGAGGAAAAGATTAGCTAAAGTGGGTGCAAGGGGTGAACCCATGCTAACACCATCAACCTGTTTGAATATTTTATTATCAAAAAGGAAATGTCCTTGAGTAGCAAATTTACATAGTTTTATAAAGACATCTTTACCGTATTTAGGTTTATTGGAAGAGTTTTCTCTATAAACTAAATCCGCTGCCATCTGAATAGTTTCATCGACTGGAATATTTGTGAATAGAGAAACTACATCAATGCTCACTAAAATATTTTCATCATTAAACAGATTCCTATGTTCATTAATATTATTAATCAAGTGCTGTGTCGACTTCAGAATATATGTATTGTCAATTTGTTTTTTAATAATGCTATCTAGATACTTTGCTAAATTATAAGAGCCAATCGTACTTATAATCGGTCGCATCGGCTTATTAACTTTGTGAACTTTAACAGTACCATACATCCTTCCGGGCTCGCTACCCGACGGCATAATGTACTTATATGTATTATCACTCACATATCGCTTCACATATTTACATAGATATCTGTAAACTCGGCTTTCTTCGGTAACGGTTGGATGTTTGGTTATATCATCCTCAGCTGGTACCATCACAAATTTACTATTATCATTCAAGATATCATACATCTTTGAGTTATAATCTTCAGTGTTAACAATGGCCAGACCATTACCTTTGTCATACGAGCATATACGTATGTCTTTACGCTTAGCCAGTTTACTTAGAATTTCGTGTATTCTTTTATTTTTCTGTTTATTACAAACTTTTTTACCATCTTTAATAAAATTAGTGACTAAGTTCTGTATTTCTTGTTTAATAGTTGGGGTCAAATCAAATTGATCATTATTTTTCATGTTTACAGCTATTGATTTTTCCACTTCGTATTTTAGTTTGTCACTATCTAGATTCTTAGGGATAATGCTATGTTTTAAACCATACCTTAAGAGCTCGTTCTCCTCTAAAGTTAGTTGATAATTACTAAGGTTGACTATGGCGTCCGGTACACTCGTTCGATTCGAGAACCAAAGTCTTTTAAGTTTATCATTCTGCCTAACTTCAACAGTTTTGATTTTATTTTTTACAGATTTTACTACAAGTAGTTTCAGCAGAACAAAACGAAACCAAGGAAGAAAACTATCTATCCTCTGCGTCAAAGACATTAAACTTTTATCATTATTTTTGATCTGCTTCTCAACGTACTTCAAATGTGTAGTTAACACTATCTTATTACAATCATCACCAATCTCCCTCAAAGCTTTAACTTTAGGAACTTTTATAGTCAAAAATTTCGGGACTACATTCAGCAATAGACATTTCTCAAAGAAGATTTTATCTAATTTTAGTTTGCTATGTTTCTCCACTGCCTTCTCATACTTTCGCAACATACGAATGGGAACTTTATATAAGCGGTTCACAGTATAAAAATATGTTGCCACCTTTACACTTTTATACATCCATAAGATGATACAAAGCAGAACATTGAAAACCATTTCGACAATTCCTCAAATATACGAGTGTAATTCAGGACGCGTTTCGACAGCTATCTCAGTGTCTTTCTCAACAATGTTAAAATCACAGTTACTAAAATCAAAGTTACATTCCCTATGAAACACTTACATCACAAATACAGAGGCTTCACCTTCCGCGGGATGGTCACAGTAAACACTGACCGACTGAAGTCGTGAAGTAATGACAATTTGCGAAATGGTACACGACGTGACAACTGATCGATGCAATACACAACAGGCTGCAAGACAAAGGACAAATTGAATTCATCGAACTACAGCACAAGTTTATGCACAGAAATCTGCCATCAGATCTGCCACTCAACCACTATCAAAAATACGGAGAAGAAAAGAAAAACTACTACGCTTATCATTCTTATTTAATTTAGACTGACTTTGTTTAATTTTCAAGCTTTCAACAACCGACAACTCAAAATCAGTTCTAGCTTTATAGATTATTTTAAATCTTTCACCATGCTGATCTCTACAACTTTGACAAATACGACTATGCTCATTAACTGCAGTATCAGAATTATAATGTTCAGCAATCCTCTGATGAAATCGTCGTTCGGTTTTCCCAGTGTATTGGGTACTCGGATCCACCAAGCATGTATATTGATATACGACACGCGATTTCAACAGACGATTAACTTTACATTTTAAAGAAAAATAGGATTTTATTTTGAAAGTACCAAATACAACTCTAGCCTTTATGTTATGTTTACAATACAGCTGCTGTAATTTATTTTTAAAGTCATTAGAGCATTTACCAATATACGGTATGATAGTGTAAGTCATATCACCCCCCTCATCGTTAGAACCACTCCGATTACTATTTTCATTCATTTTACTACTCACAAAACGTTTAATCAAATTGAGAACGAAATTCTCAGGATAACCATTACTTTTAAAAATGTGTAGTATTTTTTGAATCTCATCATGGAAAATGCTCCAAGTACTCGATATAATATACGCACGATTAATCATACCTAATACTAGGCCAGACTGCCATTGTTTAGGGCAATTCGCTTCAAAATTTAATAAAAGTCCAGTATACGTATCTTTACGAAAAACACTAGTTTCTACAGTATTGGTCATATTTATGTTTACGTCCAAAATTTTACCTCCAACTTCAGAGGTAAATTCTAAATTCGGGTGCTGTTGATTCAGAAATTGTTTAAAGCACTCAACTTTACTAATGTTATCAAAAATACATATGCAGTCATCAACATATCTATAGTAATATATGGGACTACACTCCTCGCTAATTTTATTAAAGATGGTAAAAAAGTTTGTAATAAACAGAAAAATAAAAGAATACACGAAATTCTAAGTAAACTGGCTAAGCGTAAAGACATACGTATATGCTCGTATGACAAAGGTAATGGTCTGGCCATTGTTAACACTGAAGATTATAACTCAAAGATGTATGATATCTTGAATGATAATAGTAAATTTGTGATGGTACCAGCTGAGGATGATATAACCAAACATCCAACCGTTACCGAAGAAAGCCGAGTTTACAGATATCTATGTAAATATGTGAAGCGATATGTGAGTGATAATACATATAAGTACATTATGCCGTCGGGTAGCGAGCCCGGAAGGATGTATGGTACTGTTAAAGTTCACAAAGTTAATAAGCCGATGCGACCGATTATAAGTACGATTGGCTCTGTTAGTTATAATTTAGCAAAGTATCTAGATAGCATTATTAAAAAACAAATTGACAATACATATATTCTGAAGTCGACACAGCACTTAATTAATAATATTAATGAACATAGGAATCTGTTTAATGATGAAAATATTTTAGTGAGCTTTGATGTAGTTTCTCTATTCACAAATATTCCAGTCGATGAAACTATTCAGATGGCAGCGGATTTAGTTTATAGAGAAAACTCTTCCAATAAACCTAAATACGGTAAAGATGTCTTTATAAAACTATGTAAATTTGCTACTCAAGGACATTTCCTTTTTGATAATAAAATATTCAAACAGGTTGATGGTGTTAGCATGGGTTCACCCCTTGCACCCACTTTAGCTAATCTTTTCCTCTCTGAAATGGAACGAAATTGGCATAATGAGGAGTGTAGTCCCATATGTTACTATAGATATGTTGATGACTGCATATGTATTTTTGATGACATTAGTAAAGTTGAGTGCTTTAAACAATTTCTGAATCAACAGCACCCGAATTTAGAATTTACCTCTGAAGTTGGAGGTAAAATTTTGGACGTAAACATAAATATGACCAATACTGTAGAAACTAGTGTTTTTCGTAAAGATACGTATACTGGACTTTTATTAAATTTTGAAGCGAATTGCCCTAAACAATGGCAGTCTGGCCTAGTATTAGGTATGATTAATCGTGCGTATATTATATCGAGTACTTGGAGCAGTTTCCATGATGAGATTCAAAAAATACTACACATTTTTAAAAGTAATGGTTATCCTGAGAATTTCGTTCTCAATTTGATTAAAGGTCACTTTTGGTTCTTGCCTGCTGCTATTGATACCGTAATTCTTGTTTTTTGAAAAGTTTTCTACGCACTTCAACTTTTCAACATCGTTTTCATCTCGATACAAGGTTATTTGTGAATCATTACCGTATCTGAGATTACGATGTTCCTGACGGGCTCTCAAGGCAAAATGTAATCCAAAATGATAGATCAATGTGTCAATCAACTGTCCTGGACTACCACTTCCGATTACTCCTTTATTCCATAGATCGCTGTCGGTTGTCAATGTAATTGGAGCCGCTCTTTTTCTCTGCTTGACATTTTTCCTTTTTTCGCACTTTCTTTCATTACAGCATCAAGTGCTTCCTTGGCCTCCATAAAAGCTTCATCTTTGAATATGCTCCACGGTTTCTTCAACTTGTAATTCAAGTGATGCTGGACACATGCTACTATTTCTTTTAGTGTCCTGGGCGGATAATCTTCACCGTTTACCTTTCGAATGCTGGGTAAGAAATACTTCAAACAATGATTTAAGTCCGATTTATTCATTTCGTCCACTTCTTTGTACACCTTTCAACATCCATCATTTAGATTTGTCTTCCAATTTCTCATCCAATCGTTGAATATTTTCATCGCCCAGTTAACTTTTGTTTGGGGAGTTTCAGGAATACGATTGTTCAATAAATCTTCTAATTGCACTGCTGACACGGAAAGAAAGCGGTTTGAGTTGGAAAGCTGGCCTATCGACGGATCTATAGATGATAATTCACAATCAAATATATCTTCATCTTCTCTCATGTATTGCGTTAATGTATCATCGACATTTTCTAACATGTTGCAAGATGTTACAGGATTATCCAATAAATGATAGTGATCCAGTAACTAACATGGGTAGAATTTCAAATTTTGAAAAGCTTGCTGGTTGCTATCATTGGTTAGATGAAGCAGATGTAACCGACTCTGACGATGAATTGCCCTGATATCTACTTAAAATTCTCACGATTTATTTCTCCGCCAAAAGACAATACATTGTAGATATGTCAAAGTAGCAATGTTTTATAACATTGGAAGGAAGGCATAGTACTATCTCATCTGCATCACGCCCCTTGGATCTCATTGCTTAGAAAAATTGTTGCTTGTTGTAGTGTGTCCACAGCATTCAAAATTTGCATTTGATAGCAGCTGTGTGGTGCAACCACAATTGATCCATCATTTGAAGAGGAGCTGAAATCAAAACAGAATAATTAGAATTATTAAGAATTTGTGCTATTTTGTAGTCAATGAAGTAAAGTCAAATCTACTATTATATTTGCTATCATAACCTGCCGCAATTAAATGTCCTAGAATTTGTATTTTGGAATGAAATAATAAGCATATGATGTACGTAGCCATTAATTGTTATCATCTAATAAGTAAAAGATGCAATACGTTCAGTTGCCAGTTTATATTACTTGAAATATTTGCACCATATACGTAATAGCTCAAGCTTTTGGAGTTGAATCAAAAATACTTATGGACTATCATAGAAACATATAAATACAAAGAGACAAATTTCTCTGTATGGGCAGCATACAAAATATGCATGCGTATTTTGTATATTTACATGACTGATTTCATTTTCGTTACTTGATACCCATACACTAAGTACTATTGTTCGTTAGCCAATGATTTCATTGAATCATAAATACATTCCAGCTATCATGCGATTTTGCATGTGTTTTGTTATGTAGGCCTAGATATAAATTTGTAGATATCACAAAAAATGAACTATTTGCAGGTTAAAAAATTCTAGCATGGGTAGGTAAATAAATTAGAGCAAATGCAATGCGTGTTAATTTTAATCCATTCAGTAGTTTAGAATTTAGATATTGAAATGGTGAGAATAAATGTGATGATGACTTACTTTGTGCTGTTGAGGTGGTCGTCAATTCAAGATGGAACCCTTCGGTCAGCGTCCTTTAGTTTAGTTGAGATAATATCCTATTATTGTTATAGAAAACATAAAAGATTTCCATGTAGGAAGTGGATACAGATCGCCATTTTGTTTCTTGAGCTCTATGAAGAAACAGTCAAACAGATAGTTCATCTCCATCCTTCGATAGGCAATCCACATTCAGTCATTTCAGTGCTCTTGATACCTTACTTTGGCAGTCACCAGCCACTTTCCATTATTCATGCCTTCGCTTGAATCAGCTGAAGTAAAGCGCGACTTTTCTATCGTCTTAGTATTGAGTCTGGAATTCTTTCAATTCCTTTCTTATTTGATCGTAGCCTTTTTCTACTGCTTTTCCTCAGTGTCAAAGTTAAACAGTTCATCATTAAAGTCCACTAGTGCATAGTTGATGACCGTGCTTTTCCTTTCCTATTTCATAAAAGAAGACTATATTTGACCTATCTTGTGGAATTCTTAGATTTCCATGATCATATACTTCCATTTGTATTTCTCCGCTCAATTCAAAATCAAGTATTTCTTCGCTGAATTCAAATTCAAGTATTTCTCCGCTGAAATCACTATGATATTTAAGATATTGTTAAGTTTGTGCTTCATTGAAATATCTAAGTTTGTTATAAAAATGGATCTATAGAGCACAACATAGATCTATGGTATTGGATCTCAGATTGGGCATATGCATATTTCATATCTTCTCGTGGGTTACATATCAGTAACCTAGCTGTCTACTCGGAGTTACACAGAAATCTCCTCGCTTTCGGCTCGGAGATTCTCACCGTGTAACTCCTCATAGACAGTAGGTTACTGTACATATATCCCTTGTCAGGAATCCAAAGGGATGCCTAGATATGATAATTTGGAAGTCAATGATTACCAAAAACTTTTATTGACAGAAAAAACATGCAGACACCAATGAAATAAATTACTACATATGAGAGTAAATCCTGTTTTCTATTAAGGTAAAAAAGTTGTGACCTAGAGAAGCACCTAAATTTAAGATTTGTAAGAAATTCATGTGTATGAAACATCAAAATACTCGTATAAAAAATCTAACTAATGTGACTTTGATAAAAAAGAGGTTTCAATGAGGCCGAAGTCAATGATTTCTGGAAGACGGACATCATTGTACCTATTGCGCTGTTTCACCCTTTCCCCTCTCAAGGCTATGAGTGCTGTGCGTAGAAGGGAGAAACGTATTCTACGCCTGATACATGATATCACATGGCAATAGTTTTCATGAGTTTTTCTCGAGATCATGTCAGCCATGTTTTTATGAAAGCGTAGGCATTCAGGACCCATACCACCGGTTGTTGAAAAAATGAGTGGGGTAAATGATGCATGCTCAACTTCCATGATTCTCGTGTTGTACTCTCGTTTCTTTTGATTCTCATGAGTGCGATAATTGATTGTCATTATTGTTCGTGCATAGACTTCTAAATTAATTATTCTTAATTATTCCACTAGAAGTCTATGGTTCGTGAAATAAATTATGATAAACCACAGATATTTTACTTCACACATAGAAAGTCCGAGTCATAGATTTAATGTACGAGTCCCCTACGCACGGGGACTCGGACTTTCTAAATGTGTAAAGTAAAATATCAGTGCTTTATCATACACTTAATTAAATTGTGTGAGCTCATCTATGCAAAAGATATCTATGTAGATATCATAGTAGTCCTGGCTCATTACTAGTTTTGGGATTGCAGAAAAAATGTCTATGCTTTGTTGACCTGCCCCGGATTTCCAGGGATAGGGATGGCTTTGAAATTTGACCAAAACTTTTAGTCTATCCACTGAATCTACCCTTTGTAGTTTTTGGACCATTATAAGAATTCGGACCATAGGAATTTGGACCCTACGTCTACAAGACCATTCGGACCCCTTCTTAATGAATGCAATTTTTAAACAGTCATGAAGGTCAGTAACCTCATTCATGCGAGTATTTATTTAGGTTTTTGCTAGATTATGACACATTCATTCAAATGTCACCACATAGATGAAATTTCAGGCAAACTATTGTGGACCCTTTTTGTTTGTACCCTTTCGGACCTTTCGTACGGCCTTTTTGAGTTAACAGTGTATGATTTGGTCTGTGTATTTCATCATCTGCTTTACTATGCATTTCATTTGTTGAATATCGTTCACTGCTGTCGCGACCGTCGAGGAATCATATTCACGAAGGCCATGATAATGAACAGCGGGGCTGTTTGAAATATTGGTGTTTGGCTATTTTATATTGATGATACAAATATATCGTCAATAGACCTTCTTCCGCACATGAAGTAATTAGCAATAACTTTTACAGTTGAATCCTCGGTAATTTCCTTAATAAAGCCTATCATACCTATAGGCCTACATTCAAGTTGTTTTTTAAGACAGCATATAAGAGTACACGTGATAGTTAATTTTGTTGACAATTTTAAGTAATGGTCAAAAGACCGTTCCAGGACACCACAAAATTCAAAAAAATAGTATCTTTAAAAACGACATAAATTCATGAATTTAGTCCCTTTTTTCAGGTTTTTAAGACCTAAATACATGAATTTAGTCCATTCAAAAAGTACAATTTTTTCAAAAATGGTACTTTTTAAAAACGACATAAATTCATGAATTTGAACCCTTTTTCAGGTTATGAAGACCTAAATTCACAAATTTGGGCGTTTTTAAAAATACCCAATTTTCAAATTTTTCAAAATCTCAAATTTGAGAATTACAATTTTCACCCTTAAAATCATGACCTTTCCAGGACACCGAAAATCATAAAAGTTAAGAATCTCAAAATTTGAGAATTACAATTTTCACCCCCGCCAAAATCATGACCGTTCTAGGACACCGAAAATTAGTATTTTTAAAAACGTCTTTAAATCCATTTTTCAGGTTTTTAAAATATATCATGTGACTAAAAATATTTCTTTAAAAATGGAAGAAACAAAAGTGGAAGGAACTTCAGAAATGGAAGGAACCTCAAGAATATATCCTTCGTTATCATATGAACGTAGTTCTACTTTAATGGACATTGAAAAGATTAACATTGAAAAAATGAATAAAGAAAAACACAAAGATAGAGTTAGATATATGAAAGATAAGGAATCTCAATTATTATTAAGATTAGAGCATTATAAAAAATTAAGAAAGAGATGGACTAAAGTTAAGAATGTAACACAAGGAATTGGCATATTCTTAACAATAAGTTTAGGTGCTTTAACAATTGTTATATCTTCAGGTGTTTTAGTAATCCCAGTAGTTGCTACAGCTTTAACAGGTACGGGTGTTTTTGCAACTTCACTTGTTACAATGTTAGATAAATCTTTAATAACTAAGAAACGAAAATCATTAAAAACTAAGCATTTACATATTAAAGAAGTCTATGATCAACTACATTACTACTTTCAAAGAGTATGTGATGATAATGTTATTACGTTAGATGAGATTGAAAAATTTGATCAAATAGCTAATGAAGTAAATCAAATATCATTTCAATCACAGACAGAAAAAGTTGATGATAAAAATAAAAAGGATGGCAAAATTTCTAGTGATGCTAAAATTTCTAATGAAGAAAATGACAAATTTTTTTTAGAAGAGCTAAAAACTTTAAGCGAAAATTTAAGCAAAACTTTATTAAACAAAACTTTATTAAACAAAACTTAAAACGAGAAAACTTTAAACGAAAAGATGTCAAACAACAAAGCAATAAAAAAATAATTTGTTCAGTAAAATGTTTTTGCTGTATTCCAATGTTACCACAAAATTCAAATATTATATTTTAAAAATGGATAAAATTAGAGCTGATAATTTTAAAAGAATAAAACAATTAGAAGAGTTAATAAAACAAAGAAATATTATGAAAGAAAATCATCTTCAACATAGAATGATAAAAGCTGGTATTCAATCTGATATGTTTGAAAAAATGCAGCAAACCGAGCAAGTAAAAACTGATTTTGAAAAAACTATGAAACCATTTAAAACTCTTGAAAAAGAAAGTACAAATAATGATAAACAAATTGATATAACAGATCCAGAGCACAAAACTATATTAGATGACTATGGATTACTAGAATCAAACATTAATAAGAAATTACCAAAATCTATGCAATTTGAACATTCTATCTCATTTATAGATGGAAAAACAATACCTAGATTTTATCTCGGACAAAAAGAAATATTTCCACAACCTTTTCGAGGTATAATTTTTTCACCAGATAAATCTCCTTTTAATTTAGATAGAAATTTTGTTAATCTTTTAAGAGGAGCAGATTTAAATAATTATGCTGTAGAAGATCTCATAAAATATAAAGCTATGTTAGACAGAGTTGGTGCAGTAAAATCTCTTAGACGTTATAAACAATTAGAAAATTTATTATCAACGGGAGTTAAAGTAGGGAAAGGTTTATCTGAAAAACAGAAAACTGAAACAACTGTATTTTTACCAGATGATCCACAAGAATTACTAAATAGATTAAATATTTTAATATCTGCAATAAAAGAAGGACATAATTCTAGTTTCAATGAAATTCATGCTATATTGAAAAGACTGTTAGAAAAGAAGATTCTAAATGAAGAGGATTATAAAAGTATAACCGGACATCTCTGATGTCTTTAAGGGCTTCGCCCGTAGCTGAAATGTGTTGTTGTTTTTAATTTTTTATAAAAAAATATTTCATAAAAAAAATATTTATTTATATTTTAGTTTAAAAATGTGTTCAGCAGATTTAGACAAAATTAATAATCATTTAGAAAATTTGATAGAGATTTTGGGTTCATCAAAATTTAGTACGACGTTAAAAATTATAACAACTACTTCATCACACACTTGTAATTTAGAACCCATTCTACATTTGGAACAAAATAAAAATTATCAAATTGCATTGACTAGTTTCTCTACATTTAACACTATTCAAAACGTTATCAAAGATGTGAATGATCAATTTAGATATTCTACTGATAAAGGCAAAACATGGAAAATACTAACTTTTCTTCTTGGTTCTTACGAAGTTGAATCAATATCAAATGAAATTAAGAGACATTTAGGTATATCATTTAAAGATAAGAAACAATTACATTTTGCAGTTGAACCAGCAGTTAATAAATTTTCTCTTACTTTAGACGAAAATCATCAAGTTGATTTTAATCATGATAGATCATTGTCAAAGCTATTAGGATTTAATAAACAAACCTATAGTCAAGGTTATCATTTAGGTGAGAAGATTCCAAAAATAACTGAAATAAATTCAATTGTTGTACATTGTGACATTATTGAAGGAGGATATATAAATGGTAAATTGTCAAATTTAATATTCAGTTTTCCAGCTTTTACTGTACCCATTGGTTATAGATTAAATGTAATTCCACAAACATTAATATATTTTCCTATTACAAGAAAAACTATTAACAACATTGGCATTAGAATCACTGATGAAAAGGGACAAGAAATAAATTTTGGAGGTGAAGAGATTATGATAGATCTTTTGGTTCGGGAGGTATAAACTCCCGTTCGAGAGGTATAAACTCCCACGCGAAGCTAGAGAAGTTTAATTTTCTTCTTCTTCTTTAAAAAAAATAAAATAAAAATAAATTTTTTTATTAAAAAATGAGTGAAGTGCTACCATTAAATAAAAAAAAACTTAAATTTAATCATCATCCAAATTTATCTAATAAAGTTTTGTCAGTTATTTGTGGAAGATCAGGTTGCGGAAAAACGTATCTATTATTTAAAATTTCAACGACTCCAAATTTTCTGGATTATAACAATCTTATAATTTATACAACAACGGCAGAACAACCCGTCTATCAATTTTTAAAATATGGATTTGAAAATAATCTTACAAAAACAGCAATTGCTTCTCTATTCAAAGAATATGAAAAATCTGAAGATGAAGAAGAAATAAGTTCGTGGTGTGAAGAAGCAGCAAAAAATAATCAGTTAGTAGAATCTAATAAAAATAACCATATAAAGATACAATTAATAGATGATAGTGGTAATATGCAAGATCCTAGTAAACTAGATAAAACAATGAAAGATTGTGTAATTTTTGATGATTGTGTTAATGATAGAAATCAGTCAGTTCAGAGAAATTATTTCACAAGAGGTAGACATAATAACTGTAGTGTATTTTATTTAACACAAAGTATGTATTCATTAGACGGAAGTGTTATTAGAAAGAATGCAAATATATTTATACTATTTGAAATAAATGCAAGAAACTTAAGTGATTTGTTAAGAGATTTATGCGTAAGAAATAAAGATGAATTTAAACAATCGTGTAACAATGATTGGTCAAAAGATTATGGCTTCATTACAATTAATATTGATAAAAAAATTCATGAAAGAGTTATAGAAAATATTTTCGCAGAGTGATAAAAATATACAAATATAGTATTATAATATTTTTTTATTTTATGTATGTATCAAATTTGTCTATCTTAGAAATTAGAAAATTAAAAAGGTTCAGTAGTTATTCCATCAGGTAAAATTTTTCTTTTATCATCAAATGGATCTAATGCTAATTTATGTTCTTCTTTTAAATACATGTTATGTTTTTTTGAATTAAGTCTATAATTACATGCTGTTTTTATTTCATTATTAAATAATACATTTTTCTAATCTTGAAATGTTATTTGATTAGCCACTGATGCCTTTGAAATTCCTTTTAATGTTTTATGTGTTTTAATATTATTAGTTGTATCATAACAGTAACATTTAGATTTTAAAAATATAGCTTCTGTTATGAAATCTTCATTTCCTTCTAATTCATCTTTTACTTTACATAAATCAGAAGGATGAATGATATCTTTTATTTTATCTATTTCTTCATCAAGTGAAGAATTATACGGTATTGTTAATTCTAAGAAAACAGAATCGGTATCTGTAAAGTGTAATTTATAGTTTTTGCCATAAGCAGGTGCTAAATAATCATATATAAATTTATACATAAATAGTTTAGCTAATTCTAATATAGTGAAACCAATAAAATTAAACTTATCATGTTTTACGCTAATTCGACGTAAATGTACAGCACATAGTTCATCACTAAATCTAGTAGTTCTTTTATATGTAGGTTTCCTTGTTAAATTTTGAAACCTATCTTTATCATAAACTATTTCAATATTTTGTCTATTACGCACATTTTCTAAAGTCTTACCATAAAATGCATTATTCATTAATTTGAAGAACACGTTTCCAAAATCATCTTTATTTCTTTTAGCTATTTTACGTTTTTCAATATTGAACTCTATATAATCTTTTAACCATTTAGATTTTCTATACTCTAGTTTTCGATGTATTTTGGTGAGAATCATTCCATGATCTAAATACCAATCTAGCATTCTTCCTTCAACAACATACTTTCCTTTATTGCTTTGTGTTAACATAAGTTTTTTTGTTGGTCTGTATTTCTTAGGAATTAAAGATTTTTGATAATCTGAAAAATCTTTTATAATGGGAATTTTGTTTTCTGGACAGAAAGGATAATATTTTGTTGCTTCTTTTATATAATCAGGGTATACTAAATCAACTTCATATATATAACCATGATTATAATTTCCATCATATGTTTTTTGATAATCTAGAATATTACACCATGACATTTCACCTGTTGGTAATTCTTGTATCATGCAAGAAGAATATAAGCTATTAAAATCATAATATAACAAATAGTTTTCTCTCATGAATTCATCAATTGCTTTTTCACGTTCTACTCCTTCTCGTTTCGTTCGAAAAATCTCTAATATTTTTTCTTTTTCTTCTGGAGATAAAGGTTTCATTATTCCATATTCTTGTGGATTTACTTTCTTATTATAACATTTAACATATCTATTACCTAAAACTGATGAAACTCCACCTCTAATTCCAGATTCAAAAAATAATAATTTATCATATGTATTTTCTTTATAATGTTTAAGTTTAACACCAGTATGTTTTAATCCTGCTAGCCATGTTAAACCTGGTGTAGAATAACAATAACATGGATCTATTCCGTAATATTCTAAACACATATCACGAAAGTTTTCAAAAAGATCAGCTAGTATTAATACATCTATCTGTAGATATTTCATTGTATAATCATACATTGTTTTACAATTTAACTCTCTCCAATTTTTTTCAGCTTCTGCATAGTCTTCTTCAGATAATTGTGATTGTTTTAATGTTGATTTAAATTTATGAATTGGAGGAAGTTGTTTTTCTTCCATAATTTTATTCACAGAATTAAAATCAGTCTTCGACTGTGAACCACAGGTTTTATCTCCAGTTAAATATTCATACGGAAATATGCCTTTTAAAGGTTTTAAATTATATTTATTTAATATTTTACATTGTTCAGATTTCAAAGTTTTTCCCATAACATCTAATGAATAAGGAGTAAAAAATCTAAATGCATCTAAAATTCTAATGCAACCTAATTGCATTGAAAAATATTCTTCTTCTGTTTTACATAGTACATTTATTTGTTGTTGTTGTAATTTTTCAGATGAAAATAAATCTTTCATTACTAGATGGAAATCATATTTAGAACCATTGTAGAAATATAAAGGAACAAAGTTATATTTAAATTTATTAGCATTAAGATTACAAGAATTATGTGCTGCACCTCTATATAATCCATTTAGATGATCATGATCTTTTACTTTATCAATATATCTACCTCTGCCAGTTTTATATTTATTTGTAAAACCTTTTCCACAGTAATAACAATTTATTTCATCATAAAATTCTTTTCTTTCTTCATCCGTTAATGGTATCATTGGTATATTTGTTTCAAGCAATTGTGAAAAACGTCCTTGTAATTCTTCTACTTTCTTTGTAAACATTTCTGAACTATCTTCACCATAGTATTGTAAATATTCTGATTTAAATAATTCAGGATAATTTGAATGAATGTACATTCCTCAACATAATGGTTTTTGTTCAAATAAATATTTTTCTTTACTTTGTTCAGCTGAACTTTTTCCAGGTGCACTTTTTTCAGAATTATAATTTTCAGAATTATAATTTTCAGAATCGGGTGAAGCCCTGGAACTTTCCGTTCGATTTTGTGTCATATTAACATTATATGCTTCAAAATCACAATAAATAGTAAAGGGTACTTTATTTTTAAAATACCATTTATTATATTCTAAATAATCATCTTTTGGAAATGTGTTTCTGACTGCTTCATTTTGTTGACAATTCTCCAAATGTCTATTCATTTCTTCTTTAGTTCTAAAACTTGTCATACATTGAAGACAAGGAAAATTTGTATTATCTGAAGTTTTTGTAAATATAGAAACATCTTTACACAATATAAAATGTCCCTGATAATATAATATATTCGCTTGTGCTGGTTGTTTTGACTGTTCTAATTTTACAAAATCATCTTTATATATTTCATGTGTTTCATTAATTTCTTTTGTAATATTAAATGTATTTTGATGATAATTTTGATTTAATATTTGTAGCTGATAAATATATTCTTTATCATATTGTTCTTTATATTGTTGTAGACATTTTTTTAAACATTCATTTAATTCTTTATTTTCTTCATTATTTAATTCTTTATTATTTTCTTCATTTAATTTTTGAATTTTTTCTATCTTATTTTGATATTTATGGTGATATTCTTGTAGTAACATTTTTGTTTGTTGTTGATAATCTATTTTACATTTTTGTAAACTTTTATTTAAATTTTCTAATTTTTGTCGATATTCTGAAGATAAAGATGAATATTTGTAATTATAATCATCAGTACGTCCTTTATAATTATTATGATTAATCATTATTGGTGATAGTGTTTTAACAAGTTCAAATTTTTCAGTACATATTATTTTTCCTTGGTAAAAAATATTATGATGCATGTAATTTCCTCTATCATTATATACTATTTCTGATTGACATAAATTTTTATTATTCAAACAAAATTTTTTTGAATCTGAGTAAAGTGGAATAATTTTAACAATAGAAACATAATTCACATTTAATTCAAAAACATTTACTTCTATTAAATTTTTATTCTTTTAATGAAACTTTTTTAACCTATTATAATCATATGGAAATTCATCTAAGCCATCACAGAGATCAAATTCATTTATGTATTCTTCTTTATTATAATGACTTAGTATTTCTTTATGATATTCTGCAGGATGTAAATGTGCTATAATACTCCACAGAAAACAATAATCATCTTCATTTTTTATGTTGATTAATTGTGGTGAACTGAAAGGTAAAGGAACATAACTACCACCAGTATTATTTTTATATTTATCAATTACTATTTTCTTAGATAGTATTTTAACAAATCTCCAACCAGATTCACGTAACTGGGCTTCAATTATACAATTTTCTAATTTAAGTATCATTTGTTCAAATATGGGTTGTATATCATTTACATTATGAATTTCTTGTGAATTTGTAAAATGTCCTTGTATTATTGCTTCAGGAATTCCATCAGGTCCATTTTTTGTATAAAGTACTTCTACATTCATATAACATTTGAAAGATTTCTTAAATATATTATAAAAGTTGGTTAGAATATCAGAAAAAGTTTTATCGGTTTCATTATATTCAAAAGACTGATTAAATAAATATTTTATATTTGCTAAGGCTTCATCGGTTCGTTCAGCTTCATCAAATTCATCAGTATCGCTAAATAAATATCTTCCATCTGGTACGGGCGAAGCCCTAGAACCTTCGGTTTGTATGGTCTCATCTTCACTATTAAAAACTTTTTTATATTCCGAATGTGAATAATCATCAAACATTTTTTTAACTTTTATATCAGTAGGCAATGTTTCTAGATAGTTTTTATAACTATTTAATTTTAATATATTTCCTTCATCAACTCGTTCTACATTTTGTAAATGCAATTTACTATTTAAATGAGATTGATAACTTCTTTTTGTTTGCAACTTTTTTTTACATAAGTTACAATAAAACTTGGTATTTTCCATTTTTTTATTTTTTTAGAGAAAATTTAAGAAAAAAATTTGTGTTTTAATTTTAGATATAAACATTCTAATATCAAGGACTTGAGTGTTATTTTATATTATTATATATTTCACGTTCTTTAGTTATTTTTTTCTTTATCACATTAAGTTTTATCATATTAAGTTTTATCATATTAAGTTTTATCTTATTAAGTTTCATCATATAATGTTTTATCAAAAGATAATTTAAATTTTTTTTCACTAACTATTGATTCATCATCATCATCATAAATTGTTTCTTCATCATCATCATAAATTGTTTCTTCATCATCATCATAAATTGTTTCTTCATCATCATAAATTACACTTTTTGGTATAGGATGCCCTTCCATGATAGGATACCATTCTCTTATTGGAATATCTAACTCTAAATTACATTTTTTATCTGATAATAATATAATAGAGAAAAATATTGGTCTTTGATCTCTTTTGGAAAATTTAATAACACCACCATAATCTGAATCACTTTTAGTTTTTGTTAAAGATGATAAAATTTTAAATTGATTAGATGTAAATCCTAATTTAAATTTTGTAGACCCGACACATAGTTGTCTAACAGTATCTTCAACTATACCATCATTATTATTTTCAATTGTAAGAAAATAAAATTTAGATAAATTTTTATAATTACTAATATTTTTATAATCTTTTTTACCAGTTACACCTTTTTCAGATGTTACAGAATCATCATTATTATCATAAGATTCTTTAAGATCGGGCAAAGCCCTAGAACCTTCAGTTCGTTTATTATGAATATGATTATGGTCATTGTTAATAGTATAAGGTGTAGTCCACATATAAATTTTCTCTTGTTGAGCTAAACCATTTATATAAGATTTTAATAAATTAATATTTAAGTTGGAATATAATCCTATATACGTATCATCATCATATCTTTGCGGCATTTCTAATGTTTCTTGTTTATAAATTGTGTCTCTATAATAAACTTGACATAATAATTCTTCATTATGTTTTTTACTCTCTATGTGAATGTTATATTGATTTTGATCGTCAACAAATAATCTAATTTTTTCTTTCGAAAAAGATTTTAATTTTTCAACTAATTCTTTAATATTGATATAATTAATAATTTTAGTTTCTATCCAATCAGTATTACTAATTGGTAACACTGCTCTAATAAATCCATAAACATTATTATGACCTATTATAACCATATTTTCTTTATTTAATTCAACATAAGCTACATCATTATATTTACTAACAATCTCCATAAATTTAATAAATGGATCCCCCGGAAATAAACAATAATTAGTTTCTATAGAAGGTAAACCTTTAGTCTGTTCTCTAAATATTTCGGATTGTAATTGAAATAAAATATTAACATCTATACATGGATTTGTAATAGTATTATTATCAAAACATTTATTTTCAAATCCCGTTGATCTCGTCGAATAAGAAGAACAGGATGATGCGGGCGAATATAATTTTTTTAAATTTGGATTTTCCATTTTTTTATTTTTATCAGAAAAAATTTTATTTTTTATTTTTATTAGAAAAAATTTTATTTTTTTATTGTTAAAAAATGATGTTACCAAATGTTGGTGGAGGTGCATATATCCCGAATAATCGTGAATTAGAAATAGAGATAGAAAATTATATCATGAAAACTGGAGACGTTTTATCTGGTCCATTGCATCTTTCTATACTTCCACAACAAAATACAGAGTTAACAAATAAACAATATGTTGATACACAAATCAATGATTTAAAGGAAAAATATATAAACGATGTTTTGGTTCCACTGATGAATGAATTAAAGTTGCTAAAACTTAATGACAAATCATTAAACGAAAAATTATTAAAACTTGATAAAAAGGATAGAGAGCTAGAAGCAGATATAGCAAAACTTTTTAAAAAGATTTCAGAACAATCAAAAATTTTAATATTACTTTCTATAAAGTTAAAATCTGCTGTAATTAAAAATAAACATCAGATACAACTATTGAAAGAACAATTAGAAGATGAAATAGAAAAACTACCTGAAAGAATTAAAAAAAATTTAAAGCAGTTACAAACTACATTCCAAAAAAGTGTTGATGAATTAAGTTCTAAAATCACTCAACAAATGAAAAAGATGAATAGAATAATAAATGAAGTAAACTCACTTAATCAAAAAGTTGATAAAATGAAAACTCTTAAAATCAATTTAGAAAATGAATTAAAGAAAAATTTACAAGAAAACTCTAAAGAAAATAAGGAACAGTTAGATGCTGTTAAAAGACAATTAGATGTTCTTAAAGTTAAGTTAAATGCTCTTAAAACGGCGTTGAAGATGAATCAGGAGAAAATGCAAGTTAATAGAAAAGAAATTAAAGTACATCACACGCTGCTTGACGCAATAGATAAAGTGCAACAGGCAATTAATAAAGTTATCTCGAAGTTGTTGTCCATTCACAAACGTAAATCTTAAACGGACCAAAGGTCCTCTGGTTACTAACCAATCGGAGCGAAGCTCCTCGAGGCTTTAGCCGAACGTAAATATTTTTCCCAAAAGTCAAATTTAATCCTAAAAAATGCCTATAATTTATAAACACAATCTTAAACAATTTGCTTCAAATCAAAAAATTGCTCATGAACCACGTATGAATCCGGTTTACCATTATGATAATAGAGAAACAGTCAGAACAGAAAAGTTCCTAGGCACCGCAGGTGCCGTCCAAAAAGAAGGGGATGGCATCTTTTCTGGTATTGGTAGTATCGTTAACTTAATTAAAAATAATAAAGATTTGATTACATCTGCTGCAAAAGGAGCAGCTGCTATAGGTAGTACAGCTAGTGCAATATCAAATGCTGTTAAATCACAAAACGAATTAAAACAACTAGAAGCTATTCGTAAACTCAAGAATGATTCTGAAGAACTAAAAAAATTAAAAAAACTTTCAGATGAAACAAAAAACAAAATTGCTAACATAGCTGTAGAGGGTGATAGTAAACATAATGAAAAAACAATTGAAGAAATAAGAGGTAATGGTCTAGCAAAATTCTAAAATTATATTTTAGTAAAATTTTTTTAGTAAAATTTTTTTGGTAAAATTCTAAAATTATATTTTAGTAAAAATTTTTTTCTATCTGTGAGAAAAACAAAAAGTCAAATTAGTTTTTATAAAAATCTCTTCGCTTATCGAAAATAAATTTAGATTAGACGATCCTCCGTTCGTCAGTTATAATCAAAAAAAGAATGACTATATAAGAATTGCTATGAATCCCGGATCTTCTAGTAGAGTAAACACTGGAGGTGATTTAATTTTTGAAGTTGATAATCAGCAGAGTTATTTATATTTACCTGATTCATTTTTACACTGTGAATATTCTTTATATAGTGATGCTAATTTTACAACACCATTACCAGATACCGATAATATTACACTAGAGAATAATTTTTTCCCAAGTTTATTTACACAAATGCGTTTAGATGTTGCAACTCAAAATGTAGAAACAATAAGTGATTCTCCAGGTGTAATTGATACAATGCTTAGATTTGTAACAATTGGTGAAAATAATAAAAAGCATGAAATCGAAGGTTGGTTTCCTGATACTAATGATGGTATAATTATTGATGATTTAACTCACGCCGGAACAGATGCCGCAGGAATTGCGAAAGATGTAGAAAATATTGCAAAACATTTAAATAAAACAAACAATACTGCATATAAAGAAAGACGTGAATTTAACAAGAAAAGTAAGCAAACAGTAAATTGGTCATTGTCTCCATTATTCGGATATTTAGATTATGACAAAATATCATATCAATTTAAATTTAAATTAATAATTCATCGTACGGCAAATAATGAATTAATCTTTTTTGGCAAAACTGGAAAAAAAGCATATTTAAAAATTGATAGACTTGAATGGTGGATTAGGCATATTACTCCTAGTTTAGAGGTTGAAACAGCTATTGCAAAAAGATTAAATACTAACAAACCAATTCCAGTTAATTTTCTAAAGCGTACTGCTAGTTCAGTAACTTTTTCCGAACAAAGATTTAACTGGCATTTTACTAGAACTGCGAATACTCCAAGATATTTATTACTAACATTTCAAAGAAATAATTCTCCAAGTTTTGATAAGAACAATAATCTCTTCCATATTAATACAATTCGAAGTTTACAAGTTTCATTAAATCAAACTCGATATCCAATTGATCCATTAAGATTCGATGATACCAATAATCAATTTATGGAAGGATATGATTCTTATAGAAATCTTTGTATAGAATTTGGAGTTGAACCACAATTAACTCCTGGAGATTGGAGACATTTATATCCAATTTTCTGTTTCGATTTAAGTGCACAATCTGAAGATATTATCAAAAATGGTTGTGATGTAACAATTAATATTGAAAAGAAAGATTCCACAACTTCATTGATGGCTTATGGTTTATTGCTAGAAGATACAAAATATTCTATTGAAGTTCTTAATGGGAAGATGGCTAGGATATGTTAGTAACCTTAGGACCTTTGGTCCGACCGGTTAGTAACCTTAGGACCTTTGGTCCGATAGGCTAAAGCCCAAGACTTCGTCGTTTAATTAATTTAATTTTTTTGATAACTTAAAATTTTGATAACTAGAATAGATTAAAATTTTTTGGTAACTTAAAATTTTTTCATAACTAGAATAGATTAAAAATTCTTAACTTAAAATTCTTAACTTAAAATTTTCGTAACTTAAAATTTTTTTATTAAAAATGTCGCAAGCGAAAAGTAATATTAATAATAAAACTGTTCAATTAAAATTACGTAATATTGTTGACAAAAATACCCCTAAAACTATTACTATTAATAAAAAAAAGTATTACATAAGTAAACCAATGATAGAGAATATTCAATTACAAGAAGAAAAGAATGGCGGGATTCTCCCATTAATTCCACTAATAATAGGAGGCATAGCTGCAGCAGGAAGTGTTGCAGGTGGGACAGCTGGTATTGTCCAAGCAGTAAATAAAAATAAATCAGAGAAGGCAGCATTAGAAGAACAAAAACGTCATAACAGAGAGTTAGAGAAAGTTGCTAGGGGTGAAGGAGTAGTAGATAATTTTATTAGTAAATTAAAATTAGTTGATGAAGGAAAACGAGTTCTTAAAAATATTCTCCACAATGTTGATGATTTAATTGAAATTAAAGAAACTAAAGATGGTTCTGGAATATATCTAAGTCCTAGTATGATAAGGTAATAACCTCAGAACCTTTGGTTCTTTTCGGTAAAACAATTTTTTTTTTGTTTTATCTTTTAAATTTTTTTTATCTTTTAAAATGTATTCTAAAAATTCCGAAAATTTAATTAAATTAAAAATTTCTAATTTAGATTTATTGAATTATCTATTAAACAAAAATAAAAACTCAAACTGTCAGCATATTGGAGGTGACAAGAACAAAGTTCAAAAACCACTTCGGTGGTGACATACAAAAAACATTAGAAAACTTTCCTGGATTTATTTGTAGTAAATATTCGAAAGAAAAACATCTTCCTGGTCATTCATATACTGGGCCAGGAACTCGATTAGATATAAGACTGGATGAGAATAATAATCCGAAACCAGGTGAAGAACCAATAAATAGAGTAGATGCCGCCGCTTACAGGCATGATTTAGCTTATCGAAATCATGATCTAAGTTCTCGTCATGCAGCTGATAAGAAGATGATTCAAGAATTAGATAGTATTCAGAATCCTACATTTAGAGAAAAAATTGAAAGAATGTTTGTTAAGAAAGCTTTACAAGCTAAAATATTATTCGGTCAGGGTTTAAATGAAAATCATAATTCAGACGTTTATGCATCTGAAATTCATAAAGAATATAGAAAGCCTAAATATTTATTAAAAGTAAAAGTATTTAATAAAGATGATATTTGGAGTGCTGATCTTATTCATATGCCGAATGAAAGGGACTACAAATACGCATTGACAGTTATAGATTTATATACACGATACGCTTGGGTAAAACCTTTAAAAAATAAAAGTGGTCTATCAGTTAAATATGCGTTTGAAGAAATCTTTAAAGAAAGTAATAGAAAGCCAAGGAAATTGTTTGTTGATAAAGGGTCGGAATTTTATAACCGAAACGTTCAGCCACTATTTGAAATTGTTTATTCAACTGAAAATGCTGGAAAAGCTGTAGTGATAGAAAGATTCAATCGGACGTTAAAAAATAAATTATTCAAGAAATTTACTGAGCAAAGAAATCAGAAATGGTTGAAGATATTACCAGGAATTGTGGAAGAGTACAATAATAAAGTTCATTCTGGTATTGAAGAAACTCCAAAGAATGCTTCTGACGACCCTGATCTAGTACGAAAGAAAATATTCGAGAATAATAATTCGAATGAGGGTAATCCGAATTTGCAGAAACTTAAGCCGAAATTTAAAATTGGAGATAGAGTTAGAATATTTAAATATAAGAATAAATTTGAAAAAGGCTTTGTTGGTTATTGGACTAAAGAAATATTTGAAGTTTGCAAAATAAATAAAACTTATCCGATTACTTATGAAATTAAAGATTTAGATAATGAGGATATCAGAGGTCGTTTTTATCAAAATGAATTACAGAAAACAGAGCTTTAACCTTTAGGTGGCGCTTTAGCTAGCTTCGCTTGAGTTATAGATTGTTTAACTCTAACATAATATCTAGAAATGGTACTCCTTTTTGTAATTTGTACAAAACGTATAAACATAATTGTCCACAATAAGTAGTGTCTGGTGTTTGAATTTGAAACGTATTGTATGTTCCCGTTCCATGTAATTCTTTTACTTCATTTGTAGGGGGCAAACCGTATGAATCAAAATAATAGTTCTGCTGATGATTTTTAACGCCTGCTGACCAATGTACACCTTTTTCATTTGACGTATGAAGATTTGTTATGAAATTTACAGTTATTGATGGAACTTTGTTCCGGGAACTGAAGGTTCCTGTTGGCCTATTTTTTAGGAATTGTAATTCGTTTCTCATTAGAACATGAAAGTTCTTTATTCCTAATCGATTAGCGATTTTCTTTAGGTCGAAATTCGTTGTCGTTTGTGTTCCATATAATTTCAAAAACTCATTTATGTTGCTCATTTTATAATAAAAAAATTTCTTAAGGGACCCCTAGAAGACAGGGGGTGTATTGATTTAAAACTGTTCTCTAATGATGTCTTTCCTTACTACTTAGTCAGAAGGGGGTATTGATTTAAAACATTTTTATAATGATGACTTTCCTTACTACTTGGGGGGGTATTGATTTAAAACTGGTCTCTAATGATGTCTTTCCTTACTACTTATTCAATTTTGAAATGATTTAATTTAATCTAAATTTAAACGTTACATTGTTGCATTGTAGCAGTAGAGTTGGTGTTTCGCTCATCTTTTATCAATAGTAATTCATTACTCATCAATATGTGAAAATTCTTTATTCCCAATTGCTTAGCAATCTCATTTAAATCGAAATTTAATGTGGTTTTGTTTGCTGTATATTTTTAGAATGTCTCTAATGTTTCTCATTTTTATAGAAGATACAATGTTTCTATTATATTCCCGTAAATGAGAAATTAAAAACAACACATGGATATTTCAATTTGGTTACAACCACTTTGCATACATTCAATTTGGATACATTGAACTACATGTAAATTTGTCCACGCGAGGACAACGTTTCATTGGATGAAACACTCTATTGTATTTACATGTGCAAGAGGAAATAACATTGCATTTAAAACAGGAAATAACATTGCATTTAAAACCGACAGATACAAATTTTCTAAACAATGGGTTTTCTGTCCACGCGAGGACAAGGTTTCATTGGATGAAACACTCTATTGTATTTACATGTGCAAGAGGAAATAACATTGCATTTAAAACAGGAAATAACATTGCATTTAAAACCGACAGATACAAATTTTCTAAACAATGGGTTTTCTGTCCACGCGAGGACAAGGTTTCATTGGATGAGAGAAAAATGACGTCATATAACAACATAATGAAAATGATTGAAAACAGAAGGGTTGAATAATCAATTATTCCAAAACCCTCATCTTGTGAAAGACACTGCTCCAAGATTGAAAGATTAGTTTTTAACAGTCGTATAGGAAGCGAGACTCTACAAAGAGTCTGAAATTTATCTGCCAGTTTTGCCAACTTCATTGCGAAGCTCAATTCAGTTCGTGAATAGTTAATATTGTGATGTTTTAAGAGATATGTGAAATCTGCTTTATTATTCTCACACAAGGATAATATATGATTTGCGTGTTTTCCAATAAAAATTTTACATGTGACACTCAAAAGATGGCTTTGTTTTTCGTATTTCAAGTGTTGTTTCAAAGAATTCACTGTCGTTGAAATGTCCCCCGCCGGTTCTGTAAAATATTCCACTGATTCGATGAATGTATGACGTTCAACAACACTTTCCTTCAACTGTTTTGTAAATGTTTCGATTCTGAAGGGAAGTGCTGCTTCCTTCTTTGCTCTGGCTGCGATTTTATGTTGCTCTTTGTATGCTTTTCGAGCAGAACGTATAGCGTCAGGATTGAAGAGTAGAGGCGCTTTCTTCACTTGCTGGTCTATATACGAAAAGTATTCAGAATGTTTCTCCGATGGAATGAACAAATCCGCAATATTTTTGAAGAACTCTGGAAGTACCGTTGCTATGTTGGCTTGTTGTTCAACGACTGCTTGACTCATGATTGACGGATAAATTAGTACAAATCACTATGTTCAAAATATAAGAATAACGTAATTAAAGATAGCGGAACGATGAGAGCAAGCAGATGATAAGTGTTGATTGAAATAATATCACAACAATCTGAGCACACGATACAATGACAGACGAGAGAGATAAATGAAAACAGTACAGCTGGCAGATATCTTAACGTCATACGGTGTGCTGACGCACTAACAAGAATTAAAACAACTCGCCTAACGTACAATTAAAATGTCATTGTTTCACAGAGTAGTAGCAGCTGTTTGTTCTTTCATACATTGTTTCCTTTCAAATGTTTGAGTTGGAGGACACAGCTCCTTACACTGAAATGCATTTTATTCATAAATGCGAGAAGCAGATGTTCTATACAATTGAGTGTTCATCTGAGTGCAATGCAGTAGATAAATTGTAAGAACGCCAGGAGCGGTCATGATTTGAGCAATGAAAATGATCATAATCACAAATTTGAAATTCTCAACTTTTATGATTTTTGGTGTCCTGAAACGGTCATGATTTTGGCGGGGGTGAAAATTGTAATTCACAAATTTGAGATTCTTAACTTTTCTGATTTTTCGGTGTCCTGGAACGGTCATGATTTTGGCGGGGGTGAAAAATGTCATAATCACAAATTTGAGATTCTTAACTTTTATGATTTTCGGTGTCCTGGAACGGTCATGATTTAAGCGGTGAAAATTGTAATTCTCAAATTTGAGATTTTGAAAAATTTGAAAATTGGGTATTTTTAAAAACGTCCAAATTTGTGAATTTAGGTCTTCATAACCTGAAAAAGGGTTCAAATTCATGAATTTAGTCCATTCAAAAAGTACCATTTTTCAAAAATGGTACTTTTTAAAAACGACATAAATTCATGAATTTAGGACTTAAAAACCTGAAAAAGGGTTCAAATTCATGAATTTATGTCGTTTTTAAAGATACTATTTTTTTGAATTTTGTGGTGTCCTGGAACGGTCTTTTGACCATTACTATGTTAAATCACTCTATAATGCATTATTTTCTAGAAATGAATTATGAACAAAATAACTGCGAATTCAAAACTGCAGTGCCTCGAGATATTACCGATCCAGCCTTGGTATCTTTTTTGTTCACGACTTTTGTTTCAATACTTCCATTTGATTGAGTTTCTCTGTAGAAATTTTGTATTTGATGAATAATGCTCAGTTTTTTAATTATACTTGAAGTATATCAGTGATGTTTTTATACTTGATTCTATTTTTGAGACTGGTTATATCAATGAATGAAAACGGGGACTTTGGATGCTCTATAAGCAGTAACGTTATACAACGGTACTCAACGTTTTCCTAAATGTCTCTTACGGTAAAAACGCATAGAGTTCTGCTTGAATAGCATTATGTATCAAATAGAAGTAGAAAGCCTTGCTATATTGAAGAATGTCCTACCATATAATAGAGAAAGGCATTTCATTTCTATTTAAAAGGTGAAAAGTGTTCAGTGTGATTTAATGAAAAGTCACATGTACAAGTAACTTAATAAAACGTAACGAAACGCTGAAATAATGTTGCGTATAGAGACTTACTGAAACGTAATGAAACGTCAAAATAGCGTGACGTTGAGACTTTCTGAAACGTTACCGTGCAACTTGCTGAAACGTTCCGTCACGTAATAATAACGGACGTTACGAAACGTCCAATTGAGACATTCGTGAAACGTTTCTTTTACGTTACGAAACGTCACAATGTTGTTGGGGTTGGAAGATCGCAAAATGTGAATATTTTGCTTTCGCACATGATCTCGCGTGACTGTTGGCCTATATGAACAACTCTACATAAATCGATGTCCGAAATGAAAGCTGTCATTATATTCATAGTTGAGCACCAAAAACTGATTGATGACAAACTTTTCACAGCAGTAATGATAAGTTTGAGATCTCCACAGCTGTTTTTGGTTCTAGAAGTACAGCAATTTTGACTCATTTTAGGTCTATTTCTGATAGCTTTGGATAAATTTGAAGGAATGTACAAATGGAAAGGATTAGCTGCATGAATTAAATCAATTTCATCAAAATCAACTATCTGGGGCTTTATGGTGACATAAAATATCGTAAAGCCGCCTCCTAGTACAAATGATGCTGTACTAAATGTGGTTGACTTACAAAAACACCATATTTTTGCACGTGTTTACTGAGAAGGCTGAAAGTCAGTCAAGGGATTCGTTATACCGACCTGCTACACGCAAACATCATTGTTTTACTTAAAATCAACTTTCCCAATGTTTTGATATCGATTTAAGCAGGCAAACTAAGAATATGTTAAAGGGGTACCCCCCTCAGGTCTCATAGGGTGTGAAAAGGCTCAGGTCTCTGAGGGTTAATGGTAATGTAGACGGGTAGATGTGTTTGGGTCCTCCTCGAAGTGCTGCACAACTCGTTCCACTTTCTGCTCCGTTCGTTCAGAAGATGACCGGTCCCGCTTGACAGTCACCACACTACCACAGGTTTGTGTGCTACCGCTTTATGGTACGGGCATCCGGTGCTCTCGCGTTCTTGCCATACTCTGAATGATAAAGCCTTTGTACCTCCACTATGGACTCTTGAGCCATTCGTACCAAGCCGCGCATTTTGCTCGTTCTGCAACCGAATAATCGTCCATTCTTCTATGTTCGATTCTTTTTAGATAGTGATTTAATCGTTGAATGGTAAGTTTATATAACATGGAAGTAGAACAATATTCACTTCAAGACTGCGCACAATTCGTTGTGCAGAATACGATTCATGTTAAGTTAATTAACTTGATCTAGATTTTCGATGTCAACGAAATGAGTACAATTCGGTCAATAGAATCAGATTTTTCTGACTATTCTCAGTACAACAGGTATAATCATCATAAATCCTATACTCCAAACTAGTATGAGTCGAAATTTCATGACGATCGGATGAATATTTGAGGAGTAATAAAAGTTTAAAATCTGGCGGTTTGCGTGCGCCACGCTGTATATCGCCAAATCGATGGCGTTAGTATGGGCTCACCATTGGGTCCTACGTTAGCAAATTTATTTCTTTCTAACCTTGAGCAAAGTTGGATGAATGAAACATTTGCCCCTAAATTTTATAGACGGTATGTCGATGACATATTAGTTGTTTCTGATAATATTGAGAATATAGATAAATTTCATTCTTTTTTGAATTCACAACACCCCAATTTAAAGTTTACAGTAGAGAAAGTAAAAATATAATTTCAATTTTGGATGTTGAAATTGACAAAAGTATTGGCCTATCCACATCGATTTTTAGGAAAAGTACATATACAGGTCTTTTAATGAATTACAAATGCTACCTGCCCTATCCAATGGAAACGTACCCTTGTGGTAGGAATGTTGCACAGAGCGTATAATGTATGCTCAAGCTGGAAACTTTTTGACATAGAGATTAAAAATATCACAAAATTTCTATTAAGCACCTCATATCCCATTGACTTCATCAACTCGTTGATAAAGCAGTTCCTGGAAATAAAATATAATACGGATAACTGAGTAACAAAGAAAGTAGAATGGGAGGATAACAAGTTTATGATGCTTCCGTTTGTAGGTAAAACATCCATAAAATTCCGACGGAAACTTGGTAAAGTATTTTGGAAATTGGACCATGATGTTAAATTAATATTCAATACTTGTAAAACATGACAGCATTTTAGTCTGAAAGATAAAACAAATTAGCTGATGCGATCATGCGTTGTGTATAATTTTGAATGTCGGGCTGATCCTGATACCCAATACGTGGGACAAACGAAACGCAGATTACATCAAAGAATAAAAAGAACATATAAGAGGTAACTCAGCCGTAAGTAGCCATCTAAACATATGTCCAAGCCGTAGTAATGGCATTAATAATTGTTTTTCTGGACGTAGGACGTAGTGAATTTGAAACTCGTATAGTAGAAGCATTGTTAATATATATGATAAAACTTCTAGATTAAATCAAATCCCTAGGCCTTAATGATAAATCTCTTTTCTTCCCCCCCCCCACATTTTTCAAGTTTTCCAAAATCATCAGATTTCGCCATAGTTGGTCACATTAGGTTTAGAATAGACTTGATCTCTCACACTCACGACTGAGAAGTCTTACTTGATCCCTGGGATGAAGGATTGGTCCCTTGGACACTCAGTTAGAATGTAAGATACAGCTGCGATCATGAACTTCGTGTAATTGTTGTCTACAGACAAATGACGAGCAGTTGTCTAATTCTGAGGATGCGAATATTCTACAAGTCAAGGCCTGGTCACACTGGGTCAACGCATGCAGAGCGCACGCAGAACGCATGGAAAAATTGAGCTGTGCGTTGTTGCACGCATTCATTCGTTGTGCATGCGTCCAGTGCGTTCAACACACGCGCTCGTGCGCTCAGCGCGCCGTGGCTGTTCGTCGTGTGCGTCGAGAGTTTTGAGCATGTTCAAAATTGTTCGACGCACAACACGCATGAAGCCGTGCGCTAGAAGGACGCTGCAAGGACGCTAGACATGCGTCGAGAGTACTGGCTGATCGCCAAGCACTCGTAGTGGATGCGCAGCGTAGAAATGAAGATATAAATATGGCCTGTAGTCGCTTTGATGAGCTACATGTTGATTGACTATGGATAATTCGGACAGGATGCAAGAACTTGCGGCTATTCGTCATCATCAGAACCTCATGAATCTAGCACTTCACCATGTCCGCAGAATAAAGGGAAGCAGACCAAGAAAATGTCGAAGACATTGGGTCCGACCATGGATCGGCAGAAGACGACAATTTGGCCTGTATGATCAGTTGCTTGTCGAATTGCGTAATGAAGATCAAGACTCATTCAAGAACTTCATGCGTATGCCCCCTAGCATGTTTGACGAAATTTTACAGAGAGTGGGATCAAAAATTGCTAAAGAATCGACCACCTTCCGAGAAGCTCTTGATCCTGGTTTGAAACTCGCTATTACACTTCGGCATCTCGCTTCAGGAACAAAGTATCGCTCAATGTCCTACGGGTGGAGAGTTCCGCACAACACAAAATCCATTCTCATCCCAGAAGTGTGTCAGGCCATCATTCATGAGTACAAAGATGAAGTGATGAAGTGTCCATCATCTCCGGTAGAATGGCGAGCTATTGCTGAACAATTCACGAAGAGATGGAACTTCCCTCACACTTGTGGTGCTCTTGATGGCAAGCATGTGGAATGCAAGTGTCCCCCTAAAAGCGGGTCTCTCTTCTACAATTACAAGGGATACTATTCCATTGTGCTGTTGGCTCTTGTTGATGCAGACTATAAGTTCATCTGGGCAGACATCGGTGGAATGGGATCAGCGTCAGACGCCCAAATCTACAATGCCTCCGAACTGAAGAAATATGTTGAAGATGGTTGCATTGGTTTCCCTGATCCTGAACCGCTACCGAACGACGATGTGTGTGTTCCATACTTCATCGTCGGAGACGAAGCCTTCGCTCTTCGACCCAACATGATGAAACCGTATGCATTGCGTGGTATGACGCGGTCGGAACGCATCTTCAATTATCGACTCCACGGCCAGGCGGGTGGTAGAAAATGCATTCGGTATTCTAGCCAACCGCTTTCAAATTCTCTTGAGCACAGTGCAGCAGCATCCCGCGACAGTTAAGCGCATTGTCACGTGTATAATTCTCCACAATTTGATGCGCATCCGTTATCCATCAATGCAGAATCAGCAACTTGACAGTGCCGAAAATCAAGATCGTGTATTCATTCCGGGTGCGTGGAGAAATAGCGCAAATCTACAGAACATCTGCATAGTCGCTGGTAACAACACAGCAAACAAGGAGGGAAAGAAGTTGAGGAATCTCATCAAGCATTGGATCGTCTCTGAAGCCGGTGCAGTACCGTGGCAAAATAGAATGATCTAGAAGGTAGAACAATATTCTTCGAAAAATGCAGAGGCTTTTATAGGTTGGATACTTTTGACAGCATATACATGTTACTCATTCTACTGAAAAATCAATGTTTTCTCGGTGTTATCTGCGGAATGAAAGAGATAATGAGCATTAATAATCAGTTTTCAAACAACAAGTTTAATTGGAGTTTGTCAGGATAATATTCACATACTATTAACTGGGCTAAATGTGCATGGCAGTACAAGAATACAAGCAGACGCTTATCGAATGCTCCTGTTTCTATACGCCTGATTAAATTATGCATGTAATTAGTCCTGTAATTATAATCAGATTCAAATTATACATGTGACTTCAAGTCTCAGCTCGAAATTGAATGGTGAACAGCATAACTAAATTGAAATATTATTTTGTTTACCGGCAGGTTCATAGGCTACTACTAATTATGAAATATGATAAATGGTCGACGGTATTGTGAAAAGGCCTTGATTCACTTTGTCGAAGCAAGTGTGGAAAAATCAAGAAATTTTGATGGAAATTCTATTATAGTTGTTACAAAAAATCAACGCAACATATTTCATTGCACATAGTCATCTTCAGGTGAACATATAGAACTAAGGAATGAAATCAAACTGATAAACATTATGCCTCAAATTCTGAATTGGCATAATCTATTTCATAGAGAGATGAAACTCAGGAGATATCCTCAGAGCAGAGTTCTGGAGTCCATCCAAGCCTCCCCAACCACATGAGGCATCTATGTAAAGTGGAAATCGTTCATTGAATTGCATCCTTCTCTATTGTTGATGGTGGCTCTATGTTTCCGCATCAGGATGGATTCTTTTATCCATTGATTAAAGCATCATCATTCGCCGATCCTTGGTTGGGGAGGCTTAGATGGACTCTATCGAACTCAGCTCTGATGATGTTTCCTGAGCTTCACCTATCTAAGTAATATATTTTGCATGTTCATAATTTGAACCATGATGTCTATCAGCCTGATTTCATTCCTTAATTCTATGTGTTTGCCTGAAGATGACTATGTGCAAAGCTTAGTTGAAATATATTGTGTTGATTCTTCAAAACAATCATACGTATAGAATTTCCATCAACATTCCTTGATTTTTCCACACTTGCTTTAGCAATCGACGGGAACATGTTGTTAAATAGAAAGATAAAAAAGAAACTCTCACAGTTGCGTTCGATATGTAAGTAAGTTAAAGAAATTAAAAATTAAATGCTTGTGTCACTCAACTCTTTATGTAATTACTCGAAACATGGTTTACTACATTACTGGATTTGACACTGAGAAGAAAAGATCACGCCAATCTGCAGTAGTGGCCGAAAAAGATCTACATTAACAGCGCTAACACTGTCACATTGCTTGCAGAACTTGATACTAGAAATAGGATGTAGAATGTAGTATACAGTGAGATGCGTCGTCAATTTCAACATAAGTAGGAAATTATGAATTGACCGTAATTTTTAGCAGTGCTTCGACAATTTATTCCAATTATTTAATCCAACAATTTATTCAAATTAATCAATGCAGCCCTGGTTTGGATAAAAGAAAAAGGACATGTTGTCATGTAATCTTTTTATCTGGGATGTGATGCCCCTACACTACATGTAAGTTATCAACATAAATTCTCAAACAATCTCAACATTGCTTGGAACATTTGGAGTGTTCAATCCTGAACTTTGAGTCACGTTGGAACTGTTCAAAAGCTCGGTGAATCCAGAAGGTCCCAGCGTGGCTGACAGAGAAGCGTCATTGACATTCACTGCACCACTGTCCATGTTGAGAAGTGAATTGTGCGGCTGAACTTGTTGGTCGTAGATCTGTTGACAAATATGTGGCGAAGACATGCTGCCAGAAGCATACTTGTCCATCCATTGCCTCCACGCGTTTGTAGGAGATGACCAAAAGGGTTGAGGTTGAAAGGGGAAGCTGGAAGTTCCTTGCCAGGAGGCATGCTGTGATGGAGGCACGACTTGGATTTGTGAACGCACAGGAGGCTCCTCCTCATCACTTTCGTGCAAGGATTCTAGAATAGCACCAATTTCCTTGCGGGCTCTCTTGTACCTTCGTTTGCTCATGGTCATGAGCGCTCCTCTCACGTACTGGCCAAACACTTCCTGCTCCGTCATTGGCTGGGTCTGCTGCATTTTTCGAACTTGCTCGGCTGACTCTTGAAGCTGTTGCTGAAGAGTTAACAACAGAGCGTCATCGGACGTCTTCTTCTTGGTAGACACCATGTAGGCACTGTCGCCACTACACCAAGTGCCACCCATTTGGTCATCTTCATACTAGGTTTTCGATAGTCCTGGCACTTCTATTCCATATAAATTGATTTTCCTCCAGGAACGTGACTATCGACTCCTCCTCCTCTTCGCTTAACTTGAACGTCTTCTTGTCCTTCTTCAACGAATGCATGCTCTCCGATGAGGACGATGCATCGATTGCTGCCTTCGACTTTTTTTGACATTGCCAGCTGACTGTTGGTTGACACAAAGATAGTTTTATTTTCTATCAAGAGCATTTATATAGTCTACACTCTGCAGTGCCTGCGCAGGGCGTGCGTTCCACGAGCGTTGGCATTCGTTGTCAGTGCGCGGAGCACTCGTACTCAGACCGTGGGAAGAAATTGGACGTACTGCGACGCACAGCTCATCGATTCATGCGTCGTGTGCGTTCTGCATGCGTGGACCTAGTGTGACCGAGCCTTCAGATAAGAGGAGTTTAAAGGCCTGGTCACACTGGGTCAACGCATGCAGAGCGCACGCAGAACGCATGGAAAAATTGAGCTGTGCGTTGTTGCACGCATTCATTCGTTGTGCATGCGTCCAGTGCGTTCAACACACGCGCTCGTGCGCTCAGCGCGCCGTGGCTGTTCGTCGTGTGCGTCGAGAGTTTTGAGCATGTTCAAAATTGTTCGACGCACAACACGCATGAAGCCGTGCGCTAGAAGGACCCTGCAAGGACGCTAGACATGCGTCGAGAGTGCTGGCTGATCGCCAAGCACTCGTAGTGGATGCGCAGCGTAGAAATGAAGATATAAATATGGCCTGTAGTCGCTTTGATGAGCTACATGTTGATTGACTATGGATAATTCGGACAGGATGCAAGAACTTGCGGCTATTCGTCATCATCAGAACCTCATGAATCTAGCACTTCACCATGTCCGCAGAATAAAGGGAAGCAGACCAAGAAAATGTCGAAGACATTGGGTCCGACCATGGATCGGCAGAAGACGACAATTTGGCCTGTATGATCAGTTGCTTGTCGAATTGCGTAATGAAGATCAAGACTCATTCAAGAACTTCATGCGTATGCCCCCTAGCATGTTTGACGAAATTTTACAGAGAGTGGGATCAAAAATTGCTAAAGAATCGACCACCTTCCGAGAAGCTCTTGATCCTGGTTTGAAACTCGCTATTACACTTCGGCATCTCGCTTCAGGAACAAAGTATCGCTCAATGTCCTACGGGTGGAGAGTTCCGCACAACACAAAATCCATTCTCATCCCAGAAGTGTGTCAGGCCATCATTCATGAGTACAAAGATGAAGTGATGAAGTGTCCATCATCTCCGGTAGAATGGCGAGCTATTGCTGAACAATTCACGAAGAGATGGAACTTCCCTCACACTTGTGGTGCTCTTGATGGCAAGCATGTGGAATGCAAGTGTCCCCCTAAAAGCGGGTCTCTCTTCTACAATTACAAGGGATACTATTCCATTGTGCTGTTGGCTCTTGTTGATGCAGACTATAAGTTCATCTGGGCAGACATCGGTGGAATGGGATCAGCGTCAGACGCCCAAATCTACAATGCCTCCGAACTGAAGAAATATGTTGAAGATGGTTGCATTGGTTTCCCTGATCCTGAACCGCTACCGAACGACGATGTGTGTGTTCCATACTTCATCGTCGGAGACGAAGCCTTCGCTCTTCGACCCAACATGATGAAACCGTATGCATTGCGTGGTATGACGCGGTCGGAACGCATCTTCAATTATCGACTCCACGGCCAGGCGGGTGGTAGAAAATGCATTCGGAATTCTAGCCAACCGCTTTCAAATTCTCTTGAGCACAGTGCAGCAGCATCCCGCGACAGTTAAGCGCATTGTCACGTGTATAATTCTCCACAATTTGATGCGCATCCGTTATCCATCAATGCAGAATCAGCAACTTGACAGTGCCGAAAATCAAGATCGTGTATTCATTCCGGGTGCGTGGAGAAATAGCGCAAATCTACAGAACATCTGCATAGTCGCTGGTAACAACACAGCAAACACGTTAGTGAGACTGCCCGTAGGAGCAAGAGAAGATCGTTGACGATGCAACACTCCCGGGTGTCAACAACAGAAATGTGGGGGGGGGGGAAGAATAGAAGTACCAAGTATTCGAATAATTGCTTTTGATAATTGTTATTGTTTTCATTGAATCGTTGTTTGTCATTGTCAGCGTACGAGCTTATTATGTCTTTGATTTATCCTTTCAACTGCAAATAGTTCACTGTTGAAATTCGCGTTACATTTCGGTTGTTTACGCTATAATTGTGTAGGACGTTAAACACTGCAAGCTAAGGACGTCATCATATTCATTTACTGTGAAGAATGTATTCTTTTCTTCTTAACTTGCAAAATTAGTTCATTCTGATGTCATATTGAAGATCGGGAGATGATGTCGATTAAGATGAGCCCCATTTCATGCATTACACTATTAAACAATCGTTCATTAGCAAGGCAGTTATCATTTTGATGTTTTATCTTCTCTGAATGATAACCGTCAACAGGCGGGAATGAAGAAACTGCTTTGATCTCCGACATTCACGCTTGCATTGTTGACACTGAATGCGCGCTTATTATTTTCACTCGGAATGTGCGTCGAATTGCCAGACTTCTATGACTCGATTGCAGGGCGTTGAGAGAAAGTGGTGAATGCAGCTGCGCGCTGAATCGGCACGTCAGTGAAACTTGATCTAGCATTAACTGGTACTTAAGTTGACGCTAGGCTTTCTCTATTAATACCACAGAATTAGATTGTTTAATCGTATCACTTTACTAGAAGTGCAAACTGATTCAAACAGATGTTACATACAGGAACTTACTAAGTGAACAAAAAGAAATTCCTAATACCTTGCCGAGATAGGAAAAATAGTCGTGCGTCGCTTGCGGATTGCTGTGGATTCCTTCAAAATGCTCCGATCGCCACGATTCCTTCAGATTCGAAGAATTCAGATCATTGCGCAAAAGTTTTCTCGATAATGTTGGGCCCTCCGATCAATTTAAAAAAAAGTTAGCAGGCGCATGAAAAAATGTTCACAAACTTTTCTGTAGAACTTGACATCGACTGTGTCGATTGCTGTGTGATCCGGTTGATAACAGTCACTGAAACTTTGCACAATTTGGCGTGTTTAATGTTGAACTGGCTGATCATTGTTCGATTGCTATGGTATTTAGTCAGGAGATTATGCCATTTCATTTACGTTACATATTCCAATGCTTCCCTTCTAGTCAAACGGAAGAAGATACGACCGATCTAATTCTGTGATTAACATGGAAATCAAGTTGTTACTACTCCTAGTAGTAACTTGCCTAGAAATGCTATAGCAAATGCTACCTTTATTAATACGATCCCTGGTCATTCTCAAAGTGTGAGCCATCATATCTTCGTTGTGACACGTGCGAAATGGTGGGTTGTGGAAAGCATTTCAGCTTTGAAGTTTTGCCTATTCAGACAACCAAAGAGGCAACAAATATGTAAACTTTGGTTTCATACAAAATATGACATCATTAGTTTACTATACCTGGCAGATTTTGAACCTCCTTTTTGGCACTGTCGATATTATGCGAACATCGTTATATTTTACACACCTTTTTTCACCTAGAATCGTAAAATAAATCGATGAACTAATAAATTCTAACAAGAAGAGATTATTTGGATATCATAGTTCATACAAAAACTAAGAAACACAGCCGTGAGGGCCCGAAGCCATTTTGCTGTCGATAATACCCGATTTTACCCTACACGGAGAACTGACTTATATTTTTCAGTGAAATAGCCCTGTAATTCAATAATGAACACTAAGTCTATTCTTGAATTCACACGCACTATCTGACTTTGTTGAAGGCTCTAAATTGATAAAATGGACAAAGGTTACGTGGTCGACAGTGAGCTACATTTAGGAGAGAATAAAGGAAATAGTTTGGGAAACACTGATTTAGTCTATGTGGTGCATTTTTTCTGACACCCATCAAAAGATCTGATACGCCAACACTTTCCCAATTCTCATTTGATATTGATGAAAAGATTAAATCCCAGATGATATTAAAGAATACAAATGAGCACGGTTATACATCTTGCATCAGCACTTGAGTCATGCAGCCTCTGATGGTATTCTTACTTTTCACAGGTAGTGTAATAGCTGGAGGTCAAGACGTTTCACACAGCTTCTTTTCCACTGTGGATTCTGCGCTTTTCAGTCATGGATTGTTGTCCCAATGCTCAACTTCTGAGATAAGCACCGAGACAAAAGAGTCAAAATTGAGCTGTGCTGTCGCATGCAATGTCCTAGCCACATGTGGGTCAATGATCTATGACCATCAGAGTTCTCGTTGCATACTATTTGCAAGAGCATGCATTCCTGCAGCAACGGTACATCGTCAAAGCCTGACAATAAAATTCACGAATCTGGCCGCCACTTTAAAATGGAGATTTGAACGAAAGCTATATATACCACTTGCATCAGCCACAGGATCGTACATTCAAAATCGATTCGCTTGCGGAAAACTTGGTATGTATTTGATATCTCCAATAAGCAAGAAAGAAAATGATTTCATAATAGACACTATTATCCCTAACTTGCCAGCGGACTTCTTGGAGACATATGTTAATCCTGCACCATACTACACGAAAGTCCGTTGGCCAAAGTTCTTTCTTGGCATGAAGGATTCGTCAAACAAAAATCGTTGCATCTTACAAGACGGCACAATCTGTCCATTTGTTGCATTCATACGTGAAATAGAAGATTCACCTAGTCAAGAGTGCATAGATTATCTACAAAATAATTACTACTTGATCAACAACATTTATGATCGTTTCGGATGGAATGATGTACCGTGTACATTGTCATTTTACGCACTTTGCGAAGGAAGATACTTTTAAACAAACACTTGAAGAGGAACTATAGTATGCCAGCTGCACAAAACTGAACTTTATTTTATCATAGCTGTAAACGACTACATGTAATTTCTGGTTTAACAAGAGGGAGGAGTTGGTAACCTTCAAGCGGCAAAAGTCATTGCTCAGTGCAGGAGAGCAGACAGATGGGAAAGTTCTTACTCCCAGCTATAACGTTTATTCCATTTCCCGACGAAAGGACCCCTGGACACGATCTGTCAAGGAATGACCCGCGAGAAAATAAGTCCGCGGACCCTCGAGGGCCGGACCACAGCTAAAAGACGAGGGCGAGTCCCTCGAAAAGTTGTCAAAAAACCGAGGGCCAGCCCTTGACTTTCCAAAAAAATGCCACCCCCCTTGCGTTGTACTACTAAAAAGTACAACGCAAGAAGGGTGGCAAGTGGCATAAATCTGAAAACTACTGAACCTACCTTAGATTTTTATTCACGCAGGTCGATAGTGTCACTCCACTAAGTGTTCCATGTACTAATAGAAAAATAATAACACTCTATTAGAACCGAAACATTCGGAGGCAGTGACGAGTTCCGCGAAGACTGAAGACCATAACGTCTGAAATATGAAAGAAGGTTCTCAAGATTATGCAATATCATTGTTGGAAATAGCCTTTACATCATTACAATTTTAGAAATTGTTTCCTTTGCTCTTGCTACATAATTTTATGTTAATGTTTATAAGAAAATGATAATATCACTCACACGGCATAATTGGATGATCATATAACCCTGCAATTATAAAAAGGAAATATTTGTCTGCAGAGAGGCGATCAGGAGTGTTATAGGCCAGCATACTATCCCAAGCATATGAAACGGATTTCATTAAAAATGTTGTTGGGTTGGCAATAAAATCTCACGAAAACATACTGAAAAATTGATTGATCAAGCAATATCAAATATTACAATTATACATAGGAGGATATTATTACGTTCGAGTTTAAAGCTGATTACGGACACATTCGTTTTTAATGTAATCTACTCTGTATTATAGAGATAGGCTTAATCATTAACCGAAGATTTGAGAATTCATCGCTTTCGTTTCATTTTTTAGATACAGAATATCTACTGAGAACACGGTAGGATGTCTGATGATAATTTGAGAAGCTCTTCGAAATCCTGTTGTATGTAAAGCAACGGATTATATCTGAATGGTCGTGAAATATTGGCTTGCTTCACCTATAGTCAAACATTTATAACCAGAGGAACATATTTTTACATCACATCTAATTCAAAAATTATCTGTTGAAATATTTCAGTTAATTCAGTGTTTGGTATAATGTGTAGTGCGCAGGTTAACCGCTATTATTTACTAAATTTATCTATCATCACTTCATTCGACTTACCTGATACGAATTTCGTTTGATAAATAATCCATTCCATCAATATTTTCGGCTCAGGATATTCCTCGCATTTTCTATATTGTAATTTGATTTTTAATCCATTAATAAGATCAATCAATTTACACAGCGATGTCCACAGGTGTCAGTCAGGCAGCTCGAACAAGACACAAATGAAACGTCTAGATTATTCTGCGCTATTTCTCTTTGTGAAATGAAGCGATGACCTCTATTTCAACCCTCGAGTTGAAATATGATCTAATTGCGCTGCGCTACCGAAGGCGCACGAGAAAGTTATCTGTTATCGGGCTGGACTGGACAAAGCGCGCTTCTATTAATAGAATTCTCTCTCCCTCACTGTATAGCAGGTTTGAAGCGACCGAGATATTATGCAACACTCATTGAGGATTCTTCCATTCATTCACAATTTAATGAATGAACAATAATACAACTTGCAACCTTGACTGACAAAAAAATTGACAAGCATTGAAATTCGGGCATAGTCAGAATCATGGTCAGAATGATATAAAGAATGATATGAAGTTCAGGGCAAGTCATGAATTTTGAGTAATTATTTGCATTGTCATCGATGCGTCATGCAAATGTATAAAGTATCGCAACATTTCACGATTGAATGCATCATCATCATCTAGCGAAAATCATTGAGAGAAATGAGAGCTAAGGTTATTTATTCCAAGGAAAAACTTGCCTAGGTATGCCAGACAGCCGATCGATGACAGTTTTGGGCCAGTCCACTAGCATCAGAGATACGTTTTTCTTAGAAATCACAACAAATTCGCTGATCAATGTGTGTGACAACTCTGGGTCGTTCTTATTCAAAATTAGAGCTCGTGTGAACTTAAGGGCCGACCCACGACCACCGTCAAAAAGATAACCGTGAAAATTGGGGGGCCAACCCTCGACTTTAAGAGATCACATTTCACGTCATTTTTTGAAGAGAATGGTCGCAAATTGACATGATCATGCATTTTTACTTCCAAATAAGCCATTTTCGAAAAATTGTTGGCCCCATCACGTGGCCCACGACTTTTTGACGAGGGGCCCACGACTCATTTTCTCGCGGGAAGTGAGTACTCCTCAACAACCCTCGATCCGGCTTTAGCCGATTTAGTTCTTTATGACTTTGTTTAAACAATCGATGTTTCTGTGGAAAGCCTCAAATGCTTGAGCAGATCTTTTCCTTCAACACTGTGACCATTCACGTCCCCAAGAGCCTCAAACGTGTTCAATTAACATGCAGAATCGGGGAAATAAGAGAAAAGACTCCAGAAGTCGGCAAAGAAGGCGCATGAGATCACGTGGAAATGGTCGAGAAAGCGTATGAGTAGACGGGCGAATGGACAGTTGAAAAACGGATCATCAAGGAGAGAAATGACACCAGTGCTTTCTTTTGTGCTTGCTTGACGATTATATAGGCTAATGTATATTCTGAGCTACGTTTAAAACGCAGCTACATATTGAAACAGTGACGAATGTTAGAATGTTTTTGCACGTGCAACTTGATTGCCGACACTCTTTTATCCATGACGAGTCCGAAAAGAATGGACAAACAATGGAATCAAAGACATGCCTTCAGTAATCGTGCTTGGTGTGTTATCAGACAATAGCAATTTTGCGAATGGTGATTATAGAGAAATGCGTTGATATCATCAACTATTAATTAGCCTCAGTTTCAGTAAAAAGGGGCAGCTGAAGTTGAACAAGGCTTACTTTAGGTGTCAGCGCTTACTTTAGGCTAACAGAAGCTAATAGCTGATGATATCAACACATTCTCTATAATCACCTCAAAATTGCTATTGTCTAGTGATGACGCACGAGGCACGAATACTGAAGGCATGCCTTTGTTTCCATTGTTTGTCCATTCTATTCGGACTCATCATGGATCGAAGAGTGTCAGCTATAAAGCACCCTTTGAGTGTTCCTTGCATAATTGTCATGATGTGTGTCATAAATAACTTAAATTATTTTGAAATATGACTTCTGTAAAATTCGGTTGAGAAAAGTGAAAATCTCCTACATATTGTGAGAATGTACTATAGATGATTGTTTGAAATCTTGCATATAAAAACATCGGTCGTTAATTTTACATCTTGGATGATTTGTATGAAAGTCATGTTATATCAAATGCATGGTGTAGTGATTACTCGACAATAAGACTACATTGAGATAATGACATATTTATAATATTCTTGTTTCAATCACTATAATAGATAGAATTTGAGTTGAGAATATCATAAAATTCATATTTGTATCACATCTATATTGCATATCGGCAATCTATCTTGTTCTTATCAAATCTCCAATGAACATTTGATTAGGGTTGGCTATTTCAGCTGATTTGATAATGATAAGGATACCTCTGACAGCAAATAAAAGTGAAAATGAGTTCTTATCGTCCGATCTTTCGTCGTTCTTCTTCTCGGCACAGAACATCAAGTGATGCAGATCAGAGTCGATGAGATTCATATTCATCATAGATTTGAGTTATAAATCATTGTGGGCATTGTTCGCTCACCGGTTATGCATTCTGTCAGTTGATATTCTGTGCCGAGAGAAAGAAGGGACGGGAAGAATTCTCTTTCACTACCAGCTATGTACTGCCGGAGGTAATAGCATTCGATTTGATTTTGATTTATAAAATGATCAATAATCTGATAGATTTAATTATTGAATTTCTTTACTGTTGGAAAAAAGGTGATCTTGCTAATATACACGCCCGTTAGTCCGGCAGCCAGAACGAGTTTCTGCAGGGAACGATGCCGAATAGGAGACTTTCACAGAATGATGTACACCCTATGCCTACTACGAATGGGCACGTTTACCGAGTTCTAGTGAGTTCCTCTTCTTGTCAGGCAAGATCAAAGAAAAACACATCTAAATTCAATGGGAGGCAGATTGCAGTTTTTGGCTAAAATGAAATTTTGTATGCTTTCTCTGATTAAACGAAAAGTTCTACGCCCACAGTCATAATGTTTGGCATGGAAAGTCTTCAAGTCACTTCCTATGATGTGCATGTGCTATCATCATGCATCTAATCGGCAGTGTATGTGAGAATGCAGTTGACTGTGGATAAAGGTGCTCAAAATGTTTCTGTTTGCCGACATTAAGAGGCTCGCCAAATCTGAATGTATTTAGCTTTATATACAGGGGTGTATGAACATGAAAGAAAATGTCCTGAAGGCATTCCCTGCCAAAAATTTTGACTCGCGTCTTTTCGTTTTATCAGAGAAAACATACAAAATTTCATTTTAGCCAAAAACTGCAATCTGCGTCCCATTGGATTTACATATGTTTTTCTTTGATCTTGTCTGACAAGAAGAGGAGCTCACTCGGCAGACTTCGAAGTAGGCATAGGGTGTACATCATTCTGTGAAAGTCTCAGTTTCGGCCTCGTTCCCTGCAGAAACTCGTTCTGGCTGCCGGACTGCTTTGTCATTTTTTCAATCATAGACTCGTGTCGATTCGCACATCAGCGGTGTAAGTCACAGCCCAGCTTGTTCTAATTCACTTGCTCCCACAGTTGTGAGACTGACAAAAACGATAAGTGCGACTTCTTTGCAAGTGTGATGCAGCGCATTGAACCGAATTCTATGTATTTGCCGAAACTCTACCTTCACAATTCAACAGTTAGATCTAAAAATTCATGAATGAGTCTCAAACATACAGGTTTTTTAACTTTGTTCCTTGATACATAACGGTGAGATGAACATTTCAAAGATATCAAGATCCGTCTGAATTAAACATTTGGTCTGACCTGCTGATATCCAAGCAGAAAAGCTCTTGGTTTGTGATGTCTAAAGAGAAAACACTTAAAGTCGTGCTCTTGTTGATCACCTTATGTCATCGAAGTCCATTATTTCCATCATAGCAATAGCAATTGAAAGACAAAGAGATAGAGAACATTCGGGTAAGTTGACAAAGAATGCTTCCTACATAAGTCATGGAATTTTGTCTAAATGCAGGAATCTTGGGTAGAAATTAAGCGTTATGAGTCTATGACAAACCGACAAACCAATTCGACAATGAAATTCTGCCTGTTGATAGTTTAGAAACGCTTTCAGAAATCATTGGTCACGCGGTCCGATATCTATGTATATATACAACTCATATGTATGCATACAACTCATACTTCGAAGACGCAATGTCAGTTTGTCAGAATGCTGTGGCGACTATTCGGTTGAACCCACAGAATTAAACATTTTGTTTGTCTGCTTCACATCGGTTTGCTAGAAGTGTGATTAATTCGAAATCGACGGCACATCGAGGAACTTCTACGGCAAAAAGGTATTCCTAATATGACCATCAGAGCTCTCGTTGTATGCTATACAGAAGAGCATGTATTCCTGCAGTACCAAAGCATCGTCAAAGCTTGACGGTAAAATTCACGAATCGGCCGGCACTTTAAAATGGAGATTTGAAAGAAAGTTCTATATGATGCTTACATCAATCAAAGGAACATATATTCAAAATCGAATTACTTGTGGAACACTCGGCATGTATTTGATATCTCCATTAAGCAAGAAAGAAGATGATTTCATAATAGACAATATTGTCACTAGCTTACCAACGGACTTCTTGGGCACATACGTTAATCCTGCACCATGGAACACAAAAGTCCGTTGGGCAATGTTCTATCTTGGTATGAAGGATATTCCAAATGACAATTGGATCTTACAAGACGGTACAAGCTGTCCATATACTCTATACAGAAGGGGTGAACCAGGTGGAGGCCATGAAGAATGCATAGATTATCTACAAAATAATTACTACTTGATCTACACATCTTATGTTCGCTTCGCATGGAATGATGTACCTTGTACATTGTCATTTTACACACTTTGCGAAGGAACATATTTTTAAGCAAAACGTTTGTGATGTGAAAAAAGCTTGAAAGCCCGCAGTACCTGGCATGAAATTAAAAATTTGAACAATTATGATGTGTTATTGAACTTATTCTTATCATGACAATATGCGGCATTGTGCCGCGAAATGTTTATGAAATAGAGATTATGGCAACGTGATTGCGTGTTCAATGCCTTCTGAGGTAAGCTGAATCGGTCCCCTCACTATTCTATCATGCGTACACCTTTTAATCAAAGTTTGTCGTTGGTATTATGGAGATTCCCAGTCTTGGCATGATGTCTTGTGGAGTTGGAAACAGTCAGGTAATTCAAGATTTACGTACGCAATTAATCGTTGTCAGGTTGATCACCATACAGCAATCAATTTCGGGTACAAGGGACTAATGTTGATAGAAGTTTAAAACGTGAGGGATTTGAAAATGATGTCTACAATGAGAGGATATGATGTGAAGATGCGTTTAATCTGCCACATGCAGTAAATTTAGTTTATCGACAAAACCGAACAATTCTTAGTAATGAAATTGTGAAATATACGTGCTTTATTCCACTGTTTTCATCGAGCAAAAACTGTGTATTCATCTCGCCTTTTGCTCGGAGAATACATAGATTTTGATACACGTAGAATCTGTTCTTATTTCTCCCGAATTTAGTCGGATAGTACACGGTGTACTTGGCTATGGTATAATGTGGGAAAAAGAGGGCAATGTAACATTAACATGGATTTTCGAGGGCAGCAATATAGGACATTTGAGGGCGCACTCTTAGTTATGATCTCATCTTTCACGTTTTATGCATTGAACTTCCTGACTATGAAATTGTAAAATACTTTCGCCATAGTAAAAGAAAATTTATTTGTAAAACCTGCATTATCAAACTGAATCCTACGGACATACAAGACATACAAAACATACACGACTATACAAAAAACAGAACACGAAGCAGTCGCACACAAATACACGAAACAGAAGATCAACAAAAAATCAAACTTCACGAACAAACAAATAAAGATTTACTGAAATCCATCGAAGCATTTGAAAACGAAATTCGAAAGAAAGAACAAGAGGCATTGGAATTACAAGCAAGGATCAATAGAATGGAAAGCGAATTACAAAAGCAGCATCAAGAAATAAAAGATGCACCTACATGTATTCAAAAATGAGAAGACAGGAAAATGAAACAAGGAAAATCCACCACGAAAGTGAAAGTGACAATGAGAGTGAAACAGATGATGAAGAACTAAAAGTGTTATATGGAAGACAAATGTTCAAAGAAATTAGAAAGATATCTGAGAACATGAAAAAAATTGAAGCTGAAATACAGAGAAACAGCGAATTTAGAAGAACAATACAACAACAAGAACGACAACAACAACAACAACAGCATCTACAATGGCAACCAAGATGTCATCACAATGACAGAAGAATGATATGCTATTTCTGCAGGAAGCCGGGACATCACATCAGAGACTGCTGGAACAGACAGTGACAAAATTTAAGTAATAGCGGATATTATGACAGAAACGGGAGCCACAACCGGAACGAATGATATGGACAAGATGAGCGAAGAAGAAGCTACGATGATAGGCGTCATGAAAGATACGAAGCTCAATATGAACAATACGATAATCGGAGAGAAGCTGACAGATACAACAACGAAAGACAAAGAATAGCAGAGGAAGAAGAACGATTCAGAGTAACGAGGACCGGGAACAACAACGCACACATACAACACTACACACCAACACGCATACTACATCACCGAACTGAAACACGACAGCGATCACCTATAAGACCTTTCGTTTAGCACGCCAATGGAAGGAGAGGATGAAGACGAACTCACTGAATATTTGAATATTAAGTATGTCAACATAAACGGACTAAATGATGATAAAATTTTAAATTCTGACTTGATGAATGATATGGAAAATGCTGATATAATTTGCTTTTGTGAAACTCATTTGAAAGATATTGATAACTTTCCCAGTGTTCAAAATTATGAAGATCACCACTTAATAGGAAAAAAAGAATGCAAACTTGGTAGAAACATAAAAGGAATATCAATATTCTTCAAAGATAGTTTAACCAATCTCAACTTTGAGAATGTTGTGAATTATAAAGGCACAGTCATCATCGAAAAGATATCAAGTACTAAATTTGGCTGTTTAAAAGATATTTACCTACTTATCTGCTACAGAGGTAACAAAGAATCAAGATATAAAGATAAACAGTTTTTTCAAATCATTAAGAATTATATCCTCCAATACAATATGGAAAATGTAATCCTTATCGGAGATTTGAATGGACGAATTGGACTAGAAAATGACAACCTACACTTCGGTTTTCTAAAAAGAGTATCTGCTGATACAACATTAAATAATTATGGTCGTGATGAGTAGTAAGTAAATCTACACCACTGGACCGCGCAAGATGGCCGCCGTCGACCGACCTCCCCCCCCTCCTGTCAGACGAGTCGGCCCTAGTCCGCCGCCGGGTTGCTTCGACTCTGACTCCCCCTCCCCTCTGGAGCGACGGCGTAGCGAGAGGTGGTTCGTGGTGTGCCGGCCAGGTTGGAAGGGTAGAATTTCGGTGCGAGACCCCTCCCATCGTGTTTCTCGTCAAAAGTTGGGTAAACAAAATTTTTCCACCCCCCCCCCTCGGCAGCGATCTTCTAATTTTGGTTCTAGTGGATGGATTTTGTCTTATAGATACTCGTTTGAAAGAGGAGAAAAAACTGGTCAGTGACATTTTTGTTGCGCGTCAATCGGAGCAGCCGTTCAAAAGTTAGAGCTGTTACAAGATTTTGTGTCAGACCTCGGATTTCACGAAAAAATCCTAAGTGTCAGAGTGACTTTGTATGGACAAAATTTTGAAAATTTTTCCAAAATGTCGCATTTCGGCCTGGGACCTTTACCAAAACATTTTTCATCAAATTTCACCGACCTCCCCCCCGGCACCGATCTTCCAATTTCGGTTCTAGTGATCGTAGAAAGTCGTGCAATAGCTCGTTTGAAAGCTAAGAGTGAGACAAATTCAGTGAAAGAAGCGGCTTGTTCATATCTGTCTTCGTTAAGATGTGAGACGCCATTTAAGATTTGGGAGATTGGCGAAAACCGAGAGTTAGAATTTTACAAGAAACAGCTCCAGCGGACGAACGAAGGCTCGGATTGGTAAACGGAGGCCAGATTTGGAATCAGCTTGATGTTATTGTCCAATGAGGATCATCATCCAATGAGAATCAAGCATTTCTATATAAATAGCGAGCCTTCCACAGTGAGAATCATTCCATCGTTGAATCACACGAGTGACGGACGCACATTTTCTCTCTCTCTATTCTATTATCCAACTAAAATGGTAAGTCGCTACTTCCCTCCCTCTCCTCCCTTGAACGTAAACTTAATACAATCTTTTTCATTTTCAGTCATCTACTCCATCTACTGCACTAGTAGGAAAAAATGGCGGTCAAACGTTACAAGGTTCGCTACGATCAGATCATCTACAACTGAGGCCAGTGGAAGAAACAACAAAGGTACATAATCCAACACCGCTACAGCGTAAATTTAAACAAGTCTTACGTTATGGCGATCATAGCCTAGTACTCCAAACGGGACTGCTCCCTTCCACGGATGTCAAGATAATGCGCAATCAGTATGGGGACTACATACTGATCCCCGTGAGTCCGTACATTCGCCGCCAACTTGATATTATTGAGGAGTACGTGACATTAAATATGGACATTCCTACTCCTCTTGCTCAAGAGTGGAAGGCGAGAGATGACAAGGATACTCCCTATAGAAAGATTTGGGATGGTAATCAAATTTGCCTACCGGTATCACATTGGTGTACTTACTATAAGAAGGATGGAGATCATTCAACATCCATCACATGCGACGAGCTCGGAGAAGGTACTAGGGATATCCTTTTCAAAGTGAATGGGCTATATTATGGTCGGCACAAGGATAATAAAATAGCCTCTCTCTCCATGCATATGGAATCCATCCTATATATTCCAAAACCACCCAACGTGGATGACATAATTGATCAAATCCTTAACAGCAGTGGTACGAAGCGCAAGTCGGAGAAGAATGCTGCATCAAAACGCAAATCAAACAAGGAGAATTACTAGTCCTTTCCTAACTCTACCCTATGACAATTCGCTTATGTGCTTTGAGTGTCGTAGGCGTGGTCTTATTAGATACATTTTACTTCTTCGTTGCCATCATATCATTTGTGTATTTTGTCGTGAAAGCATCGATGTAATTCTTCATTTTGTAATATGTTATAGAACGTTTCCTTAGATGTGTAAATTTCCGTTTTAGGCTTCTATCATCATTTTTATGGATTGTGAGGGTGAACTTGTACAGGAGCTCAGTGCTATTGCTATGAACAATTGGACATATCAGATTGTTAGTGTCTATCATCAACATGCCAACTGCGATCCCAATGTTGATCAATGGGCGAGAAAACACATTCATGGACTTAATCTGAAATATTTGCAAGACTACGGCTTTTCTTGTGACAGTGCTCTTCTTCTTGACTTTAAACGATGGTTAGCTGCTTTCAATGTTATACGCATCTTTTGTAATAATCCTGGTAAGGAGAGGAAAGTATTTCCCAATCTAATCATTGATGATATTTTGCTCCCGCCTTGGGATAGTAGAGTGAATCAACATTATCATGAAGTCACGAAACGCTTCAAGGATTTGTCTGTTCCTATTTTGTCTGTTCGTTGTAGTAGCTACGTTCATAACCAATGCTTCTTTCCTCCTTGCCTCAACACTGCCAAAGTCCTGTATGGTTATCATTGCTCGCTGTATGATAGTTTCCAGCTGTATCTATTTTATCTGTTTCAAACCATTGATTTATAATGCATGCTTGTTACCGTTATTCAATAAATGTTACTATGAGAAGAGCTCTTGTTTTCATGCAATGGATGGGTTAGATAAAGGGCGATCATGTCTTTCTCAAACGACTGCGGAACATTACATTTTCATAGGCAAAGTTTAAAAGGAGCTGTTCAAGATTATGTGATAAATTTTCATAAAGATGAGACCGACATTGAAGCAGTGGTCGATGATGCTAGCGCTCTATTTCTAGAGTTAATGAATACATTCTCTGATAGCATTGTCATGGCGCGATTAGTTGCGAAAATTAAGTTTAGTCATTTTGGAAAGGAAGAGGTGGAAAGTCGCTCTTTTCATTTTGCTTCTTATTCAATGGAAGTGGTAGATCACCCCGAAGAATTTTTTAAAAGACATATGATAAAACTTGCTGAACGTCTTAACGCATTTAACCATCATGGCAGCAGTCTAGTGATTGAAGCAATTTCAGATATTCACATTCAACTTTCTATAAAGAAAAATTGAAAATGCAGTTGTACTTGATTGTAGCACAACTGGTTTTCGAGCTATGTCTGCTCACTCTCGAAGTATATTCCTTCTGTACATGCGTCTATTATTTAGAAAAGGCTAGCAAATTCATATCTTCAAAAAGACTTGCTATAGACATCAGTAACGGTGAAACTATGTGTTGCGATGTATGTAAGCGAAAGGATGGAAATGAAAAGCGCATCTTCAAGAGATGTAAGCATGCTTTTTGTCAACGCTGTTTCATACGTAATTGCATTCAACTTTGCAAATGTAACCACTGTGATATTGCTCATTTCGAGTGTCACTTATGCCGCAATAGTTAGTACCTAAGCAAATGTGGTAAAGACAGGTTTTAGCAAAGACTAACACGGAAAATGGCGAAACGCAAAATGACGAAACGTAAAAGTCAAAAGTATTCAAAGTTTTCTTCAGCCATTCAAGCTCTCCGACGAATGAAAGAAAATCAGCGATACAATGCTATACGACATGCTAATGATAAATTCATTCGTGAAATTATTTCTCATGTGAGAAAGTTGAGGACGAAGAAATTAGCACCAAAACAACGAAAGTTACTTAAGCGATATGCTACGAAATTGCGTTTTATCTCCAATCCTAAAGTCACCCTTCAAAGAAAGAGGGAAACTCTAACACAAAAGGGCGGTTTCCTTCCAGCGTTACTACCGATGCTAGCTCCTATCGTGGGCAACGTATTGGGTAATATCTTTGGCTCTAGATGTTAATTATGCAAATGTTGAATCTCAAAGTACTATAATGGATTTCAGACTTCAATGTGATAAAGTTCTGACTGTATCAGGTCCATCTCATGCAGGTAAAACTGTTTTCACGCTGAATTTATTGGATAAAAGAAGGGAGTTGTTTAAGGAACCTATCAATCGAGTGATTTGGTGTTATGGTATTTATCAACCGTCGCTGTTTCAGGAATTGCAAAGTGGCAACTTTCTTCGACATGAAGGAATTATTCCAGTGGATAAACTTCAGTCTAATGATGTTGTTGTATTGGATGATCTATTAAAAGAAAGTAAGAATTCCAAAGATGTTACAGATATGTTCACTCGCGCATCACATCATAAAAGGTGCTTTATCATCTATATCACACAAAATTTGTTTCCTGATGGAAAAGAAGCTCGTACACGAAACCTGAATACACACTATTATGCTATTTTCAAGAATCCGCGAGATAAAAGTCAATTTGAAATTTTAGCGCGACAAGTTGCACCAAGAGGATCAAAAGCCTTAATTGAAATTTTTCAAGCAGCTACTGAAAAACCACACGGTTACTTATTCATTGACTTTACGCAAGAGTGTCCGGAAGAATTTAGATTTCGAAGTGATATTTTGAAAACTCCCATGATTATCTACAAACTATGAGTTCTTATTCTCGCATGATTGTTATTCCTCAGGATGAATATGTACAATTGACTGCCATGCAGCAAGTAAAGCAACCTCTTGCAAATCAAATGTATAGGAAAGAAATAGATTACCAGCAAAATGTTCACATCAAAGATCCACATCGTGCTGTATTATTACAATCGGAAACTGTTGAGCAATTGAAAAACTTGGAGAATAAGATGCGTGACTCTGTATCGACTGCTACACCTTTAGCATCTCGCGCACATGCCATATCTCTTTTCAATAGCATTGAACCCCATCTCAATGTAAATGATAGAAGAGAAATCATTACAGATGAAAATAAAGTGATTGATGCTTCACGTTATGAAGACTTGATTCAGTATGCGACAAGTAGAAAGCGCCGTCAGGGCTATGTTCCACCTGGTTGGACATACTTTCTTAAACTATTGAAAAAGCATAATGTGCCAAAATTTGCTTTGAATAATGAGACATTGAAAGAACTTGATTCAACAGTGGCTACTGCTCCAATGCTTCAGACGATGAAAATGCCAACAAATTGGTTTAAGACGTCACCTGCTACATCCCCTCCCACACTCACTAAGCAAACAAGAGGAAGAACTCGACGTAGATCTACACCACAGCTAAAACTAGTAAAAGGAAAACGTAAAACAGCTCCTCCCAAGAAATACATGTTCTCAGACTATTAATATGAAGCAGATGTGTTGCTTGCCATGTAATGAGCCGCCAGAGGTGAATGTCGTTGTCACTTGCACTTGCTGCGCCAGCTCTCACAATGAAACCCCTAAGCAATGTGAACACGATCGCAAAACCGCTAAAGCTAAATGCTGCAGTTGTTGTAAATGTAGAAAGGCAAGAAAGCAAAAAGATGAGAAGGAGGAAAAAGAGTCAGTCGTCATCAACTGAACGTTTGAAGTCAATCTATTATGATGTAAAACATCCGGCAGGATTTGCATTGATCAAGAAATTGTCAAAAGCGAGTGGTCTTCCACAATCACAAGTGAAACCATGGTCAAAGGGTCAGGCTACCTATACACTCCACAAACAAGCGAAAAAGAAGTACCGTACCCGCCATTATATTGTTCATGACATTGATGAACAGTGGCAAGCAGATTTGTGTGATGTTGCCTCCATTTCAAAACATAACTCGGGCAATAATTTTATTTTAACCGTCATTGATATTTTCTCGCGTTATGCGTGGGCTGAACCTTTAAAAACTAAAGAAGGGAAAGGAGTAGCAAAAGCATTCCAAACAATTTTTCGAGAAGGCCGCATTCCAAAAAGAGTTCAGAGTGATCAAGGAAAAGAGTTTGAAAATCAGCATGTGAGAAGATTATTTGAGAGGCATGACATTGAGTTGTTTAGTGTAAAGAGTGCTTATAAAGCTGCACTCGTTGAACGTTTTAATCGCACATTAAAAAATCGCTTGTGGCGACATTTTACTGCCAACTTGACACAAAATTGGACAAAGGTTCTACAAGATACACTCCATGCCTACAATCACTCTATCCATCTTTCTATTGGACTCAGACCAGTAGATGTAAATGCTGACAATGCAGATAAAATGCGCGAATCATTCCAACGTAAACGCACTCATGTGAAAAGTGATGTGAAAATTGGTGATAAAGTTCGTATCTCAAAAGTGAAAAGTGTTTTTGCTAAAGGGTACCTTCCGAATTGGACAGAGGAGGTATTTACAGTATCAAGGATTAATCAAAAAGACTCTCCCACCACCTACAAGTTGAAAGATTACGATAATGAAGAAATTGAGGGCAGCTTTTACCGCGATGAGATTGAGGTAGTCACTGAAAGTGAAACATATTTTCTAGAGAAAATCATTCGATGTAAAAAACGGCAAGGTGAAGAATGGTGTCTTGTTAAATGGACTGGTTATCCTTCAAGTATGAACTCTTGGATGCGTCGTGCCGACATCTTTCATCTAAGTGATCGACAGTGATTCATGCAAAGTTGTAACTAACAATGTTTAGGGTTTGAGCTATGAATCCAACTGCCTCATTTTATTCACGATCCTCCTATGTAAGTGGTGGAGGACAAATTTACATCGGCGCTCGCCGCCAACGTGTAGGTAGCATACTTGGTGCACTGAAATCTGTTGTAGCACCTCTCATATCCAATGTCGGTAGATCTTTAAAACGAAATGTTTTAAGTAATGCCGTTGGCTTTGCTGGTGATGTTGCTAGTGATCTTTCCAGAGGTAGAAGTTTTAAGAGCAGTTTGTTGAATCGTGGGAAGGAACGCGGTTTAAAAACATTGAAGCAGACCTTTGCTGGTGTTACTCAAGGAAAGAAATCACCTAATCGAATGAATAAAGGAAGAAGGAAACATCGCGGAGCTGGTGAGGTGCGATCTTGAGTTAAAAGGCATTCACGCAAACGTCACAGAGGCTCTAATCATTCATCAGGCGCTAAACGATAACGCTGCTATAACTTCTAATCATGGAGTGTAAAACTTCCGGTTTTTGTTTGTTTGATCAACAAGCCATACAGACAGATATTCTTAGTTCAAGTATTGTAGATTATCATTCTCGAACAGCTGAGAATGCTGGCCCCATTGAATTTGTTATTCCTGGTGGTAGTGATGACTACATAGATTTGAGTTATGCGATGGTTGATTTGAGGTTTAGAATTCAGCAAGCAGATGGAACTGCTATTGACGATACACATAAAGTTGGACTGAACAATTTACCATTGACTACATTACTTCGCGATGTTTCTCTAACGATTGGAGAGCAGCAGGTGGAAGGAGGTCAAAGCGATTATCCCTATAAATCATATTTCAATCATGTATCACAGTTTCATCCAGCAGCACAAAAAAGTCATATGGAAGCCATGGGATGGTACAGCGATGAAGCAGGAAAATTTGATGTTGAAACAAACAGTGGCTTTGTAAAGCGATCTGCTATGATTAAAGATAATAAAGTATGTCAGCTATATGGTCTGCTGCATTTAGACTTCTTTAGACAGTCAAAGTTTTTACTGTGTAATACCAGCATGCGACTCAAGCTGACATTGAATAAGCCTGAATTTGCGCTGAATGCATTTGGTAAAGTTGACAATTTTATAATTCATGTGGAAGATATTGCACTTTACATTCGTCGAGTAGTACCAAATCCAAGTGTCATTAGAGGACATGCTGAAGGTCTTAACCGCCAAAATGCCATTTACCCCGTTCAGCATACAAAGCTTCTCACCTTTACAATTCCGAAAGATCAAAAGAGTTTCATGAAAGATAGCCTCTTTCCATCGGAAGCACCGAAGCTCCTCATGGTGGCAATGGTTGAAAATGATGCATTTAATGGTAATATAAAGAAGAATCCTTTCAATTTTAAGCACAATCAGTTAAGTGAAATTGCTTTACGTGTAAATGGTGTGAGTCATCCTGGTCCACCCTACAAACCAGATTTTGCTGCGGATCAATTCATGCGCAGTTATGTTGATGTTATGGATGTCTTTGGCTTTTAGAATACGGATGACACCAACGGACTCACTATGAAAGAGTTTAAGAGTGGATATACTATTTATGCATTTGATTTGACTGCTGACAGCGATATTAGTACACACTATCGTCAATCGAACGTGCCTCATAATATTCGTTTGGATTTGACGTTCAAAAGAACGCTACCTGAGACGATCAATGTATTAATTTATGCAGTCTTCGATTCAAACATTGAAATTACAAAGTATCGTGACGTGATTCTTCAGTATAATCGTTAATGAGTTGGTTGACTGCTGACGATATTAAGACTAAAGTGCAGCGTAATGCAGATGAAGCGACGTTGAAAGCTTTCGATAATGTCTATTCACTCGATACCTTACCACCTGCAGTAAATCACTATCCCATCTTTATTGTGCTAAACACTCATTCGCAGAATTTAGGCGGTGAGCATTGGAAAGCGATCTTTATTTGAGAAGACCGACGTGGTGAACTATTTGACTCTCTTGCTCAACCTCCAAATATACCAACACAGCAGTGGTTGAGAAAACATACGCGTCAATATCAGCGAAATGAACGCATACTACAACATCTACTTTCATCAACGTGTGGTGCTTTTGTACTCTACTTCATCTTAAAACGTTTACATGTATCTCGATTTGTATCTGTTATTCAAAACTTTTCATGTAATCCATCCTCTAATGAAAAAATGATTTGTAAGTTCTATCATGATTTGAAATAAAAACATCATGTTGGAAAAATTTTTTTTTTATTTTACAATCCGCTGGGTACGTACATACTCGATGAGATAGTCTAGGATCACATTTGCTTGTACATGAGATTTTAGTCCAGTAATGATCACTTTACTATTATGAAAGATTGCAACATGCACAGGTAACCAACAACTAATGAGAGCTGCAGGAAAAAGTTCGGGTTCATAACACAAATTGTAACTGCTGGTACGAATCTTCAAAAATGATGCACTTTCACTCAATTGAGTAGAGATCACCATATTGTCCACAGTCAGATTCGACATCACACACCTCTCCCTCTTCCATATCCGACGTAGTAGTCTCTGTAGCTCTAAGCGCATTGACTGCGCCGATGAATGAGAAAGGGCGCCGAGAATCTGTACAGTTCCATTTGGGAAGAGTTGAAGATTCCGTGAATTGTTCATCTTCACCACTAACATTTGAGGTCGGCACGGGTAATACTTGCTGTTTGGAAGGTGTTGGTGTAATGTTGTGAGATCGATTTTGGTGTAGAGTCTGAAGCGACGGAGAATGTTGACGATGGTGCAGCGATGGCGCTTCATGATGAAAGAATGAGTAAATTGAGCGATGTACCTTCCTTTTATACTTTTCCAAACTACCTTGATGAAATGTGAAGTTAGTATGAAGTTGGGAATGATAGAGTTGAATTCGCCGATTGTTGACGCGCAACCATATGCGATTTCCAATACGCGAATGTCTTTTCATATAGAAGTATTTCAAATCCTTCATGATATGATGTAGAGATTGAAAATGACGATAAGATAAAGCAAACTCTCTTCTCACATTTCCAGTTGAATCTTTGATATAGACGTTTCGATCATGATCCGTTTCAATACGTTGTAGGGAATCTAATTTCCAGCTCATGGTGCGTGGTAGTCATGTCTGATTAAGATTTGCATAGTAGGGCGATGAACTCACGACGAATAAATGTCATGATGGAGCGATGTATGTATCTTCTATACTTCTCCCAATTGTATTTGCGAAATGAGAAACAGTTTGCGGAATGAGAATGGCAGATTTGAATTTCATTGTTGCGACGTTGAAGCCAAACTTGATCACCCAAGGAGATGAATCTTAATGTTTCAAAATATTCCAGATCCCTCATGATATCATTGAGGTTGACAAATTGTCGCCATGGTAATGTAATGTAATACCTCTTGCAGGATGACCATGAGAATTTTTGAAATGTACGTTTCCATCACGATCAACTCTGATATATTGTAGAGAGTCCAAAATCCAAGTCTTCATGATGTTATGCAAAGCCGCAGATCAGCAATATCAAAATGTCGTTTTATCATATTTTGCTTAGCAATTCGGCCGCAAATAGATTTGCTAGTAATCGAGCCGCACTCTTTTCTACTCCCATTGATCATACATAACAGCTAAATGGAAAGTGGGAAGAGGGTGTCACTCAACTTGTTCATAGCAACTGTGTCTATACTTTTGATCATGAGGTGATGACTATTAATATGAAACGTACAGCTGCTTACCAATATGAAAAGGGCTGCCGAGTATACATTCCACAGTGGCCAAAGAAAGATCTCTTATCATGTAAAACGTTTATATATGATTTCCTGAATAAAGCGTGTAAACATATTGTCCAATTTACTCCGCACAATGATGATTATAATTATGTACATCATGCAGTTGAGAAAGATTGGATTGTTGGTTTAAGTCCAAGTTTAAGAAATGATTTAGGTTACCTCGCTAGCGCCTTAACAAGCTATGATAATTATAACGTTAATTACCACCCAAGTGGTTATAAACAGTTAATATATCGGGAGGAAGCTTATTATGTAGATCTTATTCCAAAAAATGAGAAGACGTTGGTGAAGAAGATTGTGATTAAGCCAAGAAAGACAAACATGACTCCTGAAACAATATTGAAGAAATTTAATTATCTCCTTCGAGTTGATGGTAAACAAGTGGCAACATTGACTTATATCAAATCATCTAATCATATTGCAATAAGTAAATTAAATGATGATGATCTAGTATTAGTTTGTTCAAAAGATTTTCATCAGTTCTTACGACATCATTCTGCAGCTGTTCATGGAAAATTTGATATGCAACATTTGCCATGTGAAAGATCAAATCAATTTGATACAGAATGGACCGTATCTTTATACAGAAAGTGTGTAGAGCCTTTAGGTGGTATCTTACAAGAAACAAGAGTGTTGATGCCTCGCATTATTACTTCAGTTAAATTGGTTGTAGATTATTTAAATGAAGTGATTAATGAGCAACATATTTCATTTTCTGAAAAAGAAGGTGCTTTGTCTCTCACTATAAGTGGAAAAGGTATTGAACTAATTATGGATAAAACTCTAATGGACATTTTGGGTTTTGATCAAAATATCTTTAAAAGTGGTACTGTAACCAAAGCTAGCGCAGACATGTCGCTATCGCGTCGTATTAACTATTTTCAGATATATTCCAATATTGGTGAAGATGTACGTGTGGGAGATGTTGAAGCTCCATTGCTAGCAATGATACCATACCAGCCAAAAAGCTGCAGTATTTTATCTGAGCATACTTTCAAGAAAGTGCATTATACAAAGCTGAAATCAAACTACATCCCACAAATTGATATTGCAATTTATGACGATGCTGGTGCGTTGATTCCTTTTCACAAAGATGCTGTGACAAGTATCACACTCCATTTCCGAATGAAGAGTTAATGCAAAAGTATGCTAATATATTTTTTCCAATGTGAATAATAATAAAAGTGAAAATAAGGCTACTCGTTTCTAATCTACTTACCCAGTAATGCTTCTATGAATAAATTTTCCAAAAATAAACCGTCATACTATCGAGTAGAATTAAATCGCCAACTACATTTAGAAGGTGAGGGGGAGGTTGGCGTTTCTAGTATTTGCTATGATAGCAATATTCAGAATGTGAATGATTTGGAAGAAATGATGTTGACTCCTCGCACCCATGAAGGAATAACGATGAATAATGCATTCCAGTTCCCATACAATTTAACATCAGATGGAAAGTGGAACTATGAATGGATTCAGATAAAATCAGATTATTATGGTCCATTTGGGAATGAGAAAATTATTAAGGCATTCAATAGTGGTAATACTTCCATCATGAAGAATAAGGATCAGAAAGTTTATGAGTTTACTATCTATCATTGGAGTGGGAGACAGTTCCTTCGCTTTCATTCTTTTACTAAAGGTCTTATACTGAGGTTGGATAATGAATTCTATCCACATCTCGGTTTTGGCCATGGACTACATCTAACGTCAATTGCTACTGCAAATGTTAAAAAAGTTTATTCAAATCGAATCAACAAATTTCATTATAATTTAAAATATTTGATGAAGATGTTGTAGAATGTGAAGAACGCATCATTTTGAAAAAGCGTGGTGTTCAACCTTTATCACTTATTGAGTTAGTAAAACGATGGAATGAGACTGTGGGTAAGAAGTATGGAGAGAAAATTATGGCGGACAAAAATAAGTTGGTCATTCAGAAATATAATGACAAACTTACAGTTTATTTCTCTCCAACCTTGCGTCATTTTGTAAGACATTATACACCTATTATTGGAAGCGGTGTGGTATATGCTTCTCATGAATATCACACTAAAGCTGATTCAGTTAATGATGAATGGTGGGTGGACATCTATGGTGATCGCATCAAGAAAATTTACCAGTCTTATCAAGAATCTAAAGTTGCTATCAATATAATGCCGCGTCTATATCATACAGTTGAAAGCTTCATTCATGTAGTAAATCCTTATATACAACAGAAGTTGAAGCATGTGATGAAAAGTAAATATGATGTAAAGACACACCACATTTCGTTTTCAATTGAAAATCAACGCGTTGTTCTGAAACTGGATGATGACATTCAATGTCAATTGAGTAAAAATTTGAAAAAACTCTTTGGTTTTTCAATGCTACAAACTGTGTTTACTGCTGCGCATACGATTGGTATAGAAACACCAATGACACTTGATAAACATGAACAGCACCTTTAAATTCAAAGTGATTTGATTCTACCTATTTCTGTTGGTGAGAAAAAAGAATACATTTTACGTGATTTCATTCATGATAAAGACGCTTCATATGGAATAGTCGCGAAGATGTTTGAATCTATTTTCTATCATCCCGTCGTCAAACAAACTATACCCTCTATTGTTATCAAACTTACCAATGGTTTACAAGAGTGCATCCATGTGAAAGATACTACATCCCTCGTAACTTTAGTGTTTCGGAAAACAAAGTGAAGTCATTGTGATATGTTTATTGAAATAAAAATATGTGTATGAAAAAGTCTTTTCACAGATATAGGGGGAATGGGCTGACTGTAGGCATATATTCACAAGGAAGAAACGATCTCATGCAACACATAAAACAACCATGTATAGCTACAAAAAGCAACATCAAAATACTAAGTTAAAGTTGATTATGTCAATACATCTCCTGAATGTGGTAGCGTGAGTTTTATTCTTTTGGGTGGAGGTATGTTTGTGTCAGGATGTCCATGTGGAAGAGATGTGTTATGTTCTATCCAACACCTCTTATCTTCCCATGCTGAAAGTGCTCGTTTCTTGAACGTGTACGTTTTCACAGTATGAACTTGAGATTTTAAGATTGTCATATTGACAAATGTTATAGTTTTATTTTTATAGGCCTTCTTATAGGAGCGATGTTTTTATTTTGTGAATGGATTTTGATATACCTTTAGCACGCTTAATACTATCTGCACATTCTTTTAATTTCATGGAATACATTTTAGGACGGAGGAGAATCATTTCATCTATTTCCTTTCCTGCTGTTTCATCCTTAAAACAACCAAGTTTGGCTTTATTCTGTATGGAATAGAGTGGATGAGTGGGATTGTAGTTAGATGTGTCGAAATATTTTTCTAATGACTTAGCTACTTCATTAAAATTTAAATCTTTTTGAGTGGTAATACCTAAGAAGAAACTATCTGTATCACCACCCAACAAACGAACCTCTTTTACGAGAGGACATGGTTTTAGTATTTTATAAAAGAGTTGGTACATTTCAAGCTTAGAGTAATCTAGTACAGCTTGGCCAATATAGATGGGCTTGCACAACTCAACTTCAGATTTTATCATTTTAACACCTACAATGTCCTCATCGATAATGTCTCTATCGATGAATAGAGGTGATGAGGTCAATTTGTGATATTTTTTTTGATCATTAATGACTAGTTTATAGTTTACACGTTTTCTAACATCCTCCATCGTCTTACCAAATAGACTATTATTCTTATACTTATAAAAATCTTTTTCAAAATTATTTTGGGCTAGTGCACGTTTCTGGCTGTTACTATCTATGTAGGGTTTGAGGAAGGCTTTCTGTCTAAATTTGATGATGCGGTGAACTGACTTTAGAAGCATGCCCATTTCTAAATAGAATTTTAGTATGCAGAAGTGTACGAGATAATTTTTCTTATCATATTTGGTGAGTTAAAGTTTGCGGCATGGTTTATACCTTGGCTGTCCACACTCTCTTAAGTTATCATGAAATTGTGACATGAATGGTGAAAACATATCTTCAGTCACTTCACCAGATTCAGGTGCGAGTGGGAAATCAGCAGTTTTATTTTTGATACTATTTGGATAAATCAAATCCACTTCAAAATAATATCCCCAATCACCTTCATCTGGAATCTTCACTATGTTTGAAGGGTTGGAGTAATACTCAAGCTCATCTTGTTTTAACCAACTAAACTCGGAATGAGGTAGTGGTTTAGACAGTGAACTGCCATATAAATTATTTTGGTCATAATACTTTAGGTGGATATGATCATCACCTACTGTTTCAGATTTTATATGATGCTTATTTACAAATGTGAGACCACCGCGTATTCCGCGCTCAAATATGTTATACATCTCGGGGTCTTGTAAGAGATGAATGGTCTCACCAGTCATTTTAAAGGCTGATTTAAAGGACATGGCTGGTAGACTGACAAAGTGGACAGGATCTAATTTGTCTTCTTCTAATGCCACTCGTCGAAATTCCTGAAAGACATCAGCCAGCAAAATGACATCTAATTCTAAGTAAGCGATCATATAATCGCCAAACGTTTTACAATCAAATTTTGTCCATGCCTCTTGAGCATGTTCATAATCCTCTACTGGACAATCTTCACCCGTCAAATCGTTTTGGAATTTGTCAATGGAAGGAAGGGTTGTTTCATATAGTTTAGACATTGAGCTAAAATACGCATAGGGAAAGACTCCTTTGCGAGTGATCATGTCATCTGTTAAATTTGGATAGTGTTTCTTCAAAGTTTGACTATGTGGAAGAAACTTGAGATTTCGAACGAGAGAAGCTAGTGACGCTGACATGAATTGAAATGAATCTAAAAATTTTATTTCGAAGAAGACTGTCTTATTTTCTTTAGTTTTATCAACTGATACTTTTGCTGCCATTGCCATGAATTTTTCTCTCGTTTGTGCTATAACATTAAACTGCCACGATTTCATCTGGCTCAACCCTCCTTTTATGAGCATATGACTGTCATAGCCCTTAAAGTTATGAAAAATGACGGGTAGTACACGACGTCTCAACCTATGTGAAAAGTTACATTTGGAGCAGAGTGCGTTTCTAAATTTACCAGTGATGTGATCATGATCACGCACTTTCTTGATTTTATCGTCATCAAACGTTTTATGACATTTAGGGCACGATGTGCAACTTTCGAATTTCTGTTTGTCTTCATCTGACATATGTAGTGACTTACGCTGCAATTGGGAATCATATGATTGTTGAAATTTAGCAGCTTTATCGAGAAATTCTAGAAATTTTGAAATACAATCTTCACCTTGCCAAGTATGCATTTTGTTTTGCCTATTTCTAAAGTGGTCATGCCATACTTCATAGCAGGATATGGCTGCTGGCTTGTGGATGTTATCATCAATGTAGCATTCGATGTCTGCGTAAATGACACGCAGGGGACTTAATTCGTCACCATTATCCCTATGTGAAAATATTTTATCTTTGGGCATGCGTTCCATCTGTAATTTACCTCGCTTGCACCATTCATAATGAGTTTCAAATTTATGTTTACTCCAAAAGGAGCGGATGCAGCGGTCGCATACAAAATGTTCACCACTTTTAGAGTGTCCCAAGTGTGTATACAAGCGAGAGATTTTGGGAATACCACAGTACTGCTATTCCTCGCTATCATCTTGTTTTACTAATAAGAGGTTGACTACACGTTCATAACAAGTTGAACGTGAATTATAGCGGGCACCCTTCAACCCCTTCTCCCACACGTGAACTACAATTTTAATCTGATTATGTTTCTTGAACGTTTCTACATCTTTGATTTTCATGTTGTCACTATCACAACTTTCAAAGTCTAGTTCATCCTCCCACTGCCTATAGCTATAGGTGCGATCTCGATGCGCGTTGATATCATTATAGTGGAGAATGGATAGGACGGCATATTTGAAACACTGCGATTTACAATCGACATTGATGACAGCTTTCTTATTATACAACGTTTTTGGTAGTTTAAATGTGCCTCGAGCTGCATGACTTTCTAATAGGGAAATTTTGAACATGGCTGAGTCCACGCCATCAAAAATGAGAGCGCTGTCGCGCTGATTGAACTTATCTACATTTGATTTTAAACATTGAATATGGAAATTTAGCCAAGACTCGCAGTCTACAACTTCGGTTGCGGAAGAGGAAGGAACATGAAACTGTATTCTCTCCGTCACTTGACCCGTTTGAAAATCTATTTTAATATATTTTAGTTTGAGGTAGATGAGCGCCTTCATTCTAAAATTGTCTAAATTGTTGAAGAGCGCTTCGATAATTTTTGAATTTTGAAGGAGCCACTCAGGAAAATCTACTATTTGAGTATTGGACTCCATGCAGTAGTCGCGTACTAAATGACTATGGGAAACGTTAATGAGGGAGATTGTAGAGGTACTGTTGGTGTAGTGATCATTTGCATGCGTGTGTTGAAGTCTGTGCGAAGATCAATGAAAGGGGCTATCGAAAGAAAGAGGGCACAAATCGCAAGGAAAGGAGATGTCATCGTCAGAATCAACTTCACCTCCGGAGATTGATGCCGCTTTGCGTTGACACACACGTTGTTTGATGTGTCGAAGGAGACTGTGCTTCCTTGTAAAAATATGTCCGCAGTCAGCACATTCCCACTCGTTGCCTTGTCGCGAGAGTCCTGAGCTAGAACTAATATCACCTGAAAGAGAAATCATTCTATCATCTCTGTTAAAGTCTCAGTGTATTGTTACAACCTACCATCACTCAAAACTCTAAACTTTCCTCGAGAAGGGAGGGCTTTGGTGATGAAGTAGATGCCTGAAATTGAGGAAGATGCTATTAGCCACACGTTTGAGGGAGATGAGAGAGGAAATCTTCAACTTACCATTTCAAGGAAATTATGTTTAAGGTTGATTCTTCAACAAGATAGAGACTTCACTCAAATAATACGTCTCAAATTTGGAATTTACTAGAGAACAGTTCACTTACACGTCTCAAAGACAGAGTGAAATGACACGAATGTCACTTTGCATATATACTTTCATATTCATCATTCATTGGCTGTTCATTCTGATTGGTTGCTTGTTTATACTTAAGAATTAGAAAACATTTCAAAGTTATTATTCACAGTCAACATGACAAGCCCTCCGACAACACCGAACACTACATTGGAGTTCTCTTCTCCATGCTCATCGCCAAAGGCGCTCGTTGCACCAAACGCTCCAACGAAGGGGAAGGTGGAGAAAATATACCGACTCGACAACATTAGAAAGTTGTCATTACCAGCGGACGACGAAGAGGAGAGTGTATGTGAGAAGGGGTGTCCCGACTTAACAGGCGTGAGGTGGAAGTATCTGCAGTACGATACTGATGATGTGATGGAGATCACCAGCACCAAATTCTTCATCAATTATGGGAATGGTACACCCCTAACTCCCAGCCACGAACTATGGCGGAGTGGGAGTACATCGACAAAGTGAGGCTCGCGGTAGAAGAACGATTGAAGCAAGTGAACTGTTTTTGCGATCTATGTGAAGTCAGACTCTGGGACGATATTGACGATGAAGACCTTTTGAAATACATGCCATAATAAATTTTTATTTCGCATTATCTTTGCTTTCATACTGACTTACTTGAATGGGGCTTCAGTGGATGATTTAACCATGTTTACTTTTTCATTTGGAAATAGTAGCACGCTTAGTTTAACTTGTAAATCTTATAACATGTCATATGGGCGATGATGGTAGATGAAATAGTGTTAAATAAAATTAAGATAGCTTACAGTTCTGATATAGGGATAGCAATCGACTGCGATCCATGTGTGTAAAGAGCTTGTTAGACTACGGAAGAGAGAAGTGTGTTATGTTGCGTGTGGCGCGGGAGTGTCCTCCCATTTCATTCCATTCATCAATTCGTCTCATTGATAGAGACAGGTAGAACTCATGGTTCTCATAACGTATGCAATGGAAAGTTTATAAGGCAACCTTCGACAGTTGGCTAAATGTCGCCCTGGCGCGAATGCATACTACGTTGAGACAGAGGCAATCACTTGCAAACATGACGCAGAGAGGTTTAACAAGATTGACCACTGGCGAATGTCCGTTGCGGTATACATAGCTACGGGTTTCACCGCCGCCCTTTACAGGAACGCCCGTCGAAAGGAAGTATTAACCGAACTTCATTTGCAACGTTCAAGTTGACTGATAGCAGATTCAACTTAATGATAGTATTCGCCAGTCTGAAGACTGCCCAGGGCAAACCGCGTGGAGGTTCTATCATGTCTTGCCCCATGGTGGCCTTATGAGGGCCGGTGGTTCGTTCTGGGGAGTAAAGTGATGGGGTGGTGAAGGCAGGGAAAAGATCTGCAATGAAAATGATATGTATTAGAATAGGATATACTATCTTATTTGCTTTTCACTTACCAAGTTAGCCATCCTTGGGTAGTCTCGCGGGCTTCCTCACTGAAAATTTATGGAGAAGCCCGCACATACATAGAGTGGCGTGGAGGCATTTCTTACTTGGATGGCCATTATAACAGATGATCGACTCATCTAAGCTTTGGTTCACAAGAACTTGACCGTCCAGATGGTTATCCCGAATAGGGATGTGGAACTCAAACATTCTGTCCTCATTCAAGCGATTCCATTCATTCCTCATGCGCTCCAACTTCGCAAACGACTCTCTCTCATCACCCTGCCTACTCACACTCCTCTCCAACTCAGCATTCCTCGCTCTCAATACAGTCATCTCTTTCATCACTTCCTCATACTTCGACTCTGCCTCTCCCATTCTCCTCTCTGCAGCACTCGTCCTCTTCTCTCGCTCATCATTCTCGTCTTCCAACACTCGCACATTCTCCTTCAACTCTTTCACAACACGCCTCATACGGATATTCTCATCCGCCACCTCCTTACATTTCACCTCCTTCATTTTCAGCTCACTCAACTCAATCAACGTTCTCTCATTCACCTTCTTCAAACTTTCGTATCGATCAACCAACAAAGCATGTGCCGCTTGCTGCGACACATGCTTCTTCTCCATATCCTCATCCCACCGCGCCGACTGCTTCCGTAACCCGCCACCCTTCACTATTGGGGGAGATGAGCTCTGCGGGGGGTCGGTAATGACAATATTTGACACCTGCGACGAAGAAGAGCTCAACTTCCTCACACGCTTCCTCACTCGCTCCCTATCCAAATCCACATCATCCTCATCATCACTCTCAAACACTCTCTTCCGCCACTTGTCAGCCTTCAAACCGGCCACAGCACTCTCTACCTCATTCTCCACAGCATTCTCAACAACATTCCCACTAGCATTCTCAACAACATTCTTGGCCTCTTTCTCTTTCCCCAACATGCGCTCCTTCTCAGCATTCATCAACTCCACAAATCTCAAATTGGTCACCAACCCTCCTGTACACTCACCATGCCTCAGATAAAACTCGTCCTCCTGCCCAACAACCAACAGCACCCTACACTTCACACAGGCAGCCCTACTCAGGATAACCATGTGGTCGGCCCCTGCCTTCTTTATGTGGTCCTTGAGACCATCTCGGCGGTTGATTCGACCGCATGCACACATTTTGATGTGGAACTTCTTGTTTTTGTCGTTATTGACCATGGTTAACTGTAAGGTAATGAAATTAGTATAAGTTTTGAATCATGTAGTATACAGCCTAAAGCATAACACTTAGTGAGGAATGATAGATTTGAGTGTAATGAGTGGCACTCGATCCCGTCGACAGCCCGAAGGCCTTGTACTGATCACTAGGGAAGTGAGAGATCTTCCCCGATACCCGCTATTTACAGCTGAAGACATCATTGTCACTGCCCCGAAGTGGTAACAGCAACGCCGAGTCAAAGGTAGTGATCAGTAGCTGGGATCTAACCCCTCAAAGCTGCCTTAGACTTAGTTAAATTTCAAATCTGATAGCAGATTTGAATGTAGCATACTTGAAAACCTTAGTTTATATGTTAAAACTTTGAAAAAAGTGAAAATTAAGAATTTTTAAAAAATTCCGCATTTTACTACTCATACTACTTTTAAAAAATTTTATCAGTAGTAAAGACACTATCAAATTCTATCATACAAACTTTGAAGTAAGAAGATAGCTTGCCTACTTCAAAAGATAGAGTCCTTTGAAACACCCGATATCGGGAGCTCAGAGCGACGACCGTCGCTTACCTCGTCTTTCGATGAAGTGATCAGACTTACGTTGTCGGGGGTTTATATATGCTCAGAAGAAAACTAAAAATGGCTCTACCTCCGAAAGTATTCATTGTAGCGACATGCGGTTTGTTGCAAACGATTCGTCTCATCATTTTCTATCATATGACACCTGAACCATTCTCATATGACCACGGGAAGTGGGTGGGTCAGCACATGGCCATGTAACATGCCACAAGTGAAAAATTCCTAAGTGTGGGAGCTCCAGTGTGGTGAAAATTTTGAAAAATTTAAAACTTCCGAATTTCAATCTCGGACCCTTACCAAAACTTTTTTCATCACTTTTCACTGACCCCCCCTCCCCCCCCCCTACCGTTCGGAGAAATTTGATGAAAAATGTTTTGGTAAAGGTCCCAGGTCGAAATGCGACACTTTGGAAAAATTTTCAAAATTTTGTCCATACAAAGTCACTCTGACACTTAGGATTTTTTCGTGAAATCCGAGGTCTGACACAAAATCGTGTAACAGCTCTAACTTTTGAACGGCTGGTCCGATTGACTCGCAACAAAAAATGTCACGGATCAGTTTTTTCTCCTCTTTCAAACGAGTATCTATAAGACAAAATCCATCCACTAGAACCAAAATTAGAAGATCGCTGCCGAGAGGGGCGGGGGTCGGTGAAATTTGGTGAAACAAACTTTGGTCAGGGTCCCAGGTCGAAATGCGACACTTTGGAAAAATTTTCAAAATTTTGTCTATACTAAGTCACTCTGACACTTAGGATTTTTTCGTGAAATCCGAGGTCTGTCACAAAATCTTGTAACAGCTGTAACTTTTGAACGGCTGGTCCGATTGACTCGCAACAAAAATGTCGCCGAGCAGTTTTTTCTCCTCTTTCAAATGAGCATCTATAAGACAAAATCCATCCACTAGAACCAAAATTAGAAGATCGCTGCCGAGGGGGGGGGGTGGAAAAATTTTGTTTACCCAACTTTTGACGAGAAACACGATGGGAGGGGTCTCGCACCGAAATTCTACCCTTCCAACCTGGCCGGCACACCACGAACCACCTCTCGCTACGCCGTCGCTCCAGAGGGGAGGGGGAGTCAGAGTCGAAGCAACCCGGCGGCGGACTAGGGCCGACTCGTCTGACAGGAGGGGGGGAGGTCGGTCGACGGCGGCCATCTTGCGCGGTCCAGTGGTGTAGATTTACTTACTACTGTGATGTACTAACATTTTGCAATGAAACTAAATTGATCATAGTAAATGGTAGATTTGAGATAGAGGAATCCAAGGGTATGTGCAGTTTTCATTGTGTTCAAGATAATACAGTAAAAAATCTATGATGGATTATTTTATATTATCGGAATCAGTTTTGACATTATTGGATAAGTTTAAAATCGGTCACCCTGTCTCATATACTGACCACTCACCGATAGAAATAACTCTGAAATTAACAACAAATAATCTCCAAAAAGAAAATAAGGAACCGAAGCAAATTCCTTTCCAGTACTGAAAAATATTTCCCTATAAATGGACCCACGGAAGCAATGCAAACTATATTTGTTTGATGATACTATATTCCAAGGAAATTGTGAGGCTCTATCGAATAAAGTTGACGCTATATTGATGAACTGTAATGACATATATACAGAGGTTTTACAAATAAAAGATGAATCTACTATTCCTGTAAATAGAATTAAGAAATCAAAATACTCAAGAAAAATAACAAAACTTAGAAATTTACATGGGAAAAATTGCGTATGAAGGGTAACAAATTTCCCTATCTGACAGCGAAAAAATTAAGAGAATTTTGACATGTGAATGGATTAGTCGTGAAGAATACGTTCGACATGCTAACTTTATCGGAAATGAAAATCGGTGGAGTATTTTGTTTTCACACAACAAGCTATCTGACCTCAATAAAATTCAAGCACAATTCTACAAACGTTTCTATCATTTGAATAACACGACAGCAAACTATTGCCTGACTGGCGAATTTGATCTGCTGCCATTTTTTAATATCACTTTTATATAGCAGCAATCAATTATTGGATTAAAATAGTTTTTGTGATAGCAATAATATCAAACAAATGTGTTACAACAACATAAAAGAAAACTTAGTTGAAATGAAATATTCCTATACCTGGTGTTGGCGTATACGAAAGCTCCTGAAACAGTTGACTTTTTATATCTTTGGCAAAACAAAATAATTTACAGATTGTGAGAGAAAATGCAAGTCCATTGTCAAAACGCGATTAACAGAGCACTTTATGAATGAATGGTTGGACAGTGCTAAAAAGAGTCAAACCGGCATGGACTGTTTAGAATAAACGCAGTTTGATTATCAACTAAAAAACTACTTAACCTTCAATTTCAATCAGAAAGATGTCATAACTTTGCTAAAATTTAAATGTGGAAACCATGATTTAATGGTAAGAATAGGCAGCTATAAAAATAGATTTGCTTATGAAGATCGAATCTGCAATTTATGCGCTGAACAAAAGGTGGAAACAATATTTCATTTGTGAATGCACATTATACAATGGCATCAGAACACGTTTCATACCATTCTGTATTGATGCTTCTAAATACGATTTCTATGACATGATGCAGAAGCTAAATGCTTGAATAGTCCCTGCATTATATTTCGAAATCGGTTGGAGCCAGGGAAAAAACCAAGGTGTTCGGTTTTACGTTTTCTTAAAAAAGACACGATGCATTTCGTGCACCTCCGGCACACATGTTCACGCGAATAATAAAGACATTGCACAGTTGGTGACAGACGCTCAGACAATAACATCATAGCGCGGATGATGTGTAACTACAGTGCTAAAACAAATAATTTACTCAGACGAATACTACTAAAATTAAAAAACAAAAGTAGAAGGACAAAGTCAGAGAAAAGGAAAAAGAGAATTGAAAGGCAAGTATCATAGTACCTCACTCCACACAGATCCAACGTTGCATTCCACCTTGTTGACACTGTTGAACTTCTTGGACCGCAACGATTCTTTGATGACACGTCTTCGGTATATGGGATCGTTGTCAACTGTACCACAATTGTCCCAATCAATGTCGTGGCCACTGTCAAGCGTATGGTTGGCAACTTCCGAGGACGTGGAGAAGTTCCTGACATTTCTCTTGTGCTCTTTGAGCCGCTCCGGTAAAGTTCTCGAGCTTTGGCCGACGTATGACCACTGGCAATCGACATCCTTGCACTTGAGATGATAAACGACACCGAGAGGCTGAGGTTTTGCGGGCTCTTCTTGACTAATAGGGACTTCAGCGTATGCATGGACTTGTAGTGTGTCTGGATACCAAGCTGAGTTAGTGTCTTCGAGATCGACTCTGCCAGACGGGGAACGTAGGGTATTACGCATCTTACGTTGTCCTCATCCGCAGCTTCAGCAGCTTCATTTGGTGGAGGATCGAAGACACGTACACTTTCCCTGGGGCTGAAACCATTCATCTGGAAGACGCGTTGAAGCGATCGGAGCTCATCGTCGAGACAATGGGCAGAACAAACCGCTCGGGCTCGATGACAAAGTGTCTTGACAAGTCCTTTAAATACACTGGGATGGTGACAAGAAGATCGGTTCAAATAAAGGTTAGTATGGGTTGGCTTTCTATATACCTTGAACGTGATGCTGTTGTTAATTCTTTGCAGAAGGATATCCAAAAAAGGAAGAACCGAGTCGACTTCGAGCTCCATGGTAAATTGGATTGTCGGACGAAATGAGTTGAGATACAGAAGGAAATCTTCCAATTCATTGTCAGGACGAATCCACTGTACGAATATGTCGTCGACGTAGCGGTACCACAAATCAGGAAAATAACGATTCGAGTGGATGGCAGATTCCTTGACCAACCTTTCAAAATGGTACATGTAAAGGTTTGCGAGGCTGCAACTGATGCTGCTTCCCATGGCAATCCCATCGGTTTGTATGTAAAGGTCGTCCCTGAATTGAAAATAGGAGTGGTTTAAGCAAAAACTCAACACTTCCATAAATTCAGTCACTGTCAATATGCTGTGTTCTCCGAAATCTGAGTCGTTCACTATCAGGTTGTGTATCACACTCAAAGATTCCTGTACGGGGACGTTGGTGTACAAGGAGGTTATGTCCAAACTTAGTAAAGTGCCCTCATTGAGGTCGCTCACCGATTGAAGTTTGCGGATGAGATCCGAAGAATTTTTAATGTAAGAAGGTCCATTGGCAGAATACGCCTGTAACACTCGTGCGAGCATTTTGGAGATAGGAGCCAAAAGAGATCCCAAAGTACTGACTATAGGGCGAAGCGGTGTATTTGTCTTATGCACTTTAGGCAATCCATATAGGTGCGGGGTCTGGTAGTGTGTGGGACACCAGTTCAGCATAGTCCATCTCGTGATTCTACCACTCTCCACTGCTGGTTTGAGGAGGTCATGAAGCTGTTTCCTCCATTTCAACGAGGGATCAGAGGTTAATTTTCTGTAAGGGCCCGTCAGAATCAGTTCCTCCAACTTGCTATAATACTCAGGACGGTTTATCACAACTACTGCGTTCCCTTTGTCGGCAGGTAGAATTATAATCTGCTCGTTCTCTCTCAAAGATTTGATAGCCCTGCATTCTTCTCTGGAGATATTGCCTTTACAAGGTAGTTTCGATCTCTTAATGGACGTGGCAATCTCAGTACGAGCCCATGATTTCAAATCGCTGGGCAAATTGACGATGGCGCTCTCCACACTTGCAATGATGTCGGTAGTGGGGATGCGCCTAGGAGTCACAGCAAAATTGAGACCCTTGAGGCTAAATGTAGGTAAACTATTGAAGTTAAAGAAATACATCAGATTGGCCAAGGACATCAGAACAATAAAGAAATCGGAAGGGTACTTGTTAGGTGATTAATATTCACATGCATCGTATTGAGAAAGATTATCGACGATCAGTCTAAATCATTTTCGTGCTGAACGAGGAGGTCCGGAGCAACGTGCAATCTTGCAAGATTAGAAATGTGTGATTTTCCTCTGAATTACAGGTAAGTTTAACTTTGATAGTCATTTATTTCAAAATATGTAATGATGATAAATAAGACCCTTTTTTCTGCTCCGGACTTCATGTTTAATAAACAATTTTTTTATACTTTGCAAATCGAATAGGAAAGGAATTTATCAATCTTGATACTTAAATATAACACTAACTTCATTATGCCGTTTATGTTATTCAACTAATATCTCGTGACCATCATTAGACATTGATACATCAAATGGTGAATGATTATACATTTGCAGGTCCTCTCCTTCCAGCGTGACTCATATTTTATTTCATCTCAGCTAGCACTTCATTGTTCAGACTATCTATGGTACTAAGCTTATTTGCTAATAAGCGGTCAACAATGATGAAAAAAGCGGTCATGATAGGTAAAATAGAAATCTTGGAAATACGCCCACTTGGGAATATCATAGATTTATCAATTGAACCTCTAAAAAATTTTACCGATAACTCTGATCATAGACTTCTAAATTAGAAATTAAATTACTTCTAATTAGAGAAATTTAGTCTATGCTCTGATACATCCATGGACGCCTAGATATATGAAGCACACTGACGCAGAATAAAATGAAATGAAATGAAATATGGTGCTTCATATATGTAGGCGTCCATGATACATCACACTGGGCATAGTTCTGTATAGTACCATAGATAACCTGAACAATGAAATTATACAAGGTGTTTCAAAAGTAGGCTAACAGTTGATTTTGCCCTAGGAAATCTATGTTGACCGTTCTATTGGCGATTTACACCTGAATCAGTCGATGGATATCCATGATCAGTCCAACATGAGCCATAGACTTCGAAGTAATTGCTATTATCATTTAGAAGTCTATGCAGTAGCATTCCATTGGCAAAGGAATTTTGAAATCTATCATGGACAAGATATAGCACCAATCTGACATTACGTACATGGATATGTTCAATTAATTTGATTTGAATCAAACACTGTTAGTTTGACTTGAAGTGAATTAAACAAGCTTGAAGCTTTTTTGAATTTGCTGCTTCTGTCATGTCAGGTCATCTAAAAGATGATCAGAGAAAATGGATTTTGAAATCCTTTTGGAAAAACAAGAATGCTGAAAAGGTGCGAATGGAATGGAGAGATGCCTTTCACAGCAATCCTCCATCAAGATTTGCTATTTATCGCATTCGAGATAAATTTGAAAAGACCGGTTCGGTAGAGAATGCACCGAAGTCAGGACGCCCTCGATCAGTTTCAATAACATCAAACGAGGAGCTAGTGGCCCAAACATTTGTTCAAAGTCCGAAGAAGTCAACAAGAAGAGCCTCATTGGAGTTGGACATTTCCCTAAGCTCTACTTGGAGACTGATGAGGAAAGTTGAGTTGAAACCATACCGACCCAGACTGTTGCAGCACCTTCTACCGGATGATGCTGAACGACGCTTGCAGTTTGCTGTGCTCATGTTGTCGGAAATTCGGGAGAACCCAGATTTGCTTGACAAGATAGTTTGGTCTGACGAAGCCAGTTTCAAACTATCAGGTCACGTAAATAGACATAACTGTGTCTACTGGTTCCCTGAAAATCCGCACATGGTATCAACAAATGAGCTGAACCAGCCTGGCTTAACTGTCTGGGCCGGTATGTCAAGCAACGGTGTGATTGGGCCAGTATTTTTTGAAAGAACTGTGACGGCTGAGGTGTACCTTCAAATGCTCCAATCCTTTGCGATTCCTGAGATGCAGTCATTGAACAACTTCAATGAGCTGTACTTTCAGCAGGATGGTGCACCAGCGCATTTTGCAGTGAGTGTCAGAAGCTATCTGAATGACACTTTTCCAGGAAAGTGGATCGGGAGATGTGGTAGCATCCTTTGGCCTCCTCGCTCTCCCGATCTAACTCCGATGGACTTTTTCTTTTGGGGCGTTGTAAAGGAGAAAGTGTACGGACGAAAACCTCACACACTTTCTCAACTCCGCTCCTACATCACAAATGCCTGTCAAGAGATCAGTGATGACAGGAACTTATGCAGAACTGTGTGCCACAGTGTGGCCGAAGGACTACAAGAATGTGCCGATGTCCATGGTGGACATTTTGAGCATTTGCGTTCGTGAATTTTTGCAACTTTAAGTTGATTAATTTTTTGATATGTTGAATAGGCCTTGGTTATTCATTTGTTCATTTTTTTGTTAGGAAACCAAGCAAACAAAATGGTAGTTGTTTTAATGTTAATACCTTTATTAATTTCAGCCTCCTCTAGGCCATCGTCAGAAGCTTCTGACGATGGTCTCAGAGGAGGCTGGAATTAACAAAGGTGAAGGACATTCGAATGTCAGCTGTTCTTCCTTCTCCGCAGTAACACTGAAACAACTACTATCTTGTTTACATGGTTTCCTAATAATTTTTTTTTGATAGATGTTTGATAGTTATTCGACTTCTCATGATCGGTATAGATTCAAATTGGGTTGTAGTGAAATATGTAGGCATGAAAACACTGGAGATCATGAGATATTTTAATATGATTTACGCGATGTCAAAGAGTATTGAATTTTTGCCCCTTACGAATACAAGGCATATTAGCTATCTGTGGCATCGTGAAAAAGATTATTATGACATAGCTTATTAATCTATAGCATTAAGACATAGCTTTTCAAGGCCAATTTCTACTGTTAGCCTACTTTTGAAACACCTTGTATATGCCTATTTAGAGGTCAGCAATGATCCAACTGGAGGTCGCTTACGCGATCTCCAGTTGGATCATTGCTGACATCTAAATAGGCATATAAATATAACATTGTCTGTGTCCATCCATAATTTGTAATCATCATGATATTAATCAACGTGCTTTCATTTTTGAAAAATAAACGTTTCTGACTTATGAATTCTTACAAAAAACTATGTAGTCATCTCGCCTTTTGCTCGGAGAATACATAGGTTTTGATATTGGTAGATTCTGCACACATTTCTCCCGAATTTAGTCGGATAGTACTCGGGGTACTTAGCTATATGGTATATGGAAAAAAGAGGACAATCAATCGGCAGCAATTATTCAGATCGATCGATTAGACAAGAATTGTAGTATACATGTATAAATAATTTATCCATGGCTTATTAAACTTATTCAAAATGTTCCCGATAGATGATCCGTGGCATATTTTTAAATCGATACTAAGATTGTTTCAAAAATATCATCAATACCCAAATGTTTCGTGATTTTGTCTACTCACAGGCCTACTAATTTATTTAAATTAAGATTATTCATGTATGTAGACGAACGAGTATCCGTATCATACAGAAATAAGCTTATCTAATACAGGATCAAATACTATATGTTAGCCACAAGGAGATCTAGATTGCTGCAGGAGGCGAAACTCATTTTCAGTGCTTACGTAAGTAGCGGATGACACTATTCTACGCATTTTTGGATGTTGTTCAAAAAGTACTAAAGCTATGACGCTAATTTTTGAGACGTAATTTTAACGTATCTTTGATATACACTTCAAATTTCATCAGTTGGTTTACGGGAACATCAAAAATATGACCTTTAGTTAAAAGTACTTGTTTCTAGAAATTCGAGTTTTGTCAATTTCGAAGGAAATCAAATATCATCAGATCAAATTGCCTTTATACTGAGTGCATTGAGTTCTAATAAGGTCATGAGAAACATACTCATCCATACACTAATGCAGCTATAATGATGCAGTGTGTTTATGAAGTCTGTGCCAGTTTTCATAATGTCATTTTACCACGGCTGTAATCAGTGGATCACATATGATTCAGCAAGATAGTAAAGAGCCAGTACTGAAGTTTTTTTGATGTGATGATTACAAAATTTTTCCTTCTTCGATTGCTACAAGAGGCGAACCTTACTTTCAGCGTTTACATAGGTATGTAGGTGGATGACTTTCATGGGGAAAATGGTGTTTGCACATCTATCAATAGATTACTTGCGCTCATAATTTTGCAAATTGGATATCCGTTCCTTCAAATGTTCAGTCGACATATTTGATTTAACATTTATGGCAGAGGATAACGTTTGTTGTCGACACACAGGCAATATGAATATTATTCCGGACTTTCATAGAATGTCATCTGTCATAAAAAGCTATGATAATTATCTCATTTCAGTAGCGTCGAGCGTTTTCTGGGACTAGTAGATTTTTTTCATGATAAACTGCGATAGTTTAATGTGATAGTCCTTCTGAATCAAAGTCGGAAGGATATCAAATATTCTAAGTTAAAGTATTAATAATGCCTGAACTTTACTGATCACACAATGACTTCACGAGAGTGAGAACCTATTCATTGCAACTGAGGACATAATTTACTTTATCCAAGTTAACCCACCCATCCAAATTGATTTTCAAATGTAGCTCGCTACTGTACAAACCTGCAAGATTTGAGAAATCGTTGTTAGGACAGACAAGCGCTAATAGTGACTATTTCGAGATTTTATAAATCCCTCACGTATCGTTGAATTTTTTCTAGGTTTACCAGAAAGATAACTCACCTCATCCTCGAGCCCATCATTTGCTCTAGATCATGCAGATGCTGCGCTTTGTTGGCATGTCGGGCGCTGGATGTGGATCTCGACGATCGTTCCTGAGGCTGAATCAATGACTGAATTTTTAGGTTGTCCTGGAAACAACCTTTTTAAAAAGAAGTGTTTGGCCTGGCAACTCTTGATCTTCCTCGAGTTACTTTACCAAATTTTCGCTACAGGCTTCATTAAGGTAAATGATATATGGACATCACAAAAAGATTTGAGCAGTTATTCAAAATTCTAAAATTTACATATGTAGACTGCATCTATCATGAGCACCTAGGTATATAATAATTTTCCTTTCAAATTGACTTGATGGATACTGACTCCTACGTACAGCAACTAACAATTGTCAAATTGTATGAAAATTTATTCACTATATTCGCACATAAGAAAAGCTACTGAAGGTCTAGGCCCTATTTATTAAAAACGGCTACAAAGAATGAGAGATACCAAATTCTATGTCAGAGACGTCAGATTTAATGGCTGACTAGGTAGGCCGACATATTTTTTATAACTATATTAACCAATATGTTGACACTGATTTGTTCACCTACCTGTAAATTTGCTTTGCCTTGGTGCTTTATGCACTTATGGGAGTAATAAAATAATAAAATAATAAAATAAAAATTATTATCATTTGCATTATTATCAACTTGTTTATTTTTCATGCTAGTAGCTCAGTCTAAAATTTCTACGCACAATGGTCTTATTTTCATATTTCTTTATTACTTTTCTAAGGGCTATACGTAGTCTTTTCAACTTCAAACATTGTATACAAATAAGGCTGCATATAAGTTTTGAATTTTGATTAATTGCTTAAAAATCTATGTAAGCTGTCAATTTCATCATTAACTTTGACAAAGTCAACGGTGAAATTATGGTAGAACATTATCTTAGTTTTTGATTTGAAGGTCTGCTAGGCCAAACATATTTTTTAAAAACATGTAGCTCTGCAATGACCAACAAGCTACAAATAGATATTTCTGAACTCCTTCTTGTGCTGTTGCTCAGAATCGCTGGTTCGTGAATCCTCAGATTTCTTCAGATTTCTTGATGCAATCCGAAGGGTAAAAACAGCTCGAGAACAGCTCGTATTGGTGATGAAGTTTTGTCAGTTTATCGCAATGTCCATACCTCAACTTGGTCACCTGTAGGGAGCTTGGGCATTGATATATCAGCTGTCGAAGAGGATTTTTCGTCGCACACTGTTGTGCAACATGGCACGTAGCAGTTGCATATCAATCCAAAATCGGAAATACAGAACACACTAACGCACTGGCACAAACGAAGAGACTGAAAGATTAACGAACGACGCCTTGACTGTTGTGTCGTAGATGAAGACAGGCAGCCGCGTGCAAAAACACAGCCGACTGCTTATAAGTTCCCAATAGACAGCTTGGCATGTTGCCTTGACAACGCGCCGATCGGGTCACCAAAGCATGCAGTTGCGGTGTCGAGTTATATACTCGATCGGTCGATAACAGCAATCATAGCACACGCATGCAGAGACTAGTAAAATGCCCTCTCACAACCACGACATCTCTGCTGTCATCGTGCGACTACTTATGTAAAAAGAATGTGCACCGAGTGTGAGTTCTTCGTTTCATAAAGACCTTTCTCTATAAAATTTCACGAGAAAAGACGCTGCTTACGGTCGATGACATATGGTTAATCTGTTCACCACAATCCCTTCTTCATTGCTTCTTTTAGAACGACTGATGTCTCAATGACATCAGCCTTCGTAGTCGATCGGTCGTCAGCTGACACGAGATCTAACGGACTAGTTTCACTCCACCTAATAGCGACAAGACCTCCCTCTCTCGAACTTGACTTCCCATAAACCCTGATGCGCGCCATGATGAAAGCACATGAGATGACATGACTAAGAGACCGAATTTGTTTACCTAAATTTCCCGATAGCAGGGTTGCCAACTCTCACGCACTCCGCGTGAGTCTCACGCATTCGACCCCCATATCACGCTTTCACACAAGGCCAAAACATCTCACGCATTCCGAAAATTTCTCACGCATCTCACGCATTCTCACATTTTGGCTGTACTCATTGTACGATGCAGCTGTGTTCCTGATGTGATAAATTGTTGATGTTCCGACTTGTGCGTTCAGTCCTTAGAAATCAGTCAATAATGTAGGGTCAATAAGGCAAAAAGTTTTTTGAATTATAGTCTTAGTCATAAATATAGGGTCAAATGCAACATGGGGCTAATTTTTAGATCTCACGCATTGGCACTTTTAAATGTTGGCAACCCTGCGATAGGGAATTCATTCTCAGTAGGCATAATTCACTCATTATATAAACACATGTCAGACAACACTCGTCGTTTAATAAACAATTTAGAGAAGATACCTTAAATGAGGACAACATGGAAGCATACCAGTAATGACGGAAGTATGCATTAATGATGAATGCAAAAATCAGTTGTAAAGGCATCAAAAGAAAAGGAAAATAAGCCACTGCTCCTGAGAATAACTTAATTATTTAATTATTTATTTCTCTATATTTCGCCAACCGGTCTTCTGGAGAGATGCAGTTTCAGTACTTGCAATTTAAGATCTACATGCAACTCATAAAAAAACGAAATATGCGCAATTCACAAAGAAATCAATAACAAAAGTAAGTAGATGTTAACTTCTGATTTATCAGTATCATAAATAATGTTTGCATCATATATTCAAAAAATTCGATAGAAATTTGAAGCATATTTAGATATTAAAGCATTTTTTAATTAATGATTAAAAATGGAAATTTATGTAAATATCTCTATATGCTGTCTATATGCTGTCATATGCTTTCCAGGACATTTACCAAGAAGTCAATATCATGCAAGAAATATAATGTCGCATAGCTTTCAGTGCTTCCATCTGCAATTTCACTCACTATCTTACTTACGCTTCACCTCTCCTGTTTCAAATAGCATAGACAGTTCGATTACTTCTGCTGGTGACAATGTAAGTTATGCGGAAATAAAAGACTATTGCGTCAGTTTGAGATCAAGTAATTCTGTCTTGATCCATCGAGTACTGTGGTACATTTCATGATGACTACGCATGCATTACATGGTAGAATGAAGGGAAGTACGATTTGCATTTAACCATGCAATCATTGGAGTAATTTTCCTTACTGATATTGCAAATTGAAAGATGAGATTTATGGTTATATTTCACAGATACAATCTGAGATCTGAGATATACATGGAAACACTTCCCCAAGGGATTTATAATACATCTTTACGAGTAGCAACAATGAAATTGACCTGATATGAAGGATCCCTGTGCAAACGCAAATGTCGGACCGTGTCCGGGCCGACAACAGCAAAGTGCGACTCTTCTGCCATCTTGAGCAGTTTCAATTCAAATGAAGTTTCTATCGTAATTCACATTATCAGTGTTTGGATATAAACTGCGAAAGATGTTTTAATATGAAATAAATAGAAATGTTTTTATGACCACGCATTTTCATGAATGTCGACACAAGTGAGTCATAATACGGTCAATCGACTTTCGGCAGAAATTCGGCAACACGAAAAACGTAGCTGACTTCGGAACATAGCGATTAATCGCACTGTGACGGGAATCCTGTATTGGGTACTATATTTAGAAGTCCGTATAAGGCGCTCATGTAGAAATGCTATCATTTTCCGATGTTTCATGAGTATGCATGTACGATAGTCAGTTTTCATGATTATTTATAAAGCATAACTTCATTCTAATGCATCCCGACCACTGTAATTACCTAATTTATATTTCTGACCTATTCTAAAAGGGGATTATCATGTCTTCATGATGGCGAGCCTCCCGAATTCGAACATTGCAATGAATTTCTTCGCCGCGCGCTACGTCTATCAGTTAGTTCACGGATTCCTCATGCAGTGTGTGGGTGTGAATCAACTCGTCGAACAGCTGACGGTGCAGTTTTCTCTATTCATTGAAGATAGCATACATGTTGCCATCCATTGTTAAAGATTATCACCGCGGATATATGAATATCTAAATGGAGTGTATATGGTGCGTCAACAATATTAAGACATGTGAGTAGCAAATAAATCGTACTCGTAAATCAGGTGAATAAACCGCATCAATAGGTAACTTGTATAGTAACAGATTCTAAGTCAACCATTCTAATTGTCCTGAAGTTACAAAATAAATTGTGTATTTGATTAAAGAATTAATCGAGTGATTCATCAGGATCGTTGAGATGAAAAGTTCGATCCTTGATATTGAAGCATATTTCCTAAAAACAGGAGTAGTGAATAAACATGAATGTCCTCCATCCTAAAAAATTCAATTCGCTGATTGATGCTTTTCGATAATGTAGCTTATGAGCAAGCCGTCTGTCGTTTTGTCAGGCATACATGTAATATACTTAGGCAGTGGGTTGTTTAATTAGGCCTATTGCGCATGAAAAAGAGTTGAGGCAATTGAAAGCATTCTTATAAACAAACAAAAAAATTGAAGGGAGAAAATTATGCCATACCACTGTAATTATTCATGCCATTTAATTTCCGTGTGTATGCTACTGTTTCAGTTTATAGTCTCACGGAAGGTTGGCCATTGGTTGAAAAAACAGAATTTGACTCACAATTTACGACTTTACATATTGAATAAAACTTCATGAAATGACACCTGACGTTTCATCGTCTGCCGACTGTGACAAGTAATTTTTTGCGATTCTTTGTAACTGACTGATGTGATCGACAGTATTTTGTGGTGTGTAAATATGTTGTAAGGCTATTCTTGTCACTGCCTCCGAATGTTTTGATATTACCAGCATTGGGTTATTCCCGTGATCAAGTCAGCATGCAGGACGTCGGGTGTCATTTTAAGAAGCTTTATTTAAAATATAAGGTCGTGAATCGGGATTGAACATTTTTTTCTAATATTTAAGAGATGAAAATTTCCTAGCGGATTTGTATATATAATAGCTCGGCTTTAAGCATTATTTTGTAGGCCTTTTTGGGGCCTCCTTGAAATGTGAATTTCCGCCGGGACCACGTTCTTCCCTTCTCAACCCTGTTTGGCAACAAGTCGCAAAACTTTGAAAATAAGTCACAGGTTGGAATGTTTCACTACATGTTTGGTTTGGATGTGTAAGTAAACCATCTTGCGGTACGTTGTTATTTATTTCAGCTAAAGGAGAAATCATTTTAAATTAAATATCAAATTCATCGGACTTTCTGGTTTAACGGCATGTTGTCCACCCTGGGAAAATGTGTTGTCGATTAACTCGTTGCTGCTGTAAATTATTGGAATGATGAAATATAAAAATAGTCTAGATTAATTATCACCTTCTTTCATCTTACAATAAATTAATGCTCATTTCTGTGTCATATACTTCTCTATTATGTGTCGTTATAGAGCTCTACATGGTTTATGTTTTACATCATTGTTCACAGTTTGTCTGCGTTTTATACTATCTTAATTCGCTTATAATGTATTTTTGTTGGTTTCAGACATCAGAATTTAGGAGCAGAATATCCTAATGAACCTCATCTACGATAGTTTTGAATACCACTGGATATGATTGCTATTATCCATTGTATTCAAGATTTAAACTTGTTTGAGGTACAATCAACCTGAATCCCGATGTCTCCGTTTACAAAAATGACCTTCAAGAGACTCAATCTAGGTAAGTTTCATCATCTGAGTAGTTGTTATTGCTTATTACATGCGGTTAGGTAAAGGAAAGCCAAACGCAGATCTCGCGGACTGGATTCAGCCACCACAAATCGACCCCCTACATACGGTCAATACACTACGGGCCGAAGTCGACCAGTCGAATCCGGGCCGACTTGGGGGCGTCCGGACATGTCGCGTTCGGGCAGAAATTGTTTGCCGACTTTGGCCCAGACTTTGGCCGACTTTCCGTTTGCACAGGGATGGGATCCATGCTAGATGACTCATTGGAAAAACTAACACTCTTCATCACGTTGTATAACAAGGAGCTTGTCCTTCGAGCCATATCAATTGATCATTGCTACTGGTAAATATACGTGGAATCCATTGCAACCTGACCTTATCATATCATGACTGTGAACATCATTCTCAAATTCTTCTCAATTTTAGTTTCTATTAACCCTAGTGTTTTGCACCTGGGGATGATTGCTGGATTACAATTGAATTAATTGAACAACCTGACAGCAAGTAGTATTATCATTTATTACATTTTTTATTTATTTTATCCATCATTTGTTTATCCCACGGATTTTATCAAAATCTATTCTAATTATGTCCATTGAAAAACAAATTAATTATCGATGTCACCTTGGTAGCAGTAATGGATATTAATTCTTCGATGCCACCAATAGGATGAATTTATCTAAAACCAATCTTTCTGCTCAAACATTTGTCGAAATTTGAATTAGCCCGTTAGTCTAACCTATCTAGGCCAATACTCAAACTGTGAAAGGCAATTTTAGATGTTTCTAGGAACCTTTGTCATAACTATTTTACACTTGGAACCTTCCCTGAGACAGTTTTGAGACTCCAATTAGCATATTAAGTGACGACTGTCCATGAAAAGCTGCTTTTAACGTACCACCGACATATCGCCAAAGGAAGTGCGACGGTAACTATTAATACATGCTGCTTTTTGCAAACATAGTGTAAATAGAATAATTGAATGTTATATTGTGCATTAACTGAGCAATCAATTCACATTCAAATTTCAATGAATAATCGATCAAAAAAACTCATTGGAAGATTGAAGTGCCAGTCAGTGACATTTCTGTTTAATGATACGTGAAAGATTCACTCTACAAGAACGCTTTCCAGTCGCAGCCTGGCATGAGTAGTATGAGGTATGACATTCGGCGCATTGCTTCGCTTCGCTTCGCTCGCACCGGATGTCACACTTTGTGGGATTTTTCAAAAATTTACGTAGTCTATAAATTTCAAAAATTTAGGTAGACTCCAAATTTCACGTGGCCGAAAATTTGGGTAGTGACAAATTTTCAAAAAATTAAAATTTCAAAAATTTAGGTAGTCTCCAAATTACGAAAATTTAGCCAGTCGACAAATATCACGTGGACGAAAAATTTACGTAGTCGAAAATTTAGGTAGTCTCAATATACCAGAAGATTGTATTCAAAATATTTCTTTAAAAATGGAAACCTCAACGGGGACGAAAATGGAAACCTCAGAAATGGAAGAAACCTCGACGGGGGCGAAAATGGAAGAAACCTCAAAAATATATCCTTCGTTATCATATGAAATGAACAAAGAAAAACATAAAGATTGAGTACGTTATATGAATAATAAGGAAACGCAATTATTATTAGGATTAGAGCATTATGATAAATTAAGAAAGAGATGGTCTAAAGTTAAGAATGTAACACAAGGAAGTGGCATATTCTTAACAATAAGTTTAGGTGCTTTAACAATTGTTATATCTTCAGGTGTTTTAGTAATTCCAGTAGTTGCTACTGCTCTGTGAAACAATGAGATTTTAATTATACGTTAGGCAAGTTGTTTTAATTCTTGCCAGTGCGTCAGCACATCCGCATGACGTCAAAGCATCTGCCAGCTGTACTATTTCATTTCTGTCTCTTCTGTCATTGTATCGTGTGCGCCGCTGTGTTCAGTCATGACACAATAAGTTATCGAAGAGCAGTCAAACATTATTGCTGCGTTTCCGGAGTTATTTGCAGAAATTTCAAAACGATATATTTCCAATGACAAGAACGAAGAATATGACACTATCATTGAACAAATGGGTAAATTTCCTATTATTTTTAACCCTGCATTTTTTGATAAGGAGAGAAAACGGAGAAGAAAGGCAAAACGCTTACTCGTGAAAGAAACAAAAGAAAGAGAAAGGGGCGAAAACCTTCATCATCAATTACCGACGTATTTATCCACCCGACATGAATTTGTGGACACCTTAAAAGACTAATTGTTAGAAGATTGTCTTCGGAAATATGAAAGCTTTTGTTTTCAATAATTTTTAATATGTTGTTATATAACGTCATTTTTCTCTCATCCAATGAAACCTTGTCCACGCGTGGACATATGGTTCATGCAAATTGTAATATTATAGTTAGTAGACGATTGTTGACAACTACATCTAAAAACCAAGCAAGCAAGCAAGCAGTGATTCAAGAACTATCTAAAACTCAGTTTTTTTCCAATTCATTTTGTGAAGTTCATGAAAAAAGGAAATCTGTTAAACAATGTAACTTTTTAATTTAGATTAAATTAAATCATTCCAAAATCGAATAAGTAGTGAGGAAAGTCATCATTATGCGACAATTTTAAACTCAATCCCTCCCCCGTTCTGTCTTCTAGGGGTCCCTAAAAGAAATTTTTTAAATTATAATATGTCTAGCATTACCGAGTTCTTAAAATTATATGAACGCAAACAACTACGAATTTCGATTTACTCGTAAATAAGATCGCAAATCAATTGGGAATAAAGAATTTTTGCATATTGATGAAAGACGAATTGCTAAAAGATAAGCCAACTGTAAATTTCGTAACAAATCTTCACACGTCAGATCAAAAAGGAGTACATTGGTCAGCGGGACAAAGAAATAAAAACGGTTCTAATTATTATTTTGACTCTTATTGATTGCCTCCAACAAATGAAGTCAAAGAATTACTTGGAAATGGAACATACAATACTTTTCAAATTCAAACACCAGGAACTACTTATTGTGGACAATTATGTCTGTATGTTTTGTACAAATTACAGGAATGAGCACCATTTCTTGGTATTATGTTAGAATTGAATAAGGGAATTTAATTCCCAAAAAACGTTAGTTCCAATGGCTAAAGCTAACTTATTTGTAATTCAGTTTGATAAAATCTGCCTGTGATTTCCTGATCATCTAAATCTTTGATTTCTTAAGTAATCGGATAAGTTTGATTTATTTTACAAACTTCAAATATTTCTTTAGTCCAATAGCCAACAAAGCCTTAAATATTCGTACCCTATGTCCAATTTTAAATTTTGGCTTACGTTTCTGTACATTCGGATTACTCTCATTCGAATAATTATTTTCGAATATTTTCTTTCGTATCAAATCAGGATCGTCAGAAGCATTCTTTGGAGTTTCTTCAATACCTGAATGGACTTTATTATTGTACTGATCTACAATTCCTAGTAATATTTTTAACCATTTCTGATTTCCTTGTTCTAGAAATTTCTTGAATAATTTATTTTTAAACGTTCTATTGAACCTCTCTATTACTACAGCTTTGCCTGCATTTTCTGTGGAATAAACGGTTTCAAATAATGGCTGAACATTTCTGTTATAAAACTCAGACCCATTGTCAACGAATAGCTTCTTTGGTGATCTATTACTTTCCTTAAAGATTTCTTCAAACGCATATTTGACTGACAGACCACTTTAGTTTTTCAAAGGATTTGCCCAAGCGTATCGTGTATATAAATCTATAACGGTTAATGCGTATTTATAATCAGAATCATTCGGCATATTGATTTAATCAGCACTCCAAATGTCATCTTTATTGAATACTTTTACTTTCAATAGATATTTCGGCTTTCTGTATTCCTTGTAAATTTCAGACGCGTAGGTTTCATTTAAACCCTGACGAATAATATTTTAGCTTGTAAAGCTTTCTTAACAAACATTCTTTCAATTCTTTCTCTAAATGTAGGATTTTGAATACAATCTAAATCTTGAATCATCTTCTTATCAGCAACATGTCTAGAAGTTATATCAACATTTTCTCTGTATGCTAAATCGTGTCTATAGGCAGCTGCATCTACTCTATTTATTGGTTCTTCACCTGGTTTTGGATTATTATTCTCATCTAGTCTTATATATAATCGAGTTCCTGGACCGGTATATGAATGACCAGGAAGATGTTTTTCTTTTGAATATTTACTCCAAATAAATCCAGGAAAGTCTTCCAATGTTTTTTGTATGTCACCTCTGGTATGCTGACAATTTGAGGTTTCATGTACTTTTAAGAGATAATTCAATAAATCTAAATTAGAAATTTATAATTTAATTAAATTTTCGGAATTTGTAGAATGTATTATTAAAGATAAAATAAAATGAATGTTTTACCTAATCGAACCTTGTTCCGAGGCTTTAGCCCATCGGACCAAAGGTCCTGAGGTTATTACAGAATCATACTAGAACTTAGATATATTCCAGAACCATCTTTTGTTTCTTTTATTTCAATTAAATCATCAACATTATGCAGAATGTTTTTGAGAACTCGTTTTCCTTCATCAACTAAATTTAATTTACTAATAAAATTATCTACTATTCCTTCTCGTCTAGCAACTTTCTCTAACTGTCTATTATGACGTTTTTGTTCTTCTAATGCTGCCTTCTCTGATTTATTTTTATTTACTGCTTGGACAATACCAGCTGTCCACCTGCAACACTTTCTGCAGCTGCTATACCTCCTATTATTAGTGGAATTAATAGAGAATTCTTTTCTTCTTGTGATTGTATATTCTCTATCATTGGTTTACTTATGTAATATCTCTTTTTGTCAATAGTAATAGTTTTAGGTGTATTTTCGTCAACAATGTTACGTAATTTTAATTCAATAGTTTTATTATTATTATTACTTCTCACTTGCGACATTTTGAATAAAAAAATTTTAATTTATAAAAGAATTTTAGTCTCTTGTAGTTATGAAAAAATTTTAATCTAAGAATTTTTAATCTCTTGTATTTATGAAAAAATTTTAATCTAAGAATTTTTAATCTATTGTAGTCATGAAAAAAATTTTAATCTAAGAATTTTTTATCTGTTACTAATTACTAAAAAAATTTTATTACTAATTACTGAAAAAATTAATTAATCCTAGCCATCTTTCCATTAAGAATTTCAATAGAATATTTTACATCTTCTAGCAATAAACCATAAGCCATCAATGAAGTTGTGGAATCATTCTTTTCAATATTAATTGTTGCATCACAACCAGTCTTGATCATATCTTCAGATTGTGCACATAAATCGAAACAGAAAACAGGATATAAATGTCTCCAATCTCCAGGAGTTAATTGTGGTTCAACTCCAAATTCTATACAAAGATTTCTATAAGCATTATATCCTTCCATAAATTTATTATTGGTATCATCGAATCTTAATGGATCAATTGGATATCGGGTTTGATTTACTGAAATTTGTAAACTTCGAATTGTATTAATATGAAAAATATTGCTGTTCTTATCAAAACTTGGAGAATCATTTCTTTGAAATGTTAGTAATAAATATCTTGGGGTATTCGCAGTTCTAGTAAAATGCCAGTTAAATCTTTGTTCAGTAAAAGTTACAGAACTAGCAGTACGCTTTAGAAAATTTACTGGAATTGGTTTGTTAGTATTTAATCTTTTTGCAATAGCTAATTCGATTTCGAAACTAGGAGTAATATGCTTAATCCACCATTCAAGTCTATCAATTTTTAAATATGCTTTTTTTCCAGTCTTACCAAAAAAGATTAATTCATTATTTGCTATCCGATGAATTATTAATTTGAATTTTAATTGATATGATATTTTATCATAATCTAAATATCTGAATAATGGAGACAATGACCAATTAACTGTCTGTTTACTTTTCTTGTTAAATTCACGTCTTTCTTTATATGCACTATTGTTTGTTTTATTTAAATGATTTGCAATATTTTCTACATCTTTCGCAATTCCTGCTGCATCTGTTCCAGCGTGAGTTAAATCATCAACAATTATACCATCATTAGTATCAGGAAACCAACCTTCGATTTCATGCTTTTTATTATTTTCACCAATTGTTACAAATCTAAGCATTGTATCAATTACACCTGGAGAATCACTTATTGTTTCTATATTTTGAGTTGCAACATCTAAACGCATTTGTGTAAATAATCTTGGCAAAAAATATTCTCTAATGCAATATTATCGCTGTCTGGTAATGGTGTTGTAAAATTGGCATAACTATATAAAGAATATTCACAGTGTAAAAACGAATCAGGTAAATATAAATAACTCTGCTGATTATCAACTTCAAAAATTAAATCTCCTCCAGTATTTACTCTACTAGAAGATCCGGGGTTCATAGCAATTCTTATATAGTCATTCTTTTTTTGATTGTAACTGATGAACGGAGGATCGTCTAATCTAAATTTACTTTCGATAAGAGAAGACATTTTTAAAAAAATAATTTGAATTTTTTGGTTTTTCTCACACACAGAAAAAATTTTTACTAAAATAATTTTACTAAAAAAATTTTAGTAAAAATATATTTTAGAATTTTGCTAAACCAGTACCTAACTGCGTTCCAGCTCCGCTGTTCACGCCATTACTTCTTATTTCTTCAATTGAACGAACCATAGGTTCTATGGCTATGCCTGATTTCTTCTCATGTTTACTCTCAGACCCTGCAGCTATGTCAGCAATTTTGTTTTTTGTTTCCTCTGAAAGTTTTTTTAATTTTTTTAGTTCTTCAGAATCATTCTTAAGTTTACGAATAGTTTCTAGTTGTTTTAATTCGTTTTGTGACTTAACAGCATTTGATATGGCACTAGCCGTACTACTTATAGCAGCTGCTCCTTTAGTAGCAGATGTAATCAAATCTTTATTATTTTTAATTAAGTTAACGATACTTCCTATGCCAGAGAAGATGCCATCTCCTTCTTTTTGAATAGTTTCTACATTGTTATAATGGTAAGCAGATTTCATAGATGGTTCATGTGCTATTTTTTGATTTGAAGCAAAATGTTTAAGATTGTGTTTATAAATTATAAGCATTCCTTAGGAATAAATTTGACTTTTGGAAAAAATATTTACGTTAAGATTTACGTTTAGGATTGGTTAGTAACCTGAGGACCTTTGGTCCGATTAAGATTTACGTGTGTGATCAAGATTTACGTGTGTGAATGGACAACAATTTCGTGATAACTTTATTAATTTTCTGTTGCACTTTATCTATTGCGTCAAGCAGCGTGTGATGTATTTTAAATTTTTTCTATTAACTTGCATTTTCTGCTGATTTATCTTCAACGCCGTTTTAAGAGCATTAAATTGAACTTTAAAAACATCTAACTGATTTTTAACAGCATCTAACTGTTCTTTATTTCCTTTAGAGTTTTCTTGTAAATTTTTCTTTAATTCATTTTCTAAATTGATTTTAAGAGTTTTCATTTTATCAACTTTTTGATTAAGTGAGTTTACTTCATTTATTATTCTATTCATCTTTTTCATTTGTTGAGTAATTTTAGAACTCAATTCATCAACACTTTTTTGGAATGTAGATTGTAACTTATTTAAATTCTTAAAAATTGTTTTAGGAAGTTTTTCTATTTCATCTTCTAATTGTTCTTTCAATAAATTTATCTGAAGTTTATTTTTAATGACTGCAGATTTTAATTTTATAGAAAGCAATATTAAAATTTTTGATTGTTCTGAAGTTTTTTTAAAAGTTTTGCTATATCTGCTTCTAGCTCTCTATCCTTTTTATCAAGTTTTAATAATTTTTCGTTTAATGATTCGTCATTAAGTTTAAGCAACTTTAATTCATTCATCAGTGGAACCAAAACATCGTTCATATATTTTTCTTTTAAGTCATTGATTTGTGTATCAGCATATTGTTTATTTGTTAGCTCTGTATTTTGTTGCGGAAGAATAGAAAGATGCAATGGACCAGATAAAACGTCTCTAGTTTTTATGATATAATTTTCTATTTCTATTTCTGATTCACGATTATTCGGGATATATGCACCTCCACCAACATTTGGTAACATCATCTTTTAACAATAAAAAAATTTTCTCAAACAAAAATAAAAAATGGAAAAAGCAAATTTAGAAAAATTATATTCGCCCTTATCATCCTGTTCTTCTTATTCGACGAGATCATCGGGATTTAAAAATAAATGTTTTGAAAGTATTAATAGTCCATGTATAGATGTTAATATTTTGTTCGAATTACAAGCTGAAATATTTAAAGAACAAACAAAAGGTATACTTGCTATAGAAACAAATTATTGTATATTTCCAGGTGATCCATTTATAAAATTTATGGGTATTGTAAGTAAGTATAATGATGTGGCCTATGTTGAATTAAATAAAGAAAATATGGTTATAATAGGACATAATAATGTTTATGGATTTATTAGAGCCGTTTTGCCAATTAGTAATGCTGATTGGATAGAAAATAGAATAATAAATTTTATTAATGTTACTGAATTGGTAAAAAAAATTAAAATCTTTTTCGAAAGAAAAAATTAGATTATTTGTTGATGAGTTTAATCAATTCAATATTCATATTGAAATTAAAAAACTTAATGAATAATTATTATGTCAAGTTTATTACAGAGATACAATTTATAAAAAAAAAATCAGAAATGCCCCAAAGATATGATAATGATACTTACATAGGATTGTATTCTAATATAAATATTAATTTATTTAAATCTTATATAAATGGTTTAGCACAACAAGAAAAAAATTATATGTGGACTACGCCTTATACTATTAACAATGACAATAATCCTAATAATTTTGAAGAATCTGATAATAATAATGATGATAATATAGATGATGATTCTGAAACATCTGAAAAAGGTGTAAATGGTAAAAAAGATTATAAAAATACTAGTAATCATAAAAATCTAAGTAAAGAATAGTTTATATTTCAACATGATATTAATACTACATATAATCAAAATTTATCTAAAGTTCATTTTCTTACACTTCAAAATAATAATAATGGAATAGTTGAAGATACTATTAGACAACTATGTGTTGGGTCTACAAAATTCAAATTAGGATTTAAATCTAATCAATTGAAAATTTTATCATCTTTAATAAAAACTAAAAATGATTTAGATAATGGTGGTGTTATTAAATTTTCCAAAAGAGATCAAAGACCAATATTTTTCTCTATTACATAATTATCAAATAATACATGTAATTTGGAATTAGATATTCCTATTAGGGAATGCCATCCTATACCAAAAAGTGTAATTTATGATGTTGATGAAGAATCAATAGTTAGTGAAATTAAATTTAAATCATCTTTTAATATGACTTTATATGATATATTCTAATAATAAAAACTTAATAGAAAATACCAAAATATTCTATAAATATATTTTCACATGTAATAAAATTTTTAGATGTAATACGTTTTTAGATGTAATAAAAAAATTATTATTCCCACGTGTCATAATCATCACTTAAATTACTCTCACAGACGATTGTTTGAAATATTTCAGCTTGAATATCTTCTCCTTTATAAGGTAGCATAATTTCATTTTCATCAGGTGCTTGACGTTTAAGAATATTTATTTGACCAGAAAATTTTTTTTCTTCAGTATTATTATTTTTATCAGGAATACTAATTCCAGTTTCTAAAGATCTTTTCCATGGTTTATTAACTGTAGTTGATAATGTTTTCCCCGAATATAATTTTAGAAAATCTTTTACTTTTACTTTATCTTGTGAATATCCTTTGAATGTTTTCTTTTCACTAAGTCTCCCTTGTTCATCTACAGTAATACAATATTTTATTTTAGGAGCAATAAACATTGCAAAATTAATTCCACCATTGTCATAATCATTTTTTCCTTGACACAATTCTCCCCCAACATATCCAGCAGCATCTAATTTATTGAAGAGTTCATTAGAAATGTATATTGAATCAGTGTTTTTTACAATTAATGGAAAACCACAATTAAATGTGCCATCTTCTGTTTCGATATCATAAACATATTGTGGTTTATTATTTAAGTATCTTACAGTGGTGACATCTTTGGTAATATTATTTTTAACTTGACACGCACTAAAGCATAATGGTTTATCTTTTCTTTCGCTTACTAGCAAATTAATACCTAGAGATGATGCCAAGTTGTATAAACCACTAAAGGTTTCTTTATTTTTCTGTGTAAAACGAATAGTTGCATATTTCCTTGTAAAAAAAGATTTCTTGTCCCCATCTGCTGCATAAAATCCAACAAAGAACCGATATCTAATATTATATTCAGCATTTAGAACATACCAAGGAACACGTTTTTCTTTAAACTGATTATAATAATTTTCAGTAAAGTATATAGCATATTGTTTTGGATTTTGAAGACTAAGTTTGTATACACTAATTGATCTCATTGTATTATATATTTTACAATCATTGTTATAGACTTCATTAATATGTTTTAAATTTAATTAAGAGGTTAAGATCTTGGTTATTTAAAGTATAACAATATCTGACTCCTGATTCATAATTATAGATTCCAGCAGAGCCATCTCCTAAAAAGGACCCTTCTATAAATGCTTGCTTACATCTTAAATTAGTTGTATCATTGACACAAATATCACTTACAATTTGTTTCAATGTAATGATTCAATGCCTCCGGCTTTCTCGAGGTCGAAATGATATTTCAATGCGCCTTGCTCTTGGCACCATGGTGGTGCCAAGAGCAAGGCGCATTGAAATATCATTTCGACCTCGAGAAAGCCGGAGGCATTGAATCATTAGATCGATTGTCCGAGGTCGCCTGGAAGCGGTTGCTATTGTTATATAAACAAACCAGGAAGGTAACGTCATAATGCGCGCTGAAAGCTTTACTTGCTCTTGACACGATCATGGAGGGTGTGCTTCGCTGGTCTTGGTGATCTTCATGCCGCGTTAGCAATTCGAAGACTGGGTTCGATTCCCAACCGGCAAGCCATTTTTCATGGTGGTGCCAAGAGCAAGGCGCATTGAAATATCATTTCGACCTCGAGAAAGCCGGAGGCATTGAATCATTAGATCGATTGTCCGAGGTCGCCTGGAAGCGGTTGCTATTGTTGTTTCAATGTGATTGTATTGCTTGTAAAAATAATTTATTATGTAGTAAATTTGTTCCTATATTTAATTCTTGTGGCTTTATTTCATTACATATTTCATCTAACAATGAATGATCTTCAGTAACATCTACTATTCCCATTTTTGTTCTTATTCGATAAATACTTTTATTTGTGTATTGCCAAATAATTTTTTTTACTTTACTCCATCCATTATGAGTATAAATTTCTAAATTATCAACAAATGAAATTTCTTTAATATCACCATTAATTTCAAACGGATTAATTTTATAGTTGTTTACAATACTATCTATTCTAGAAATAAATAATGAATTATTCTTTCTCAATATTACAGGCGTGTCAGCTGTTACTGAATCTGTATAATGAATGTATTTTTCGTTGAAACCATTAATTTCTAAAATAAAGTTATTCATGATTCTTCTAGAGTGAGAAAGAATAAAAGAACCTAAGTGTGATGGCATGAATGACGTCTTCCCATCTTTTACAATATCAGCTTTAAGAAATTCATCAACTTCCATTTCTACTTTCGCTAAATATTGTTCATCATTTAATTTTTCATAATCTTTTACTTCTTGAGTGAAATTTTTTCTCAATGTATTCTCATTCCATAAATGATATTTAGTGGTTATATCTTTTTGTACGGTTTTTCCATATAGTGAATGCACTGATAATTTAATTAACTCATCGCCTACAGTGTTTCCTTCCGTTTTATATTTTTTCTCAGATTAAAAAGTTTTTCAATATATTTTCGAAATGGTGAAACTTGATATTTTTTTCATAAATTATAATCATCAGTAATATGTAAGATTTTTCCACCACATCTAACAATTTCTTGTATGTCTACAGAAGTTAATACATCATGACATATACCATTTCTAAACCTGATTACTTTTACATGAGAATTATTATTTTGATTTTTAACTTTATCTTTTGTAGGAACTGGTTGGAAAAACATATCATTCGGATATTGAAACACAACAGAGAATATTCCAGTTTTAGGTCTAAATGTTTGAATATTAAATTTATATACTATTTCTTGTTTTTCTTCTTGACGAAATTTTCTAGCTGATTCAGCTTTAGGGTATTCTGAATTTTCATCATGCATAGCTGATGGATATAAAGATGTTGCATCAAAAGACATTAGAAATTAATTTTTTTGTTCAAGTAGTTGATTTGAAATTTTCTTACAAATTTCAGATTTATCTCCTAAATCTCGATACTTTTTCATTAAATCTATTAAATTACTTCCAGGGGACAAAGCCCCCCCCTCCCAGCGTAGCGACCAGGTAAATACTGTTTTAATATTGGTAACAAGATGTTACAAAATGGCGATATGTATTTTTTATATTTGCTGAAACTCTTCCACCTTTAACAGATTTTCTAATATAATTTCTAGCCCATAAATCTATATGAGATTGAATATTTATATTGTCATTTTGTACGCTTTTATCCAACCGTTAAATGTTAAAGCAGAGGATGTTAAATTAGTAGTTATATCTTCACCAACTAAATCTCGCATAACATTATTATATTTGTAGATACAAAAAGCTAAAGAAATAATATCGTTAACTAAATATGGTCTCCATTCATTTTCTTTTTCTTTATAAGTTCCATGTGTTATGTCTCCAATTTCATAATTTAATTTACACATATTCGTAGCAATTTTAAAATTCTCACACCATTTAGAAAGACTTGTTTTTACATGTTCATAACTACATTTCATTATAATAGTTTGAAGTGCTAATATACATGAAGGTGAATTTTTTTCATATTGTTTTTAAATCTAAAAGATTTTTGAATATATCTACTAACACATTCAGTTGTATATGGATTTTGTAATGAAGCAGTTAATATTCCTGTTGAAGTTTTAAGAGGCGGTTTAGATAATTTAAAATTAGCTTTTATCGGAAAATAGGAATCAAAACCTGATGAATTGTGGGCTATTAAAGTTAATTTCCAATAATTAGATTTTCCAAGAGTTTTAAAAAAATGGTGGATCGTACGTGCGTCCTCTGGGTTTCCCCCGATTAGAAATTCATCATCCTCAGTTCTCATAAATATTTTCACACAATTTTGAAGATTTTTTAAATTCTAATTCAGTTAAATTATTATACTCATTAATTTGTTTTTTAAGTTTTTTAATTTCATCTTCATCTTTTGATCGTTTAATTTTAATCATATCACTTAACAAACGTGTTTCTAATTATTTCAATCTTTGTTTCGGTAAGCAACATATAAATTTATAAAAATTAATAGCTCCTACACCATAAGGAATAGGATGAGCTGTTGAACAGTTAGGATCAGGAAAAGTTTCGAGATCCCAAATATATGTTGAACTATAGTCAATTCTTTTTTTCTTTGTTATGATTTTATATGGACGCGTTGTTAGATTTTCATCAGTAACTGTTTTATATATGGGTTTGAAATTATTTTCAATTTCTCTAATAGCTTTTAATTTATGAGATTTATCAATTAAACAATAGTGACCAATTGTTGAAGCTTCGTGAAAATAATTGTAACAAACATAATTATGAAACGTTTCAATTCCTCTAGGATTTAAATGACGATTGGCAGGACTATAATATTGAACACATTCTCCAAAATATTTATTGAATTGAGAAAATTTGCAGTTTGACATTACTCCGGTTCTAGATGTGGCTTTCTCTTTATATAAAAAATTATTAAACATTTCTTTCATCATTCCTGCCTGTTCTTCAGTAAACCCTCGTAAAACATTATAACATTTAATAAAACAAAAATCTTCAGAAGGAATATAACAACATTCACCGAAATATTCTTTGATTCTATATTTCATATTAATACCTGCACCTCTATGTGATCTTTGCACTAGCCTGTAAAAATCCATTCGTTAGCATCGGATTTCTCTTCCAGATTAGAAAACCGTGTTTCAAATGATTTTTTATTATAGAAGGTTACGTAAAAATTTTGAATTATATTTTCCTGATCTTTAATAACTTTTCCAAGTAAATTACTAATTTTACCACTTGCTGAAAGTTTCCGCATATCATTTACTACATTAATAAAAGATACATTTTCATATTTAATTTCATTTGGATTAAGTATATTACATAAATCATCACCAAGTTCATCCTTAATTCCATCATCAAAAAAATATCAGTAATAGGAGTTTCTAATATTTCTTTTGTTCCACGTTTCTGTTTTTTAATACGTTTAGCCTACTACGTTTACTATGTTTACTTTGTGCATCAAACTCAGCAATTTGTTTCTTGATTAATTCATCAATCCTAGACGTTTGTCCGAGAGACATTTCACGATTCATATATTTTAAAAGAAAAAATGTATTTTTACATATACACAGGAATATTTAATTGATGTAATGTTTCTAATTCATGTGTTGTTAAATTTTGTTTCTTCACCAACCTCCATAAATTACTGTATTCCAAAAATGCTCTGAAACTTCGTAGACAAAGTGGAAAGTCTTTTGTTTTAACACACGGTTTAATACCATGTTTTGTTTTATAATCTGTAACGAGCGCTACGTATTTATGATGATAATAAAATCTAACTTCTTTCTTCGAATTGACAGGGTTTGTAGGATGACGATAATCTTTTAAAACTGGTACATGTTCTATCTTGTAAGCATTCAACATATTTTTTTTAATAAAACATTTATCAGAAAAAATTATTTGATCACTCCTCGAAAATATTTTCTATCGACTTTCAGTCGGGGCGAAGCCCCTCGAGGCGAAGCCTAGTCAGAGAACAATTGTTCGATAACTCTATCATGAATTTTTTTATCAATATTAATTGTAATGAAGCCATAATCTTTTGACCAAGCATTGTTACACGATTGTTTAAATTCATCTTTATTCCTTACACGTAAATCTCTTAATAAATCATTTAAGTTTCTTGCATTTATTTCAAATAGTATAAATATATTTGCATTCTTTCTAATAACACTTCCGTCTAATGAATACATACTTTGTGTTAAATAAAAAACACTACAGTTATTATGTCTACCTCTTGTGAAATAATTTCTCTGAACTGACTGATTTCTATCATTAACACAATCATCAAAAATTACACAATGTTTCATTCTTTTATCTAGTTTACTAGGATCTTGCATATTACCACTATCATCTATTAATTGTATCTTTATATGGTTATTTTTATTGGATTCTACTAACTGATTATTTTTTGCTGCTTCTTCACACCACGAACTTATTTCTTCTTCATCTTCAGATTTTTCATATTCTTTGAATAATGAAGCAATTGCTATTTTTTTAAGATTATTTTCAAATCCATATTTTAAAAATTAATAGACGGGTTGTTCTGCTGTTGTTGTATAAATTATAAGATTGTTGTAATCCAAAAAATTTGGAGTCGTGAGAATTTTAAATAATAAATATGTTTTTCCACATCCTTGATCTTCCACAAATAACTGACAAAACTTTATTAGATAAATTAGGATGATGATTAAATTTAAGTTTTTTTTTAATTTAATGGGGGTAGTTCACTCACTTTTAATAAAAAAATTTTATTTTTATTTCTAAAGAAGAAGAAAATTAAACTTCTCTAACCAGAAGATCTATCATTATCTCTTCACCTCCAAAATTTATTTCTTGTCCTTTCTCTTCAGTGATTCTAATGTTAATGTTGTTAATAGTTTTTCTTGTAATAGGAAAATATATTAATGTTTGTGGAAATACATTTAATCTATAACCAATGGGTACAGTAAATGTGGAAAACAGAATATTAAATTTGTCAATTTACCATTTATATATCCTCCTTCAATAATGTCACAATGCACAACAATTGAATTTATTTTAGTTATTTTAGGAATCTTCTCACCTAAATGATAACCTTGACTATAGGTTTGTTTATTAAATCCCAGTAGTTTTGACAATGATCTATCATGATTAAAATCAACTTGATGATTTTCGTCTAAAGTAAGAGAAAATTTATTAACTGCCGGTTCAACTGCAAAATGTAATTGTTTCTTATCTTTAAATGGTATACCTAAATGTCTCTTAATTTCATTTGATATTGATTCAACTTCGTAAGAACCAGGAAGAAAAGTTAGTATTTTCCATGTTTTACCCTTATCAGTAGAATATCTAAATTGGTCATTCACATCTTTGATAACGTTTTGAATAGTGTTAAATGTGGAGAAACTAGTCAATGCAGTTTGATAATTTTTATTTTGTTCCAAATGTAGAATGGATTCTAAATTACAAATGTGTGATGAAGTAGTGGTCATAATTTTTTAAATCGGACTAAATTTTGATGAACCCAAAATCTCTGTTAGATTTTCTAAATGATTATTAATTTTTTGTAGTTCTGCTGATGATAATTCTCTCGAAGACATTTTTTATAAAAAAATTTTTTTTAAATATTTTTTCATGAAATATTTTTTTTAAAAAAATTAAAAAAAACAACATATTTCAGCTATACTTTTATAATCCTTTTCATTTAGAATCTTCTTTTCTAACAGTCTTTTCAATATAGCATGAATTTCATTGAAACTAGAATTATGTCCTTCTTTTATTGTAGATATTAAAATATTTAATCTATTTAGTAATTCTTGTGGATCATCTGGTAAAAATACAGTTGTTTCTGTTTTAAAACCTTTTCCTACTTTTACTCTCGTTGATAATAAATTTTCTAATTGTTTATAACGTCTAAGAGATTTTGCTGCACCAACTCTATCTAACATAGCTTTATATTTTGTGATATCTTCTACAGCATAATTTTTTAAATCTGCTCCTCTTAAAATATCAACAAAATTTCTATCTAAACTAAAAGGAGATTTATCTGGTGAAAAAATTAAACCTCGAAAAGGTTTGGAAATATTTCTTTTTGTCCGAGATAAAATCTAGGTATTGTTTTTCCATCTATAAATGAAATAGAATGTTCAAATTGCATAGATTTTGGTAATTTCTTATTAAAGATTGATTCTAGTAATCCATAGTCATCTAATATAGTTTTGTGTTCTGGATCTGTTATATTAATTTGTTTATCATTATTTGTAAGTTCTTTTTCAAGAGTTTTAAATGGTTTCATAGTTTTTTGAAAATCAGTTTTTACTTGCTCGGTTTGCTGCATTTTTTCAAATATAGCAGATTGAATACCAGCTTTTATCATTCTATGTTGAAGATGATTTTCTTTCACAATATTTCTTTGTTTTATTAACTCGTCTAATTGTCTAATTCTTTTTAGATTATCAGCTTTAATTTTATCCATTTTTAAAATATAATATTTGAATTTTGTGGTAAGATTGGAATACAACAAAAACATTTTACTGAACAAATTATTTTTTTATTGCTTTGTTGTCTGACATCTTTTCGTTTTAAGTTTTGTTCAATAAAGTTCTGTTTAATCAAGTTTTTAGTTCTTAAAAAAATTTATCATTTTCTTCATTAGAAATTTTACCATCACTAAAAGTTTTACCATCACTAGAACTTTTATCATCAACTTTTTTGGACTTTAAATGAAATGATATTTGATTAGCTTCATTAGCTATTTGATCAAATTTTTCAATTTCATCTAGCGTAATAACATTATCATCACAGACTCTTTGAAAGTAGTAATGTAATTTGTCATAGACTTCTTTAATATGTAAATGTTTAGTTTTTAATGATTTTCGTTTCTTAGTTATTAAAGAAATTTATTAAGAAGATTTATTTTTTTTTCTATCGGATTCTCCTACGCGGGTTCTTCAATTGAGGACTTATGTCGTTCTGTCGCTCGTCGATAGCTCAGTTGGTAGAGCGTTGGCCTAGAATGCCAGAGGTCGGTGGTTCAAATCCACCAAGACGCGCAGCTATTTTCCGTCTGTTAAAATTTAGTTATTACGCTTGCTTGTAGCTCGCAAAGAAAACCCTAGTTCTAGCAAGGCTGACACTTTGCCTTTTGTGAATGCGATCTCGTTATTGTTCATTTGTGCTTTGTATTGTTTTCAACCGGTAAGAGATAGATTTCTAGCTGAAAGCAATCAGGAGTGCTGCCAACACTACCGCAACGAAGTCAGGAAGCTATGGAACATGAAGTCCACTTAATCACATGTAGCAGTTACATTATTGTTGATGAATAATGGTGCTATACTGGCTCTGATTGACCGATTTTTTTTATTTTTGTTTGCTTGATAGCTTTTGGCTTGTAGAACAACATATTACATAACAAAGGAAACAAATGTAATTTTATAAGCGTGAGGTATGATTTTGTGTAACTGTGATGATTGTCTGTTGCTCTGTTGTTTGGTGATTCGTGCATTGTGCTATTGTTGAATGATTTAGTGTTTGCAATGTTTGATTGTCAAGGCATGATTACTGTTCGATGCGTGTCTGTTGCGAGTTAATGCGTATTGCGCACAGTACAGTCTTCACACCGTATGTTGCTTTGGTCTCGATACGTGACTAGCTGACTCTATGCTACATGACAATTTACAATTTCTGTTGTACATGTTCTGCGTACGTTATATTTGATATTTGAATATAACAAGCTTACATTACTTGGATTTTCTTGATCACTATCTCAACAGTAACATTGCTAAACGAGGATGCCGAAAAGCTCATCTACTACTAATATGCAAAGTTATCCTGCTCCTACTTTACTTCCGAATCCAAAGACAGCTGATTGGAACTTCTTCAAGCGTCAACTGGAAAACTATTTTCTCATTTGCAATGTTGCTGGTCATGCTAAGTTGCCATTACTCTTGAACTGTCTGGGTTGTGATGGACTTGCAGTGTACGACGGTTCGCCAGAGCCCAAAGATGATTTTAACAATGCAATTATTCAATTGGAATCCTACTTCGGTGCTAGTGAGTCTATACTGCTGTATAGGAAGCATTTTTTCACTGCAAGACAATCACTCAACGAAAGTGCTACAGAATTCGCGTGCAGACTGAGACGAATGTCTTTACGGTGTGACTTTACGAATGCTGCTGAGATGCTGCGCGACATATTTGTGTTGGGAGTGAACAACGATCGACTAGGGGAGCGTCTCCTTGCTGAAGATTCAAAAGTGCTGACATTCGACAAAGCTGTAGCCAAGGCAGAGATTTTTGAAAGGGCTTCTGCAGAGCGATCAAAGATGAAAGGTGATTCAACGATGCCGGTGATGCGTGTTAGCTACAAAAATGCTCGAAATCGACAAGGAAGCAAAGAGAATGATGCTGGAGATGTGGTCAAATGCTACCGATGCGGATCCCGGAATCACAAGGCGGACAATGTGTTCTGCAAGGCCAAGGACGCCGAGTGCCGTTCCTGCGGAAAGCGTGGGCACTTTTCAGTGGTGTGCCGATCGAAGTGTGTTTCACAGGGAGGAGCCGAGAAGTCGATGAAACAAGGAGCTGCTTTGCGAGAAGTCAACTTGGAGATCCATAAACAAGGTGAGACCGAAGCAGAGAGTGAAGACTTTACTGTATTTAGTTAAGGAACGTGTTCTGCTGATGCGTGTGACTGTGTTTGCGTTACTCTAAATGATTCTTGTATTTCTTGTATTCCTGATACTGGAGCGTCGGTCAACGTTATACCTGTAGCGTTTTGTAGGTGGGAATATGAGTCGTGTAAGCAAGTTGTACGTTTGTATGGTGGCCTTCGTTTACCTGTTATAGGTCATATTTTCTTGCAAGTGACTTACGGTAATTTATGTACTTCTAGAAAATTCTGGGTTGTAGACGCTGAGGATGATCACCCATTGCTTTCTCGTAATTTATGACGAGAGTTGGGTATATACATTAAGAATAATGATAATGTTGTTCGAGCGATAATAGATGATAGTGATAACGAAATATTTCATCGTTATGCTAATTTGTTTTCTGGATTGAGTTGCATTAAAGGCGTTAACTACCGATTACGAGTCAAATCAGATGCTGTGCCTATTTCTTATCCTGCTCGACGTTTGCCTGCAGCTTTATTGAAGCCAGTGGAACAACAGATACAAAGAATGCTGAAAGAGAATGTCATTGAAAAGCATCTGAGTGGAGTTTTCCGATGGTGATCGCAAGGAAGAAAAACGGGGATATTCGCCTCTGTACGGATTTCAGGTACCTCAATACTGTTTTGCAGAGAGAACCATTCCAAATTCCCTCCGTAGAAGAAATACTGACACAATTGGCCGGTGCGAGGTATTTTTCGTTGATTGATGCGAAGTCTGGTTATTATCAGGTGCAAATTCACCCTGAATCTCGGAAATATTTGACCTTTTCTTCGCCGTTTGGAGTGTATCAATACATCAGAATGCCATTTGGTATTACCAGCGCACCAGAGATATACCAGAAAGTTATGTACTGCATTTTGAAAGACTGTGATGGCGTAATTGCATACTTGGACGATGTTTTTGTCTTCGGAACGAACAAAGAAGAACACGAAAGGCGGTTGTATCGAGTTCTGGATTCGTTAGAAAACGCTGGAATCAAATTGAACAAAACAAAATGCTGTTTTTCTAAAGAAGTTGAATTTCTTGGGCATCGATTTTCTGGCGAAGGCTTACAGCCCAGCAATGAGAAATTGAATGCGTTGATGAAATTTCCTACTCCGTCATCCACACGGGAATTGAGATCGTTTCTAGGTCTTGCTGGTTATGCTGGACGTCGCTTTGTTGAGAATTTTGCCGAAATTACGAAGCCGTTATGGGATATAACGAAGTTGGAACAGTTCGAGTGGAATGATCAAGCTGAAACAAATTTCCGATTGCTGAAGGAAAAATTGTCTCAAATAACATGTTTGAAATGTGACGGTATATTTGCACATTTACAGTTATTGAATATGAGTAGAACCAATTTTATCGTTTTATTGCTTCTTCACCTAAAAATCTTGGTAAAAGTCGTTATTTGTTTAAGTTGCCTATTTGTGTTTATTGTCAAGGAGATCATTAGGCAACGTATTTTCTTGAATTCAACAGATGTTTTTTATTGTACAGCCAAGAAGGTAAACGTTTTCACGGTTGTAATCGTTTGTATTCATTTGTGTGTTGATTTTACATCTGATTTCTGTACATAGTGAACCACGAATACGATATGAATTACAATCAGTATAGCTCGTTTTGATTTTTGGCTGTAAAAGAACGGATAAGCCGTTATATGAAATTTTTCGATATTCAGAAACCAATCGTCATTCAGGTGGACGCATCAGGTATTGGTTTAGGTGGGGTACTGCTTCAGGAAGATTTGCCTGTCATGTTCATTTCGAGATGTCTTACTGATGCGGAGCAACGTTACTCGCATATCGAAAAGGAATTTTTGGCGATTCTGTATTGCCTTAATCGATTCAAGCCATTCATTTTTGGAAAGCCTGTGAAGGTTCAGAAAGATAACAAGCCATTAACATCATTTTTCAAAAAACATATTAACAAATTGCCTGCTAGGATTCAGAAATGGATGCTGTTTCTCCAAACTTATGAATTCGCAATTGAATCCATTCCAGGAAAAGAAAATTCGTTAGCCGATGGCTTATCCAGATCTCCAATTTTCGATTTACCATCAGAAGCAGAAATTTCCAATGAAATTATTTGTTTGGTAATGAAGGATAGCCCTGTCTCTGCGAATGATATCAAGAAGGCAACGTTTTCACGGTTGTAATCGTTTGTATTCATTTGTGTGTTGATTTTACATCTGATTTCTGTACATAGTGAACCACGAATACGATATGAATTACAATCAGTATAGCTCGTTTTGATTTTTGGCTGTAAAAGAATGGATAAGCCGTTATAGTGAAAACGTAACCTTCTGCGAGCAAAAGCGAAAACCTTCATTTGTTAAACAAGTATGTATGTGTGTATGATAACAGAATCTCACCGTAGTGATTCGTTGAAGTGGTTTTCAAGCCGCGCAAGTGTTATGTAATCGATATCAAGCATGTCAGTTGTGTCTTTGTGTTAAATGACTCAAGTGTTCACATATACTTCACGTCGTGAGATTCTTCAGTAAGCGTGTCATTTTTCTTTGCGATTTACTTACAAGCTGATTACATTTTTGTATACATTTTTTGTGAATTTTTCTGCCGTCAACTCCCTTAGTTTTATCACGTAAGCTTATTGTCATAATATATCATTACGGTATGTCTGAGTCTTCGGGTAATAGTCATGTAGGCCTTGAGGAGCCCAGGCGTAGCACAAGGGATAGAATATTGACTGATAAGGGTAAAGCGTATGAAAATGAATTCACGGATAAGTTAGGTGAAAGATTTGACAAAGTGTATGCTAACTTTAAGAGATTGGCAAGGTCGGCACGGTCAAGGCTTAGAGAACCGTTGCGTAAGGAGGAAGAAGTAGATCTGGCGCGTCAACTTGATGAGTCATTCGTACAGATAGTGAAAGTATACGAGCAATTGAAGTCTTGTAACACTCCACCTGATAAAGATATTGTGCGTAAAGTTGATTCGTCTGCTCAAATTGTGAAAGATGTAAAAGACATAATTTTCAAGTTGAGTTCGCAAGAGACTTTCAACCCTGAGTACGCCGAATTTAATATTGAATGTACTTTAGATAAGGAGAATTACCTGTCTGTATTTGGGTCGAACGTGTCAAATGTCACAAGAGGGTCACGTTTTGGTCAAGAGGGTTCCTTTATCTCAAAGCAGTCCAGCCAGTGTTCGAAGCATACTGAGGTAGCAGCAGAATTAGCAGCTAGTAAGGCTAAACTATCGATGTTGCAAGAAATGCATGCCCATCGCCAACGTTTGAAGGAAGCTCAAAACAGGCTTGAACTTGCCGAGGCCATGGGAGAAATTAGCATAGCAGAAGCCAAACTTAAGGTCTACGAAGATGAAAATAGGCCTATAGATAAATTGGAAGTTGATATGAAGCCTACCTACAGTATGACCTACCACGATGAACTGCCAGCAAAACAAGTTACTGTCAAACCTGAGTTTGAGTTAGGCCTACCGTTACCGGAACCTGTTTTAAAGAATCCAAGACAGTTAGATAGCTCTACTGAAGTTATTGATCTACTTAAAGAAAGTATGGCAATGAATCGACTGCCGGCTCCTGAACCACCCGTCTTTTCTGGAGATGTGCTCAGCTTTGCACAGTGGAAACATTCGTTCATCTCATTGATTGATAGAAGATGTAGTAATCCGTTTGACAAGATGTTTTACTTGAAGAAGTACACTTCTGGTGAAGCTTCTAAGGTCATTCAAGGGATGTTTTTGCGAACGGACTGCAATGCCTATAATGATGCATGGAGACGTTTGAACAGCCGATATGGAGATTCATTTACAATTCAGAGAGCGTATCGAGACAGGATAGCACGATGGCCTAGAGTTGGGGAAAGTGATGGTAAGGCTTTGAGAGATTATGCAGATTTTTTGGGTGCGTGTAGTGATGCTATACCGAATGTGAAGGGCTTACAAATTCTAAACGACTGTGAGGAGAACAGGAAGATTGTTTCGAAGCTACCTGACTCATTGCGAAACAGATGGGCCAGGAAAGTAACAGCAGAGCTTAGGAGTGGAGAATTTCCCTCATTCAAGAAGTTCACTGAGTTCTTATCTGAAGAAGCAGAAATAGCGTGCAATCAAATTCTCAATTTCGAATCACATAGTTTTAGTAAGAAATCCTCAAACATTCGAACGTTAGCCACGAAAGAATTGAATTGCTCAGCTTCTGAAAGAATGAAGGAAGTTCCTGCTACAGAATCAAATTCTAAGAACTGTATTTTATGCAAGCAGAATCATTCATTACAGAAGTGCCATAAGTTTAGAAAGATGAAGATTGAAGAGAGGAGGAATTATGTTAAGGAAAACAACCTGTGTTTTGCTTGCATCTTAAGTGGACACCTATCGAAGTTCTGTAGAAATCGAGACTTGTGTGACGTGTGTAAGAAATCGCACCCTACACTCCTACACGTAGATAAAAGTCCTTCGAGTAATATGACAGGAATCGAGAATGTAAGTTCACCCGCTTCATCAACGTCTTGCTGTATCCGACAAGATCCTGCTGCCGCAACTTCGATGACCGTACCTGTGTGGGTGTCATCTAATGGATCGAATGAGGAGATTCTAACGTATGCCTTGTTAGACACTCAAAGCTATTCCAGCTATATTTCTGACGATTTAATCAAGACACTTCATTTGAAAGGAAGTAAGGTCAGTTTGAAGCTTTCGACGATGTCCTCAAAGGCCGCAGTTTCAGAAAGCACACTGACTGGTTGAAGATATCAAAGTTCGAGGATTGTATGAGAATCAAATAGTAAGGATTTCTAAAGTCTACTTAAAGGATATAATACCAGGTGATCGGTCTTGCATTCCCACGCCGGAAACTGCCAAACAGTGGCCTCATCTACACGAAGTAGCAACGAAGATTCCTGCACTTCAAGATTGTGAATTTGGCTTGCTCATAGGATACGATTGTCCTCAAGCACTAGCTCCACGAGAATCTGTCACTAGTGATGGAAATCATCCCTATGCAGTAAGAACTGATCTTGGTTGGTCAATTGTAGGTGGAGGTAGCATGAAGTCGTCGTTTTGCCACAGAATCGTAACGAAAGAATATCCGATTTCTCCTCAAGATGCGTTATCATTATTGGAGGGTGATTTTGGTGATGATAGCGATAAGATGATGTCTCAAAATGATCTCAAGTTTACGAATATATTGAACTCGTCCGTGACTCAGTTAGATAATGGTCATCTTCAACTTCCTTTGCCATTTTATAAACGTCCTGCTTTTCCTAATAACCGACGTCAAGCTGAAGTACGCTTGGGATATCTTCAGAGAAAGTTTTTGAAGAATGAGAGGTTTCGCGAAGACTACATTGGATTTATGGAAGACATCATCAAGGATGGAGATGCGGAAATTGCAGATGATACGTTTAAGGTGGGAGAAGGATGGTATATACCTCATCATGGTGTGTATTACCTCAAGAAACCTGGAAAGATCCGTGTTGTGTTTGAATGTGCTAATCGATACCAGGGAAATTGTTTAAACGATCATCTGCTCACCGGTCCTGATCTGACCAATACGTTGATAGGAGTTCTATGTCGATTCAGAAGATACCCTGTTGCATTGACTTGTGATATCAGACGAATGTTTCACCAGTTCGTCGTTGATCCGAGTGACAGAGATTATTTGAGATTCTTATGGTGGCCTCAAGGTGATACGAATCAGAAGGCACTTGAATATAGGATGAAAGTGCATTTGTTTGGCGCGGTGTCCTCACCAGTTTGCTCAAATTTTAGTCTTCGGTATCTAGCGCGCAGTCATGAAAAATAATTTGCTACAGCTTCTGAATTTATAATGAACAGTTTCTATGTTGACGATGGACTTCTAAGTGCAAAAACTAAAGATGAAGCTATACAAATTGCACATGATGCTGTATACATAGGCAAACAAGGTGGACTACAATTGCACAAGTTTGCATCCAATGATCCTGATGTTTTGAAAGCTATCCTAGGAGATGATCATGTATCTAGCACGACTACGAGTGAAGTACCTAAGAATAGTCATGTTCCTCAAGTTTCATCAACTCTCGGTCTCCTGTGGAACGTTGAAGAAGATTACTTTATGTTCAAGTTTGAAGATAAAGCATTCGGCTTTTCTAGACGCGATATTCTTGCTTGTGTTGCTTCTGTCTACGATCCTATAGGACTGATCTCTCCCTTTATCCTTCTTGGGAAGACAATACTGCAACAAATGTGTAAGAACGGAAGTAGCTGGAATGATTTATTGCCTGATGATCTTCTACTAAAATGGAAACAATGGTTGACAGACTTGAAAGAACTATCTACGCTGCGCATACCTCGTGCAATGACTCCTTTGTATTTCGGAGAGGTAGCAAGAGTTGAGCTACACCACTTCTCGGATGCAAGCACAACAGGATATGGACAATGTTCGTATATTAGAATGATTGATGATCAGAATCGTGTTCACTGTACTCTCCTGATGGGAAAATCCAGAGTAGCGCCTACCAAGTTAAAGACAATTCCGCGACTTGAACTAACAGCTGCAGTCATCTCGGTCAAGGTCAGTAAGCTACTGAAAGATGAATTGAGATTAACCCCTGACGAAGAAGTATTCTGGACGGACTCTAAAGTGGTACTTGCGTACATTGCAAACGAATCCTGTCGCTTTCATATGTTCGTCGCAAATCGTGTACAAACAATTCGTGATGCTTCTGATCCTGCGCAATGGCGTTACATTGAAACAAAGTCTAACCCTGCTGATCACGCATCTAGAGGACTGAACATTCGTAGACTTCAAGAATCAAATTGGCTGAAAGGTCCTGAATTCTTATGGGAATCTGAGATACTGAATTCATCTGAAATTAAATTTGATCTAAACAAGGAAGACCCTGAAGTGAGATGTCTTGTGACTAGTTCCACTACGTCAAGTCGAGTCTCTACGACATCAAGTTTGATCGCGTCATTTGAAAAGTTCTCTAATTGGTCGACGCTAGTTGCAGCTATAGCACGGTTACAACGGAGAGCTAAGGGGATAAGGAACGACTTATTATCCACCGTGGAAGAACGAGCGGCTGCGAAATTAATTATTATTCGTCTCTCACAAGAATCTGATTTGAATTTGAAGTTGTTGCCTAAGGCTTTGGATCCTTTCAAGGATAAACATGGAATTTTACGCGTTGGCGGAAGGCTTAGAAACTCAACCTTGTCGCCTGAATTGAAACACCCGATTATTTTGAGTAAGAAGAGTTATATTTCTCGTCTGATTTGCCAACATTTCCATGAACTATCCAAGCATCAAGGACGCGGCATAACTGTGAATACCATACGTTCCAATGGATTTTGGATACTCAAAGGAAGCAAGCTAGTATCCAATACAATTAACTCATGTGTTGCTTGTCGAAAGAATCGTCATCCCCCAGAAAGTCAGAAAATGTCAGATCTTCCTGTCGATCGTATTGAGCCATCACCGCCATTCACGTATTGCGGCATGGATTTCTTTGGACACTTCTGGACAAAGTCTGGTCGAAGACAGCAGAAGCGCTATGGGTTACTGTTTACTTGTCTTTGTTCGAGAGCTATACATATCGAACTATTGGATGATATGTCAACTGATGCCTTCATCAATGCCCTTCGATGTTTCATTGCCATCAGAGGCAAGGTTCGTCAGATAAGATCAGATCAGGGCAGCAATTTCGTCGGTGGAAACAATGAATTGCGAAAGGCTCTGGAAGATATGGACAAAGAAAATATTGAGAATTACATGAGCACAGATTATGACTGTGAGATTGTCATGAATCCTCCTTATGCCAGTCATCGAGGCGGTATATGGGAACGACAAATACGTACAGTTCGAAGCATTCTCTCAAGCACCATAGAAATGCAATCTAGACAATTGGATGATTCCTCATTGAGAACACTGTTTTATGAGGCCGTGTCTATCGTTAACAATCGCCCTCTCACTACGGACTTCATTAATGATCCACAGGTAGATCCATTGACTCCCAATCACATTCTCACAATGAAAGATTCGACAACTCCGCCACCACCTGGTCTATTTGATAGAAAAGATCTCTATCTGCGTAAACGCTGGAGAAGAGTTCAATACTTATCCGAGCAATTCTGGAGCAGATGGAAGAAAGAATATCTGCAAAGTATCAATCAGCGGAAGTGTTGGGCTAGTAGATCTAGAAATATGAAGGTGGGAGATGTTGTTTTAGTCGTGGATGATGGTCTTCCTGGGAACGAATGGAGCTTAGGATTGGTCAAGGAAGTGATTGAGAGTAGTGATGGTCTTGTCAGAAGAGTGATGTTGCGAATTGTAGACAAAGGAAAGGTCAAGGTCATAGAACGGACTATTCAGAAAGTCATTCTTCTTGTTGAGTGTGAATAGTTATAGGCATTCTTTGAATTGTTTGTCTGAGATAATCTTTATTGCAATAAGCTGACGTACTGTTTAAATGTTAAAAGTAATTCAATGCATCGTGCATCCTTATGAACAAGTGATAATTGCCGTTTATTGATGTACTACTGATTGAATAGTCGCAATGATTTTTTATTGAATTTGTATCCTGAATGCATATAAAAGGTGTAATTTTTGTAAAGTTTATATTTCTTATGCTGATTCATGTGTATATATTTGATATGAACACTTGGTTTAACTTCTATTTTGTAAATATGGAACATGAACTTTTCCTGACTTCGTGAGTGATACCCATACCTGGTTGTACAAAGAAGATTGGTGAAGATTGTTTAGAAATTGGACTCTACAAGTTATGGTGTGTAAAGACTATGAACATATCAAGTATGAACAAAAGTGAACGAAGCCTCTTTATTGGTATGTTGTAGTCTTGCTTGTTGTAGAATTCTTTAAATGGAATGAAATGTGTGCATATTTGTTAAGAAGTTTTTATATGTTTAACTCATTTGAACAACTTGTCACGCAGGAAAGTTGTTGGTGGGAGTGTGACGGTATATTTGCACATTTACAGTTATTGAATATGAGTAGAACCAATTTTATCGTTTTATTGCTTCTTCACCTAAAAATCTTGGTAAAAGTCGTTATTTGTTTAAGTTGCCTATTTGTGTTTATTGTCAAGGAGATCATTAGGCAACGTATTTTCTTGAATTCAACAGATGTTTTTTATTGTACAGCCAAGAAGGTGAACGTTTTCACGGTTGTAATCGTTTGTATTCATTTGTGTGTTGATTTTACATCTGATTTCTGTACATAGTGAACCACGAATACGATATGAATTACAATCAGTATAGCTCGTTTTGATTTTTGGCTGTAAAAGAACGGATAAGCCGTTATATGAAATTTTTCGATATTCAGAAACCAATCGTCATTCAGGTGGACGCATCAGGTATTGGTTTAGGTGGGGTACTGCTTCAGGAAGATTTGCCTGTCATGTTCATTTCGAGATGTCTTACTGATGCGGAGCAACGTTACTCGCATATCGAAAAGGAATTTTTGGCGATTCTGTATTGCCTTAATCGATTCAAGCCATTCATTTTTGGAAAGCCTGTGAAGGTTCAGAAAGATAACAAGCCATTAACATCATTTTTCAAAAAACATATTAACAAATTGCCTGCTAGGATTCAGAAATGGATGCTGTTTCTCCAAACTTATGAATTCGCAATTGAATCCATTCCAGGAAAAGAAAATTCGTTAGCCGATGGCTTATCCAGATCTCCAATTTTCGATTTACCATCAGAAGCAGAAATTTCCAATGAAATTATTTGTTTGGTAATGAAGGATAGCCCTGTCTCTGCGAATGATATCAAGAAGGCAACATGCAATGATGATGAATTAACAGAACTTCAAACCTGTGTTACTCACGGTTGGTCGAAGTCTTCTAGGGGATCTCTGCGAGCTTATTGGCCTCTACGAAATGAAATATGGCGAAGCAACGACGGCCTTATGATGTTAGGATCTCGGGTTATTCTTCCATTGACCCTAAGAGATAAAGTTATGAACCAGGCACATGAAGGACATGTTGGCTCGTGTAAAATGAAAATTCTGCTACGTTCAATGTTTTTCTGGCCAAAAATGTCAGCCGAAATCGATGGTCATGTACGTGAATGTCAAAACTGCGTAAAATATTCTCCGCAAAACTCTACTGCTCCTATGAAATCAGTTGTCGATGAACCAGGAGAAGCTTGGAATACAATATCAGTGGATTTTACGGGTAATTCGTCAAAACTGAATAACGTTATTTTCTTTACGATGATAGATTATTATTCGAGATATCCTTTAGTCTACAAGGTTCGCTCATCTTCGGCTGAGGAAGCAATAAGGTGTTTGAGTCATGCTTTTTCAATATTTGGCATACCAAAATATTTGATATCCGATAATGGTACTGCATTCACGAGTCAACAATTTTCTGATTTCTTGGAGTATTGCCAGGTTACTCATAAAAGAAGCAGTCCGTATTACCCACAATCAAACTCTGTAATCGAGCGATTTCACGGAACGTTAAAGAAGAGGATGTTCAAAATGATGGATTCGGGTTGTTCATTGGAGGACTCGTTGCAGCAAGCTTTGTTCGATATTCGATCCTTACCGAATATCTCTATTGGATGTACTCCATATTCCAGGATGTTTGGTCGCGAGATGCAAACTCGATGGCAATCGTTGCAATCGAATCAAATAGTATGTAAACGGCGTCAGCTATGCGACGAGTACAGAAAACAACAAGGTCGAAGAAACTGGAGGTTATTGAATTTTTCTCCAGGTGACAGCGTTTTGCTAATGAATAACAAAACAAAACAATTCGAAATTGCAGGAAAGATTTTAAGAAAAACCGGACATGGGTCATGGTTTGTTGAAGGCAATGGTCGTGATAAAGTAGTAAATCAAAGGTTCCTGAGGCGATACGTGCAAAAAGACAAAAGAAATGAAAATGATGAAAAGTCAATAGAGGCACAATCAAATAATATTTTGAAGTCAAATTATAATACTGTTAATCGTTACGATTTGAGACAAAACCGATTAAAAGATTATTCGCGTTTCTTTTGATTTATTTTGGGATTTAGTCGCAGGATTTTCGTTATTCATTTTTTTATTTTGAGCCCCGGGAGAATGTGATGATTGTCTGTTGCTTTGTTGTTTGGTGATTCGTGCATTGTGCTATTGTTGAATGATTTAGTGTTTGCAATGTTTGATTGTCAAGGCATGATTACTGTTCGATGCGTGTCTGTTGCGAGTTAATGCGTATTGCGCACAGTACAGTCTTCACACCGTATGTTGCTTTGGTCTCGATACGTGACTAGCTGACTCTATGCTACATGACAATTTACAATTTCTGTTGTACATGTTCTGCGTACGTTATATTTGATATTTGAATATAACAAGCTTACATTACTTGGATTTTCTTGATCACTATCTCAACAGTAACATTGCTAAATGAAGATCAAATTATCTACTACTTTTTTTATCTATAACAGGAAAACAACTCAATATTCATGCTTGAAATTTCCAACAATGATATTAGTAAGCACAACTGACATATCTTCCAAATTTCAGAGAAATTCGTTCAAGTTTGGCGGAGTTAGACAAAGTTGAAGTTAAGGCGATGTTTAAGGGTGATCCATTTTTTATGAAACAATCTGTAGTACATTTTATCGGTAAAATACTTCATTGCTAAATGAAGATCAAATTATCTACTACTTTTTTATCTATAACAGGAAAACAACTCAATATTCATGCTTGAAATTTCCAACAATGATATTAGTAAGCACAACTGACATATCTTCCAAATTTCAGAGAAATTCGTTCAAGTTTGGCGGAGTTAGACAAAGATGAAGTTAAGGCGATGTTTAAGGGTGATCCATGTTTTATGAAACAATCTGTAGTACATTTTATCGGTAAAATACTTCAATACACATAACTTTAATAACAATATACATGCAGAAATTATCATAATATCTTAAGAGAAAAACATTAAGATAAAATCAAAAATCCAGTTCAACCGAAGATCCATCCGACTGTTTAACTGTAACTTTCTTGGGCTTAATTCCCAAATTCAAACAGAAAGATGATATTTCGAATGACGGTGCAGCATCGCAAATAGTAACTTGACTGTTTGTTCTCTGTATACTGACCGATCCTCTTTCATGTGATGCAACACTTGATGAACTACAGCTCAATGCTTCGGTGGATAATCGCATCCGCTTTTCACCTACAGCGTTGTAAACATCAACACAATCTGATTGATGACCTGCGACTTTTTTGCCAGTTGTTTATCGCTTGAAATTATAAGATAAGAACCTTCATACTGGAATTGAGAAAAATATGCAATCTTGTACAATCGGTTGTATGCAATCAATGGTATGCAAATAAATGATACAATAAAAATCAAAGTACATGTATCTGTAAAAATCTAGTGTTAATTGAAAATTTTTCTCTGCAAATTAATAAAAATGTTTAAAATACACGTACCAGTATGTGCGTGTTTAACAACGTATATGTAAAACAATTAATATTATTCTTTAAGACAACATTAGGGGGCCTACATGTTGGCCTATACAGCATTACAACATAAGTCTACATGTAAGTTATGGTTAAAGAAGGATTCATTGATATTTACTGAAATAATGAGGTCGATGTCTTTTTAAAATTCCTGATGGCTTCAGCACTAATAGTCTAAATATCCATTTCTAATATACGCTATCTACTAAGCAATCATCAAAAATTACATGGAAGTGATTAATTAAAATGCCTATTTGCAAGTAGCTAGAAATAGATCATGAGCTAGTCACATTTATACAATACTATTGAAAATAGTATACAACTAAATTAAGAAATGAACTGTCCAAACAGGAGTAATCTGATATCGTTTTGACAATGGGACGATTGATGAACTGTGTAGCAGATCTATATTTGGAATTTACAATATCAAAATAAATGTACTTTGAAGGTTAATACCAGGTATCATTATAGGAATTGAGTGCATCATTGCAAACTGCAACGATACATTCGAATGAGAAGTCTACATCAGTGCAAACATTGTCTGAAGTGGGTGGTTATGCTGCATCGTAAAAGTCCAGCAAGCAGCCGGAACGAGTTTCTGCAAGGAACGAGGCCGAAACTGACACTTTCACAGAATGTTGTACACCCTATGCTTGCTACGAATCTGCACGTCTGCCGAATTCTAGTTAGGTCCTCTTCTTGTCAGACAGAATCAGAGAAAAACACATGTTAATCCAATGGGACGCAATTAACAGTTTTTAATTAAAATGATTTTTTATGTTTTTTGCCTATTGTTGCAAAATTACTATGTCTAGAGCCACAATTTTTGACATGGATTGTCTTTAGGTTATTTCCTATCATGTTCATGCAATCCTGTCTATGAAGCTAAACAGATTTAGATTTGGCAAGCCTCCTGATGTCGGCAAACACAAGCATTTTCAGCAATTTAACCAGCATTTAGCCAAATTCTAGCATACATTGTCGATCAGAAACATGATGATAACTCATGCATATCATAGGAAATGACCTGAAGACAATCCATGTCAAAAATTGTGGCTCTAGACATAGCATTTTTGTCGCAATAAACGAAAACATAAAAAAATCATTTTAACTAAAAGCTGGTATCTGCGTCCCATTGGATTAACATGTGTCTTTCTTTGATCTTGTCTGACAAGAAGAGGAACTCACTAGAACTCGGCAGACGTTCAGATTCGTAGTAGGCGTAGGGTGTACAACATTCTGTGAAAGTCTCACTTTCGGCCTCGTTCCCTTCAGAAACTCGTTCCGGCTGCCGGACTATAATCTGATTTCTGTGAGGTCGACTTTTATGCGAGATATTGTTCAAAAAGTTCGAAATCCTTCATTATGGAATCAGTTTCAATGCTCTGGACATCTAATTTCACGTATTCAGAGAAAGTTGAAGAATGTCATGCTTATTAATGCACATAATGTGTGATTCTCCAAAATCCCCACTTTCATTATCTTTGCAGTTTCTGCTATCTTGCGGACGGTCATTTACGTCACAGCGATAAAAGGACCTACGCATCACAGCTTAATCTGATTTCTGACATATTTGGGGAACTCCTGGCTACAGCCCCTGGTCATCAACCCAACCCAAAAAAAACCATACGCTGTATATTTATTTATACACGGTCGATTTTTCTACGCGAGAAAAAAAGAACTCCAGTTACTTTCCCCTGCTGGGCTTAGATGATAGGCGGTTTTCATTCGTGCGCATACGTGGAAGACTGGGTTTGGAATGTGCTGAGATCGCCTCGGGGTTGGAACCGGCCCCCGGTCGAAAATTTGAGACAGCCGGCCTGACAGACCCATAAACCGGACCAAGCAGTTATTTGGAGCTCATGTTTTCAGTTATTTTCGGTTATTTTCAGTAATTCAGTCAATCGAACTTCATACTTGTCTTCATTCAGAATCAGACGTTCAGTAACGGTGAATTTGCACATCAAACCTCCAATTCCTCCAATAATCAACAAGTTGCGAACATGTGGAAAACAGTTGGCGTTGACTGGGGTCTCAGTTTTGTTGACGAAGTTTTATTCGTTAATAGATATGCACAGCCATGAAACCGTGCCAAACTACGTCTGATACTTTTCTACAGAAAAAGCCTGAAACTTGCTTTCATTTTCCTGTGAAGCTGTTGTTATGATTCCATTACGAGGAAATTGCATGGATTAAGTCAAGCAGGTGATCCAGGGATGTAGCCGGCTCTTCGGCTCTTCTTAATGAAGACAAAATTAAATTAAAAGAATTTTCGCAATGAGTGTACATTACAAATATATTTGCTCGAGTACATACTCGTGCACCTGTAATTGTAGTTTGATATGTAGCACGATACATGCATGTAGACTATAAATGCATGCTCATACGTACCTACGCCTTTATAAGGGCTTATCCAATTACTGCTGAAACTATAAATCCATTAAAGTGTGCGCACAGGTGTTTTATCTGACATGTGTGAAAAGACATTCCATTCAGTTGCAAATCAATCGCTGCCTCAGCCTGAGTGGCAGCAATGACGGAGGATGCTTATTCTAGATCATTTATCACATAAAACACCATCACACCGTTTTCTCAGCATGCTGCGCAATATTTTAATGCTATCTGAAATCATCTTCATGTGTAATCTTTACTTTAAACTCCTTTGAATTTTGGGCGCAGAAATTCAACGAGTTTAGCATCCTTTCCACCATAGTAAGAATCTTTCCAGTCATCCGAGGCAGCAGCGTTGAGTCCGAGCAACATTTCAGTAGTGCAGGTAGAATTGTGAGTGAACTTCGTTCTCGTGTAGATTCAGAGTCTGTGGAATCACTGATGATTTTGAAAGAGGCATCTACCAACAGCCTATATTCTACAGTTATAGTCTACATGTATACATGCATCGTGCTACACATCAAAGCGGTCGTGTGTGCATTTTAATAAATTGAATTATAATTCTACAATTACAGGTGCACGAGTATGTACTCGAGCAAATAGATTTGTAATGTACACTCAATGCGAAAACTCTTTAAATTTAATTTTTGTCTTCAAAAAGAAAAGCCGGTTACATTCTGAGGCCGGTTACATTCCTGGATCACCTGCTTGACTTTCATGCAATTTCTTCGTAATGAAGTCATGACAACAGCTTCACAGGAAAATGAAAGCAGATTATAGTATTTTCTGTAGAAAAATATCAGACGCAGTTCCGCAAGCTTTCATGGCTGTGCAAAATGCAAACCCAAATAGTAAAAATGAATCTCGCTGGACAATTTTAGACCTTGGCCAGGCTTGTGGTTGTGCTTCTGTATCTTATGTTATTAGTCTCTAAAAAATGATTCAACTTTATGTCAACTGGCTTTAGATGCATGCATTCAGCTACTAGATGGAGTCCTGTGAATGGACAAGACCAACTTCCATTTCAGTGGCGAGATCAACAGTCACAACTGTCGCTTATTGGATATTATCTGTAATGTGGGTGTTAGTGTATGCTGCGTGTACAGCAAGCTTGTTTACATGTAAAAGTTCGAGTTTAACAGATAAGTCCTGGCCTTTATGTGAGTATTAATGACTCATTGCTTGAATAGGCTCGTCGGGGATGAAAGTCGGCTCTCAGGGATGAAATGTATTTATTGAATACCGACTTTATCATGACAAGCTGCTGTTTGAATGTCGACTTTCTTGAAAATTTTATGGAGCCAAGATTTGAGCATAGAAAACTTGCCAAAGTAGCATCAAATTTATCTTCATCAAAATGAATCTGTACTTTACTAACTACTATAACCCAGACAGAACTAATCAGCTCATCTTTCTTCAAACTAGTTGTTGAAAATCACCGAGGAGAGGCATCAATATTATGTTACAAAACACTGGAGTGAATGAAATGTTTATTAGATGATTCAAGGTTGAGTCCAAACTTGGGCTTGGGTACCCCCAAGCCAAAGATTAATCTTGGGTCTAATCTTGGGTACCCCCAAGACCCAAGAGTGGCTATTTTTCTAATGAAGCGGAACAACAATTTCCAGAACATGTTTGGAATTTTGATTGATATTTAAAATTGCATGAAGATATTTTGAATCATTCCATATTGTACATATTGCTATCCAATTAATATGTATCTAATATTCATATTAATTACTATTTATTACATAAATTTGTTATTGCGGAATTGAGACCATATAAAAAATACAGCTAAAAGTTTTAATTATCGGCATAGGTTATCTCTGGGCTTAATATCATCAACCCTTTTTACGTCTACAGCCTAATAATTTTGATGATAGCACAGTTTTATCATAGAAAGACCAATCGTGTGGTTGAAGCAAGTTACATATCTACATGTACATACATGTAATCTTACATGTAGATGACTTTCCATGACATGATGTGGTCACATACTAAGGCAGAATTTTTCCAAGAAAACCGCAAATGATCATTCATGGTCAATTTCTTTACTCTTGGGTTCTCACTATTGGGGTGGGGCCCAAGACTACCCAAAACCCAAGACCCAACCTTGTGATAATTCATTTTGATGGTATTAAGTGAGGCGAGTTGCATGCTGCTGACTAATAACTCAAAATTAAAATGGATAACTGTGCGGTTGACTGAAGTTGTAGCTGTTTTTAGAACTTTTAGCGACGTTTTGGGTGTTCATCCATTGTCAAGCCAATCCAAACAGTGAATATGTCATCATCCCATTTTTCTTGGATGGTCGATCTTCCTGGCAATTATTTCAAAACAATTTTTACATTTTTCAAAAGATTGCAAAGCAACTGGGCGCTGCCTTTTTGAAAAACATGAAACATAATGAGTATTATATAAAGTGTTGTGATATTCACAGATTATGAAACCATTTTGTATTAAGGAATGAGAACGTAACAACGGCCGTTGGCGAGGGAAGAATTACATAACTAAGGCGTTTATAAAATTGGCTGAGCAGATTTGTATATTCCATGCTCTCTAGAGTGATAAAAAATGTACAGCAACTTACAGCTTGTTATTATAAACGTTTTGTGCCGCCATATAGAACATGAAATGTTTATCATGTCAGAATTAGCAATTACAGGGTGCCGCATAAAAAATGTGACTAAATTTCAATGTAGCATAACTTTCTAATTATCCAACAGAAATTAACAAATGAGGTCTCAGTAAAAATGTGAAAAATGAAAACCATTTAAATGCGGTTTCACCATTTGACTTGAAAACCTATTTTCTCTTCAAAAACCATTTTTGACACCATTTTTCTGGCAGAGCATAACTTTCTAATTATACAACAGAAATTAGCTCTCATTTTGAAGACAATGCACAACTCTATTATCACAATCAGCATTGCAATGATTGCATTTGAGGATGAGAGTATAATATGCACACAAAGCAGAAGACCTCGAAATCCAAAAAACTAGATGAAGAGAACAACGACTAAGTGGAAAAGCTAGCCTACTTCGCATTCTTCACTTAAACGATGATCATCATACCGAAGTCTTTCTGTCACAGATGATCACACAACATCAATTGTGTGATGATTGGATCAACCTTCTTTGTGACAAAACGCCATAAGTTTTATTTATGTTTTCCTGTTTTATTTTTTCCATAGTTTCCACATCCGTTCAACATTTCGTCCGATGGAAACCCCAAACATTTTCATTTAGGAATATGTCATCACACATACTTTTGACCATTAGACTGCATTCAGTATGCTCATGATCGATCAAGCTAAGCTCTTTATCGTGGAATCTCTTTAGCAATTTCAAAAGGGCTCCAGTGCGGATGCAAGTGATGTAGGGTATTCTGCGCAGCGTTTGATAGTCTGTTTTTCTCTGTCCTTATGCTTCTGATTCATTTCTAAGGATTTTTTTAAAGGATTTCATTTCTAAGTATCGCCCAGATATCAATGTTTATTTAGTATGAGAAGTAGGTAGGACCTCTGAGTTAGTTGTGTTTGAATTTTGTACTATGTTAACATGTTTGTAAGATAATTTGCCTACTGTCAGTGTGATTTCATACCCTTGAGAAAGAGACATTCGAAAATTTGGGAGTATTATATGATTTATTGACCTAAGACGTCTATTTTTTTCATTACACCTACCATAGCAACGTAGGTGAATGGCGAATTACCAAAATTACAACTCCACAGAAATAATTGATTTTAACACACATCGATCCCTTTATATAATGGTTAAAGGAGGATTCATATTGATATTTACTGAAATAATGAGGTCGATATCTCAGTAAATATCATTGAATCCTCCTTTAACCGTTTTAAACTATGCCACTTTTATCTCTATGATTGGCGGGTAAATTAACAGGGCAAATTAACAATGTATAAATTGACTATGTATTGGGGCAAGTTTTTCATAGAAATACATATTTCAAAATGCGAAATTGACAACTCCACTTCCATTCTCTTAGCTAATTAGTATAGCGTTAAGAACGTGATGAATGACTTCAGCAATATTTTGGAAGACATTGATATAAATGATTTGATAAGATCTGAAGGAATGGCCAGTTCATCAACTACAACATTTAAGCGATATGCATCTCCCATAACTGACACTGATGTAAAGTCCAGAATATCGGACGAAATTCCAAAATCAACAAAAAATTCTGCAATGTGGGCGAGAAACACCTTCAACGACTGGCTTCGTCAACGAAATAATCGTATTTTGTGTTCGGGATCTTTGGAACTTATGTTCCTTTCAGAAGAGGGATATACAACATTGCAAGCTATAACAAAATCAAGTCTCAACGACGCGCTTCAGAAATTTGCTTTTAAAGTAAGAAAAGTCAACGGTGAACGCTATCCAAGCGAAACTCTTCGAAGTCTTGTTTGCGGAATCGGATCATGGCCTCAGCGATTCGCAAACAAGCAGTGGAGACTGTTTTCCGATGCTGAATTCGAGGCAACTCGTGTGGCATTAGATGCAGCAATGAAAGAATCGGCTGAGTTACACTGTAATGAAAAGAAGAAGCGGGCCTCACCAATCTCAGATGAGCAAGAAGAAAATTTGTGTGAGAGAGGTTACCTGGGTGAGGATAATCCAAAAAAGTTAAACCGCACAGTTATGTATCTTCTTGCAATTAATTTTGGCCTTCGTGGTGGAAGAGAGATACGAGAGCTTACTGTTGGTAGTGATAGCGAACTCCAATTGCGCACTATAAATTGAGGATCAGTGCTTGAATACACTGAAAACGTTTCAAAAACAAAAAAATGTGGACTAAAAGATCGTCATCGTGATCCAAAATTTGTTAGGATTTATCCTTTAGCACTCAAGACTCGTTGCACAGTTAGACTTTATGAGGCTATGATAGGCCATCGACCACATATCTGCTCGACAAACGCCCTGTTCTTACAACCGAATCCTCACTTCACACATGAAAAATGGTATCGTTCTTCTCCTCCCGGACACAATACTCTTAATATGATGTTTAGTGCAATGATGGAGGCAGCAGGTGAGGATGAGCAACATTTCAGTAATCAGAGTGACCGACGAACAACTGTAACACGGATTGTAGAGAAAACTGGTAAGTTTATGCTAATATCAATAATATTATTGTTATTATTATTATCATTATCATTATTACTGCATGCAAGGTACTATAATCATTATTCGATACATTTTGATGTTCTGCTTATCGTGGCTGCATTGAAAGACAGGACACATAGATTTCATACAAAATAGAATGTACGTGTAGGATTCTGGGTGCTTTCCTTGAGATAAACTAAGACCTGAAACTACTTGAAAAAGCAAAATAAGTTTTAAACGGTTTAAGAAATAATTCGCCACATTTATGTGACATGTGACATGTGACATGCTGCGTATAGCATACTGCTTATGATGCTGCATTTACATGCTCCTACTATGTTTTATATCTTTTGATTGACAAAATAATATATTCCAGAATGAATGTCGTCACCGGTTAACCGGCCTGTGGCCTGTCTCTCTCCTGTGACGAATGTATCTGAAATGTATTAATTGGGTGGTTTTGACTCGAAAATACATGAAAATTCAGGCTCATTTACATTTGTTGATGACAATCTATGTTTGAATTCAGTCACCAAAAATAGATATAAATACATGTTGAAAGCGGTGCTTCACATTTTGATGGAAAAACAAAATGCACAATGGACTGCTATCTGTAGCAGTAGTGAAACCTACAGGATACAATTTGCACTTTCATGCATCATCTTAAACACTTCCTCAAGTTAATATGCATCACTATTCGAACATGAGTCACAAAATGGAATATATCATACTTAACACACTTGCCATACACTTCGATCAACGTCAGGGCTTATGTCATCGCTAAGTGTTTCTAAGAGGGATTCAAAAGTGAATGAAATCAATTTTACTGAAAAGAGAAAATTTGATTCATCTGGTGGCAATGCAAATCTGCTTTCATATGAAGTGCTAATTGATGCTCAGATATCTAGGCTAAGAAACTATCAGTAATTTCGGGAGAATCATCACATCGCTATTGGAAAGAGATATGAGTGAGTATATCAAACATTTGAATAAGGAAAAAAATTACATGACAACATACCGGTAGGTGGGTATCATAATTAGAAACCGCACCTGCCGAAAAACAAGTAAACTTGAGTCTCAGTCGATGCTGCTTTGATGGCGTAAATGCAAATTGCCCCGAACAACGGAACTCTCCGTATTCGTTTCAGTCATTCAGTTTTTCAAGTTTTTCATTTTACCATTTCTACACTGTCTTTGATATCGTTTTTTATTTCATATTGTCTGATTTGTTGATTCAATCACATTTACGTTTCAAATTAATGCGCTGCCAAACAAGGCGGCCACTCATCAGGTGTTGGTCAAGTGACCAACATGTCAACATTAAAGTCACTGAAGAAGCATCGGATGGAACTGAAGTTTGGTTTTTTGACATGGTTATTCTCAATGCTGCTGCAGGAATTTTTTGGGCCATTTAAGCGGACTCATTAAAGCACTCATTATTAAAAACCACTTACACAAGACAGCCTCGAAAGACACAGGGTGACTGGCTCCTGATGGTCATATAATAGAATGTTAGTCAATGAGAAACAGCAAATCAGGAGCCAGTCACGCATTAATGTGGAAATACAGTGTGCGTCCCGCGGTTTTTAACAAAACGGAAAGCGATGTATCAGAATTATTCATAGAAAAACTTGTCAACTTAGAAAACAATGAATACCAAGGATTGGTTTACAGAGGCTGCCACAGCATACAAAATGACGGCTGAATCAACATAATTTTTTGCTGCAATATGTAGGTCTTTTATCACTGTACCGTTCGCAAGATTACAGAAACTACAAATATAATAAAAGTTGGGATTTTGGAGAATTTGCACATCATACGCATAAGTGAGCATGCCATTCTTCAACTTTCTCTGAATACGTGAAATTAGATGTCCAGGGCATTGAAACTGATTCCATATTGAAGGATGTCGAACTTTTTGAACAATATCTCGTATAAAAAAGATCTTCACAGAAATCAGACTGCGATGCATAACAACCCAGATCGTCACAAGGACTTCAGACAATGTTTGCACTGACGTCGACTTCTCATTCAAATGTATCTTTGCAGTTTGCAATGATGTACTCAAATCCTACAATGATACTTGATATTAACCTTCATAGTACATCTATTTTGATATTGTAAATTACAAATATAGATCTGCTGCACAGTTCATCAATTATCTCACCCAGTCAACCAGTACACGTGTATTACACGTGTACGGGTTGACTGGGGATTGTCAAAACGATATCAGACTCTTGCTCGTAAAGTACTACTTTGTTTGTTTTGCTATTCAAAACATGAAATAATATTGCGGTCCAGAAGCCAAGGAATACACAAGACTCACAGATCTCATACAAAATAGAATGTACGTGTAGGATTCTGGGTGCTTTCCTTGAGATAAACTAAGACCTGAAACTACTTGAAAAAGCAAAATAAGTTTTAAACGGTTTAAGAAATAATTCGCCACATTTATGTGACATGTGACATGTGACATGCTGCGTATAGCATACTGCTTATGATGCTGCATTTACATGCTCCTACTATGTTTTATATCTTTTGATTGACAAAATAATATATTCCAGAATGAATGTCGTCACCGGTTAACCGGCCTGTGGCCTGTCTCTCTCCTGTGACGAATGTATCTGAAATGTATTAATTGGGTGGTTTTGACTCGAAAATACATGAAAATTCAGGCTCATTTACATTTGTTGATGACAATCTATGTTTGAATTCAGTCACCAAAAATAGATATAAATACATGTTGAAAGCGGTGCTTCACATTTTGATGGAAAAACAAAATGCACAATGGACTGCTATCTGTAGCAGTAGTGAAACCTACAGGATACAATTTGCACTTTCATGCATCATCTTAAACACTTCCTCAAGTTAACATGCATTACTATTCGAGTATGTGTCACAAAATGGAATATATCATACTTATATACTTAAGTATATAAGTGTATGATAACTTTGATAAGTGTGTTATATATGACAACACACTTATCATACACTTCGATCAACTTCAGCATGAAATTAGATGTCCAGGGCATTGAAACTGATTCCATATTGAAGGATGTCGAAGAATGTCAATGGGATAGATCATACACAAACTGCATTTTTCAGATAGTGGGGAAGCGATTCAATCATGGAAGCATCAACATCAGAGGCTCCAAGAACCTCCGGACATTGATAGCCTGAAATCGCCCGGGTAGGGTCAAGATAATATGGAATAACTCGTGGACATTCACTCAATCGTCATCACAGTGATCCAAGAAAGTTCTTTTTCTGTCATCGATTCTTAAGAATATGGAATTCTTTGCCGGAACATGTTGTCTCATCACCGTCCCTCTTGATTTTTAAGAAACGCCTGCAAACTTTTGACCTCACACCATTTTGTGTAATATTTCATTGAGTTGTATTTCAGGCCCAATGTAAGCGTTCTCTGGAATCATTTGTGGCCATTTGCTTTTGCAATAAATAAATGAATAAATAAAACTGAAGGCCTTCAATCAGAAATAAAGCCTACGTGTTTTTGCCTACAACATATTTCCAGGTTTAAATGTGTGTTAATCAGATCCGAAGCAGATGTCTGTGATCCCGATGTCTGAGATCCGAAGCAGAGTCGTGCTACATTTCCGTGTTGAGAATAATCACTCATTTTAGATAAATACAAACTGTTCTATTTTATCGCACGATGATGACGGACAGATAGAAAAAATTCTTTCTTTGGTCGACCTTGCGGGTAAATGACTAGCTGGAGATGCAATGACCGAGCAACACTCATCAACCGCTTCCTGGGCCAGGCGCGCTGTCTAGAATTTGAAACTGAACACGGCAGTGCGCGCCATTAGAGTCATTTTTGTCAAGAGACTGGGTTCTCTGAGTTAAGAATTCCATTCATGCGCACATACAGAAATAATGACAACACATGAAAGTCCTTCTAGCATTTGTATCGAATTGACCCCAATTAAGAAGTAAACCAAATTTCATCACGATTGAATTGATAGTTTTTGAGAATTTGAATGTATGTTGTAAAATACATTGCGCATTACTGCTAACAAATCGTGTTGGATAAGATGAAAAGATTCTCGTTTTCAAATGACCAGAATTAAATCATTTGGGCAGAGCATAACAATTGCAAGTCTACTTTGTATGGAAATACTCAAATCATAGCTTTGTATGCAAAGTTCTTCATCATTGATATGCGACTCATTCATACGAATATATGCGATCCATATTCTCAACTCGCCAATGCAACGTGTCTACTTTTCTCCGTTTGGATGTTGGCCCTTGGTTTGCCGTTTCCATGGTAACCTGCTCGTCTGGCACATGATGGTGAACTTGTACAGGAGCATCCAACTGAGCCCGCGACAAATGTTGGATAGATAGACTTTCTTCGTCACCAGATTCAGCTGGAGATCCTTATCAATCGCAGTGTGGTTCCAATTACATCAATCGCTGTCGCTCCATTCAATCCGTCTTCTATCTATGTTGAAGTCAATTGCGTCGTTCAATCTGAAATCGAATGCATGTATTTAGCAGCATCAAGTCATTTCAGACATCTATTGTTTCGTCACATCTAATGTCACATGAACAGCTCATACCTGGTAAACTAATATCAGGAATGTGAGTTGGAATGAATTTGACTCACGGATTTATCTGTCTAATTCTCTAATTCGTAAACAATCATCAGTCGTACATTACAAGGTCATCAAAAGCAGTAGCAGCAGTTCGGCAGGGCACATTATGCTTGCTCGCGTGCGTCACAGCGAATCATCAGTAAATATCTGCAGCTACTGTAAATGCGTGTTGGGGAATAGCTCTGTGGTAAGGAGTTGGCCATCCAAGCATAAGGTACTGAGTTCGCCGGTCTGCGGTGACATTTTTTTCGCTCGTGATGTAGTAGTCCGGCAGCCAGAACGAGTTTCTGCAGGGAACGAGGCCGAAAGTGAGACTTAAAATGATGTATACCCTATGCCTACTACAAATCGGCACGTCTACCGAGTTCTAGTGAGTTCCTCTTCTTGTCAGACAGGATCAAAGAAAGACACATGTAAATCCAATGGGACGCAGATTGCAGTTTTTGGCTAAAATGAAATTTTGTATGTTTCTCTGATTAAACGAAAAGTACTTAACCCAGAGTTATAATTTTTGGCATGGAATGTCTTCAGGTCATTTCCTTTCATTTTCATACACCCCTGTCTATATAATTTATATAATATATAAGCCATTTAAATTTGGCGAGTCTCTTAATGTCGGCAAACACAAACATTTTGAGCTACTTTATCCACATTCAACCATATTCTCACATGCATTGCCGATTAGATGCATGATAAAAGCACATGCACATTATGGGAAATGACCTGAGGACATTCCATACCAAAAATTATAACTCTGGGTTAAGTACTTTTTGTTTAATCAGGGAAACATACAAAATTTCATTTTGGCCAAAAGCTGGTATCTGCGTCCCATTGGATTAACATGTGTCTTTCTTTGATCTTGTCTGACAAGAAGAGGACTCACTAGAACTCGGCAGACGTTCAGATTCGTAGTAGGCGTAGGGTGTACAACATTCTGTGAAAGTCTCACTTTCGGCCTCGTTCCCTTCAGAAACTCGTTCCGGCTGCCGGACTATAGTTCAAAATATGATTTAACGAATGTATTGAGTCTCAAGAATCTTCACATTTATTCATGTTGTTGCCATATAGAAGGACATACTTTCTTACGTTTACTTCACGTTACGTTTTGCATGATTTTGTTTTCTCTGTAGCTGATGATAATTCTAGAGTAGATTATTCCAGTCATATCATCATCAGTAGATTGAAGATCTACCTCCTGATTTAGAAGAAAATGCAATTGTTCTTCAGCTTTGATGTCAGAATCATGTTGCACGGCAAAACCAGCCAGCATTGTCCAGCACTATTTTCTGTCTAAAGTTTATGGATTTACGCAATGTATGTTCAAACAGCAGTTTTATTTTACATGACTTTTTTTGTAATAAGACTATCTTCAATCGTCATCTATTCAGTGCTCTAGTAAAACTATGGTCATCACACAACTAATGAAAATTGAAATCAGGGAACTTACCTCTGCAGAGCATCCAAATTTGCCTTCCGAGCCATTTTGGAAATTTGAAATTTCTTCCAAACAGATCAGGCTTTATAATCAAGCTATTCAAACACACAGCCATGCTTCATCACATATTTCTTAAATTAGTTCATGAACAATAGTCTGATATCGTATTGAGTTTGTAAATACAATGTATTCAAAATGACGATTGAATATTAGGTGATGCGTATGTTGTAACATACACTGCGCATGAATGGGTTAAGAAAAGTTTGATAAACAGCTGTCGTTCTGATCAACCTCAGGTCCAGGTGAGGCTTTTTGACATCAGTATTTTATGCAGACAGCTTTTAATCTTTATCGAATCATTCTGATGCAATTTCTTCAATGTGGTGTGACTTGTAATTATCAAAGACTTTCGTGTTAGATGCAAGCTAGTACGCTAGTAGTCATACATATAGAAGCCTAAAGACTGGGCCTAGAATTTAGTCTTTGTTGACCTAGTACCGGTAGTCATAGTATGCCTATCTAGTACGCTAGTATTCTTAGAGGCTATGGTCCTAATATCCTAAAGGTCTGCCTAGAGGCTATATAGTCCCAGTAGTCATGAGTCCTCCTCTATATAGAGTAGTCATTTCAAAGTGTTTGAGTCAGTCCGCTTAAATAACAAAACGAATCCGAGCAACAATCACCCTTCAAAACTCACCTTACTATTTAGTATAGTAGGCCTATCGGTAACCTATCATTCAAAAAGAAAAATATACCAAAATATCGATATTGTAGTCAACCTAAGCCTATTTGACCTATTGTACCATTTTAAGCATATCTGACCCGCGCCAAAATCAGTGACCCGCCCACCCGCGACCCGGTGACCCGTTTCAAACTCTGTTCTAAAACACAGCCCATGACACATTCGTCCATCTTTGTATGCCCTGTGTGTCCTTATATGCAGTGTGTATATCGAGACCGATCTACATCATGTCAACCTTACTTATCTTTCTGTTGATTGAAGATGAAGCGAATTTTCCGCGATAGCTTTATGCTCAAGTCACTTCTATTCCAACATGCTGTTGAAATTCAAGAAGCACTAGACTGCTGTTCGAATTCATTTTCGTGAAATCAGGCAACGATCGACTGTTTCATCATAAGGACAATCAAAATTCATCGAATTTACACTTGTCAAAAATATCGATCACAATATGTTTCACCATGCTTGGAAATTCGTCAGAGGATATGTTAGCTTTGTTTTCCACTTTTTTCGGCATCCGTTTGCGCAGGGACTTCTTCTGAGTTTAACCCTCAGAGACCTGCGTTTTTTCACAACATCCTCAGAGACCTGAGGGGGGTTCCAGTGGACCCCTTTAACATATTCTTAATTGCCTGCTTAAATCGATATCAAAACATTAGGAAAGTTGATTTTAAGTAAAACAATGATGTTTGCGTGTAGCAGGTCGGTATAACAAATCCCTTGACTGACTTTCAGCCTTCTCAGTAAGCACGTGCGAAAATACGGTGTTTTTGTAAGTCAACCACATTTAGTACAGCATCATTTGTACTAGGAGGCGGCTTTACGATATTTTGTGTCACCATAAAGCCTCAGATAGTTGATTTTGATGAAATTGATTTAATTCATGCAGCTAATCCTTTCCATTTGTACATTCCTTCAAATTTATCCAAAGCTATCAGAAATAGACCTAAAATGAGTCAAAATTGCTGTACTTCTAGAACCAAAAACAGCTGTGGAGATCTCAAACTTATCATTACTGCTGTGAAAAGTTTGTCATCAATCAGTTTTTGGTGCTCAACTATGAATATAATGACAGCTTTCATTTCGGACATCGATTTATGTAGAGTTGTTCATATAGGCCAACCAGTCACGCGAGATCATGTGCGAAAGCAAAATCTATCAAAATCTATTGAAAATTTTGTTCCTGTAAGGGTTAAATGATTTGCTGACTTACAATACGCGACAGCAAGTTTTAAACATGTGACACTTCAATGATTTTTTGACATAAAAGTCTAAAATTGTCTCAGATAACTGTACTACTTTCGCAATAAATCATGTAATCACATCAAGAATGTAAATTAGAGCAACATTTTACAGAAGTCGCTTACTTTCATGAAATTGAGTGCAGCACTTTGTATGAGATACTTGCGAATCGATCAATGCATTCACACCTCGTGGCATCGATCTAACCAAAGATTGCATAATGTTCAATATCTCATCATCGTGATGCCACACTTAAATGAATCCAATAATTATGTCTCTTTTTGATTTCGGCTTAATATTCAGAATTCGCTTCTTCACTATTCCCCACAGATTCTCTAAGAGGTTGACATCCGGGGATGATGGGGCCAATCCATGACGGTGACATTGTTGGAACGAAATTCTTCCATTGCCCGTTTGCTCTTATGACGTGCTATTAATTTCACGATGCATGTGATCAGTCATAGTTTGATGCATCAATTTGAATTTGCATCATGGAAATCAAGCTCTGAGAGAAAAGAAGCTAAATGACTGCCTTATGTGTCAGTGTTTAAAAATTGCTGTCGCGGACTGTACATGGACATTATTTCTTAATTTTCATTTTCTTTTTGCTACTTAACTTACCATATTTACATCTGACAAATGAGTTCAACTGGTTTTCTAAGGATGTCCTGTAGATTCATTGCATCATTCAACAATTGGTGTATCTCGCTAGTTGAGCGCATCCTATTGCCAAATTAGCATCAGCCTAGAACAGCTGACATTATAGCAATCATGTAAAGCAAAATCGTAGAATCTGACACGTAGGCAAGTTGCAAACTTTAATTCGAACAGAAATTCACAAGAAATTATACGAAAATCTATTCTCACTTTCTGGTACATGAATTTCCTCTACGGATGCTACACTTGCACTACAGGATGAGATTTTAAAAAAAATGACTGTTGGTATTGGTTTGAAATAAATTCTTCCTATTTTCACGAGGAGATGGCACCTAAATAAGTCCAAAAGGAATTTAAAAAAGAAGGTCAAGTGAGCAACAATTGTATAGATATTTGACCCTATTTTACCGGAGGAGGAGAGCTGGTGCAGCCTGCGACATAGGCTTTAATATTGCTAAAGAAATTTAACTGCTGCGAATCTTTTTTGACTTCTGGTGACTTTTATTGTCCTCTGATAATTAGCTTTCATCACATTTGGCGATGGAAACATTGCAAACTTGATATTTATTGAAATTAAAAGTTTCTTTTTTGAAAATTTCTTGCGTACCGCATAGACATGTCAATTCATTCAACTACTTACAGACTAGGGTTGTGCGCTAAGTCGCACCTGCCTGCATCGGTTCATCGACAATTCAAAAGTTGTTTGCATTAAAATTTAAAAAGTCATATTGAAGCACTTGTTAAGGTACAGCCGAAATGTCATTTACATCGCGTTCTAGATTGCCTTGTAGTAGGCTATATAATTAGGACTTCAAAATCTTGTTTTTGATAAAGATATTTTAAATAGATCTGAGAGTGAATATAACTCTCAACTCTGTAGATGACTCCCATCGGCCATCAGGAATCTCGCAATCCCTGAAAACATCAGAACATCAGGAAGGTAAAAGATTTGAGATGATGTCGCTGCAATCTACACATTACAATGCAGGAAGATCAACACCTCGACATTACTCGGCTTCAAGCAGCAGTCTCTCTGTGATGCAGAAATGTCACCGGATGCCAAAAATCTTTCTGACAGAGCGCTAACCCGCCTAGCAAAAAGGGCAACGGTGGGTGCGCTCTATCGAGATTCTGGGAATTGAGATTCCGTGTGCATGGTGATTTATCATGAACTTGAATGATCTAATTTTCGTCAATTCTTCACACTTTTTCTCAACATCAGGATACAGAAATGATTTTCAAGAGTTTCATTTCCATGAAATAGAAACTTAAAGTTTAATTTAAATTGATGTTAAATTGAATAATAATCTTCTAATTGGGTTAATTATGCTGTATATTTTAATATATTTCTCTCGATTTCTTCTGTGATTAAGATTGCTTATCAAGTGAATTAAATATAATTGTAACTATGCAGCAATATATATTTGATCGAAATTCGTACATTTCGGTGCACTGTCCCTAGAACAGCAGAAGAACCGGTGCACCGCGCACAGCGCTTTTATAGATTGTTAACGAAGTAATGCTGTCAGGCTTCGTTTACACGTGCAAATGGATTGCTGACACTTTTCGATCCATGATGAGTCAGAAACGAATGGACAAACAATTGAAGTAAAGATTAAGTTCAATAGCATATCACAATTGTTCAATTTTTTTAATTTCGTGCCAGGCAGTGCGGGCTTTCACATCGAACATCACAAACTTTTTGCTTAAAAATATGTTCCCTCGCAAAGTGGGTGAAAAGTCAATGTACACTTTTCATCATTCCATGCGTAGCGATCAAGAGATGCGTTGATCATGTTGTACATAATCTATGCATTCTTCATGGTTTTTATCTGATTCACCATTTCTGTATAGAGCATACATGTATGGACAGCTTGTACCGTCTTGTAAGATGCAATTACCATTTGGCGCATCCTTCATACCAAGATAGAACATTGGATAAAGGACTTCCGTGTACCATGGTGCAGGATTAGCAAACATGAATGTCCCCAAGACATACGTTGGTAAGCTAGAGATAATAGTGTCTATTATGAAATCATCCTCTCTCTTATTTTGTGGAGATACCAAATACATGCCAAGTGATCCACAAGTCCCTCGATTTTGATTATATGTTCTTCTGAATCTTGTAGCCAACATATATAGCTTTCGTTCAAATCTCCATTTTAAAATGCCCGCCCGATTCGCGAATTTCACCGTCAAGCTTTGACGATGTTTTGGTGCTGCAGGAATACATGCTCTTCTGTACAGCATACAACGAGAGCTCTGATGGTCATATATCATTGACACACATGTGGCTAGGACATTGCATGCGACAGCACAGCTCAATTTCGACTCTTTTGTCTCAGTGCTTATCTCGGAGCTTGAGCATTGATGCAACAATCCATGACTGAAAACTGCAGAATCCACAGTGGAAAAGAAGCTTTGCGAAACCTCTTGACCTCCAGCCATTTTACTAGCTGTGAAAAGTAAGAATACCATCAGAGGCTGCATGACTCAAGTGCTGATGCAAGATGTCTTTCTGTGTTTGTTTATATAATTGAATGAAATGTGGGAATTTATCCTTCATTATGATGAAATGAGGATTGGGGAAGTGTGTGCGTATCAGATCTTTTTATGGTAATCAATCAGAATGCACCACATAGGCTAAATCTTTAGAAGACTGTTTTATCATAGGAGAATGAAGATAAAGAGGAAAATGTTCTGCTTAATCTTTGAAAAACAGCATGTCGTTTTCTCTAGTTTTGATTTGAAGATACTCCATTGAATTATTTTCTTGTTGCGACTAATTCAGTATTCGGTGCCATTGTTATGATATTATCTAATATTCAATATTTCGATTTGGGCACTGGATTTTCATGATGTGTTTTTATTTTGATAGCAGACAACACAGTGTAATCACAATTCTCAAATGTACGCTTATGAAACAAAATGAGATGTTTATGAGAAGCTTTCCGATAAAGATAATGTCGTCCAGTGTTGAAAATTTGCTTTTCCATGCGATCACGCAGATGAGAAATATCTCCAACATCTCACGAATGCAATACAATTTTCTTCAAAGATTTCTCTCTCTCTTAAACAATTTTATCCATGTACTACTTTAATTCGTTACACAGACAACTTGATCGCGATGAGAATTACATGAAAGGGGTTTTTCTATATAATTAAGCAACTAAATATCCTTCAAATTTGTATCATATCTTTCATCCACTTGAAAGTGGACGCGAATCAGAGCTTTTCATGATTGATAGTCAACATAGGCTAAATCATTAGAAGACAGTTTTATCATAGGAGAATGAAATAAAAGAGGAAGGGGAGAAAAATTGTGCTGAATCTTTTTAGAGCAGATTGTCATTTTCTCTACAATGTAAAATCATTTGGTCCTATTTTATTTAGTGCGGATCTGAGTACTAACTAGAAGAGGGCTAGAATTACCGAACTTACATTCACAGAAGTGCTAAAATGCTTGTTAAGTAGCCTACTAATATGATGAAATCAATACCAATTATAAACATTTAGGTGGATGGGGAATGTGTTTTTCCGATATGTGAGACGAGAGAATCCCATTTCGTACAAATATGTAGATGCAAAACGAGCAAGGATTCGGAGGGAATTCTTCTCGAACAGCGACCCAAAATTGTTCCAGCGATAGATCTTCAAAACGCGTTCGCAGACTTGAATCTGGATTTAATTCAATCAGCTGTTCCTTCAGATGAATTGGTATCTCCAAAGTTGTCATATTAACTGTCATATTAAAGTTGTCATAACTAAACAAAATATGTGAATTTACTCCTCACGTCAGCATACAATTGAGCTGATTTCAATCCACAAATTCAAGAAGTTGGATACATGCATCCTTGTCCTTGCGTCTATCAAATTGAGCTGGATTTGGACTACCTACACCAAATAAGCTGTGACATGTTCTTATCATTATATTTTGAAGTGATAACATGCAATTGACCAAACACAGCAAGCAGCACACGTATATATAATTTGAAGGAGCATACTTTTGAACCAAACCATAGAGTAGGTATATTAGGTAGAGTGGTAACTCCGCATTTATTAAATCCCCAATATGTATTCACTTTCGATTTAATTAAATGAACTCGAGTGGGATACAGTTGGTAATTGTTGCCAAATGTGAAATATGCAAATTTTTGTTGTTTTGAGGAAATTGGCACGGAATTGAGTGATGTAATGCAAAAGGAATGATGGTATCTTGCAGATTCTCGGTGTCATGACAAAATGTTTGTTAAATTTTAGCAATTCGATAGGTTCCTATTATCTTCATGCTCAACCTCAAGAGTATTTTTCTAAGCGTGATCATATCACAGGCAACCTGCCACTGGCAGAGGAAAAAATCATATAATCAAAGACAATGATTTCAATTAACTTTGAAAGATGCAAATGGGTCCACATCACTTCAAGAAATGAAACATGAATTTAGTGAATCATAAATTCATGCCGGTGACAATTGAAATAAAAGCTTGAAATTTCAGCCAAGAAAGCACGAATAATACCGCGACCTTTCTGCCGAAACTGCTTCACTTCTACGATCCAGTGTTGAAGAAATACGTAGTAGAACGATAAATGCACCTGCCTCATTGACGTCAGTCATGCCTGTGCGCACGATTCTGTGCCCATCGGGGGAGAAATCCTTTCTCTGCGAATATGACAACTTTGGAGATATCAATTCATCTGAAGGAACAGCTGATTGAATTAAATCCAGATTCAAGTCTGCGAACGCGTTTTGAAGATCTATCGCTGGAACAATTTTGGTTTGCTGTTCTGGAAGAATTCCCTCCGAAGCCTTGTTCATTTTGCATCTACATATTTGTACGAAATGGGATTCTCTCGTCTCACATATCGGAAAAACACATTCCCCATCCGCCTAAATGTTTATAATTGGTATTGATATTTCATCATATTAGTAGGCTACTTAACATGCATTTTAGCACTTCTGTGAATGTAAGTTCGGTAATTCTAGCCCTCTTCTAGTTAGTACTCAGATCCGCACTAAATAAAATAGGACCTAATGATTTTACATTGTAGAGAAAATGACAATCTGCTCTAAAAAGATTCAGCACAATTTTTCTCCCCTTCCTCTTTTATTTCATTCTCCTATGATAAAACTGTCTTCTAATGATTTAGCCTATGTTGACTATCAATCATGAAAAGCTCTGATTCGCGTCCACTTTCAAGTGGATGAAAGATTTGATACAAATTTGAAGGATATTTAGTTGTTTAATTATATAGAAAAACCCCTTTCATGTAATTCTCATCGCGATCAAGTTGTCTGTGTAACGAATTAAGTGCATGGATAAAATTGTTTAAGAGAGAGAGAAATCTTTGAAGAAAATTGTATTGCAGTCGTGAGATGTTGGAGATATTTCTCATCTGCGTGATCGCATGGAAAAGCAAATTTTCAACACTGGACGACATTATCTTTATCGGAAAGCTTCTCATAAACACCTCATTTTGTTTCATAAGCGGACATTTGAGAATTGTGATTACACTGTGTTGTCTGCTATCAAAGTAAAAACACATCATGAAAATCCAGTGCCCAAATCGGAATATTGAATATTAGATAATATCATAACAATGGCACCGAATACTGAATTAGTCGCAACAAGAAAATAATTCAATGGAGTATCTTCAAATCAAAACTAGAGAAAACGACATGCTGTTTTTCAAAGATTAAGCAGAACATTTTCCTCTTTATCTTCATTCTCCTATGATAAAACAGTCTTCTAAAGATTTAGCCTATGTGGTGCATTCTGATTGATTACCATAAAAAGATCTGATACGCACACACTTCCCCAATCCTCATTTCATCATAATGAAGGAATAATTCCCACATTTCATTCAATTATACAAATAAACACAGAAAGACACCTTGCAACAGCACTTGAGTCATGCAGCCTCTGATGGTATTCTTACTTTTCACAGCTAGTATAATGGCTGGAGGTCAACAGGTTTCACAAAGCTTCTTTTCCACTGTGGATTCTGCAGTTTTCAGTCATGGATTGTTGCATCAATGCTCAAGCTCCGAGATAAGTACCGAGACGGAAGAGTCGAAATTGAGCTGTGCTGTCGCATGCAATGTCCTAGCCACATGTGTGTCAATGATATATGACCATCAGAGCTCTCGTTGTATGCTGTACAGAAGAGCCTGTATTCCTGCAGTACCAAAACATCGTCAAAGCCTGACGGTAAAATTCACGAATCTGGCCGGCACTTTAAAATGGAGATTTGAACGAAAGCTATATATACCACTTGCATCAGTCAATGGATCGTACATTCAAAATCGAGGGACTTGTGGATCACTTGGCATGTATTTGATATCTCCATTAAGCAAGAAAGAAAATGATTTCATAATAGACACTATTATCCCTAACTTACCAACGTATTTCTTGGGGACATATGAAAAGTATGCACCATACTACACAAAAGTCCGTTGGGCAATGTTCTATCTTGGTATTAGGGATATTCCACATGGCAATTGCATCTTACAAGACGGTACAAGCTGTCCACATACCCTATACAGAAGTGGTGAACCAAATGACTACATTGAAGAATGTACAGATTATCTACAATATAATTACTACTTGTACAGCACATCTTATGATCGCTACGGATGGAATGATGTAAAGTGTACATTGTCATTTTACCCACTTTGCGAAGGAACATATTTTTAAGCAAAAAGTTTGAAAGCCCGCCGTACCTGGCATGAAATTAAAAAAATTGAACAATTATGATGTGCTATTGAACTTATTCTTATCAATATGCGGCATTGTGCCGCGAAATGTTTATGAAATAGAGATTATGGCAACGTGATTGTGTGTTCATTGCCTTCTGAGGTAAGCTGAATGGGTCCCCTCACTATTCTATCATGCGTACATCTTTTAATCAAAGTTTGTCGTTGGTATTAGGAAGATTCCCAGTCTTGGCATGATGTCTTGTGGATTTGGAAAGAGTCAGGTAATTTACGGAAGATTAAAAAGGATTTTACATAGGCTATCAATCGTTGTTATCTTGATCACCATACAGCAATCAATTTCGAGTACAAAGGACTAATGTTGATAGAAGTTTGAAATGTGAGGGATTTGAAAATGGTATCTGGGTCATTCTCCACAAAAGAGCAATATTTTCAATTTTCAAACTTGAAAAAAAAATCTTGTGTTTTGCGATGGATAATCAATGTATAGGATAGTTGATGTTGAAATATGTTGATTTTGATGGTTTGCTGTGAATTTTTCCCATCTAATCCCCTAGTTTTTATTCCTATTATGTTCCGGAGTTGACATATAACGTTCCGGAGTTGACATTCACCGTTACGGAGTTGACCATCCTTGTTCCGGAGTTGACATTCACCGCTACGGAGTTGACAATCATCAATCTTTCTATAGACTTTATCGGTCATAAGCTTTCGACAAATTGCCAAACAGTCCTGATCGAGTCTATAGGTCCTTAGCTATAATGCAATGCAGGCCCATTTAAAATGTTTCCTAAATTCAAATATTGCGTGCGTACATGTACGTATAGGCCCACTTAAATAAAAACAACCCATCGAAATCGATCACGATTATTGAGTAGTGATGAAAATTTTCCGGAAAATTTTAAATCATAATTTTCCATGGAAAATTAATCACCAATAAATAAATTTCAAAATTTTCCACTGGAAAATTTTCCGGAAAATTTTCCATTTGCATCACTATTATTGAGTAAACTTATATTTCAAATACAAAAATAACATGCTTTGTGGAAGCCCACATCTGATGGTGAAAGAAATCTTTCATCACATTTCCATTCCCACTCATTGCCCACTCTTGTTCAAACAATCACTATGAGTTGTAAGTAAGTGTCCCAATCAGTGCTTGATAAGGAATAATGGCATCTGCCCAATGTAGGTGGGCTTATGATAGCTTTGATGTCGGTGCGGCCATAAGTTATTCTGTCCTCACGTAGTGGCCAGTTGAAGAAGTTCATCCCACGGTTGTCCATGACCTTGATTTCGAATAAGGCGCTGTCGCCGCTGTTTGAGATATCCGTGACTTGGCCTGAAATACAGCAATTCAGGTGGAAATGCATGCTCATACTTTATTTCATTTTGAAGGAGTAACTTACCTGCATACAGCTGGTTGTCGTATGCAACAAGGACCCATTAGTCAACTTCGATTTCGTCATTGCAACCATTCATCATGCGCTCCTTGGTATTCTGAAAGTAGAATAAACTTAGACCGTATTAAGGAGCTAAGCAAATACTTGTGGAGGATTAGAGGATACCACAGTCATAATAGGCCTAGACAAAATCAGTTTGATACACGTATGCCGTTCAATCAAATTAGCTCAAAAGGAATGTCATAATTGATTATGATTATTGACGCAAATAAAATATCATAAAGGCCGGCGCGGATTGTGAAAGGTTCACTATAAGACTTACCGGTTTTTCAGTGCTTTCATTTGAAAATTGAAAATAGTCACGTTTGAAACAATTGCAGTCATCTGGATGCTGGCAATAGCACCCCAAATGGCCGTACTTAATCAATCCATTTCCTTCAGTCAGTATCTAAAATTGTGAAGACATACCTTTTACATGAGGTTATTAAGAGTGCATTGTGCATATACGAACCTGATGAATCTTCATTGTGTGTGGGACTCTAGGAATCCTCAACGGAATCTCGTCATCCATATCATTGAGTTCTCTCGCTGATGTGTAAAACAGCTTTATTGATGAGCTGGGCTGGTCAAGAAGCTCAAAGAATGTTCTTGCATCTGGTATGTCAATACCTATTAAAAAATCTATGATTAGTACATGACTAAATTAGTACGAGAATATGTATTATTATCTACCTTTCGCGATCATTGCATCGGCTGAACGTTTTAGGGAGGCTCCCACACCATCTGCAGGACCCTTGCCATGTCCAGCACCCGTGAAGTTCCATGTCAGCTTGTGTATGGATGGAAATTGTCGCTGATAGACCGAAGAAATCAACATAAAATGGGTTTTGTTCCGATATTGTGTTGTTGGCCCATCTGACCAGAAGTGTATCGATCTAATTGATGCTTTCTCGAGGATCCAGGTTGTCACCGGACAGATGTAAGACCAAACAGCTACAGCATCATGACGCTTGCTGTTGGAAATCGTTGCAAATGAATAAGCTTTCAATCCGGCTGACTCCTTTATATAGACAACTCCATCGTGAATGGTGGCCTGATCACGTGATGCACCGAAATGCACGGACTGCACTTCTGTGCTGTACTTACACAAATAATTTTCGGCAAAATCGATTATCATGACAGCTTCATCTTCTTTGACCTTCTCCTTTATTGATCGCATTACTGCCAATTGGTGTCTGCTATGAAGTAGGTGTTGCCGTCCACGCTAATCAAATTCATATTTGAATTCTGATAATAATTCATCCAGAGTGCCGCATCTTGCCTCTTTAGCGGTGATCTTCATTCGATATTCTTCTCCCGTACCATCTCTTCGATCTTTTGCATTGATCACTTTGTTGCTCCACTACTTCCATGAAACCAACTTGTTCATGTTTTCGTCAACGTTGTTGGAGACAACGTTCTTTTCACCGCATCCGCTGCAGACTGAATAGTAGCAGTCTTCTTTGACCTGATCATGACACGTCAAGGAGCAATATGAAGCTTCAAGCATATGCATCAGATTGTCTGTTGCGATGACGTCATGCTGCTTCAATTTTGTAGCCATCAATCGCATATTTTCGCATCGTTGACAGAGACACGTCTCGCGTTTGTCGCAATCAGGAATCAGAACCCAGCATGGTCTCAGCTTGCAAAATTGAGAATACGAAATCTTTCGATCGTCAGACACTGATGCTGCATATTTCTTATACAGATTCTGTATATCGTCCAAGAGATAGCGTCTCTGCCGTTTAACCCCACCTCGGGTTATCGTGTCCTTCTTCCCTGAGGTCATACGGGAGACATTTCCCTGCTCATAGAACTTTATGACTTCTTTTATCACTTCAGATTTCTTCTTCATTTTCATGGTCCGCTTCGTCCTAACCCCGAACGTTCTCTTCAACCATGTGCTCATCCGATATTTGCGCAAGATTCTATCGGATAGCATCTGCGCAACACTCCTTGATTTATTTTTCCTCAGACGTTTGATAACTACATCAGTGAATCTCAAGTGCTTCGCTGTCCTTTTGTCGATGACCATCCCCGCTTCTACAAGTTGGTCTTTTGAGGGCTTAATGCTCGATCGCAGTCTCGAGAGTCTTGTTCGGTATCGTTGAATTGATAACTCTTGCTGTTTTACTCTCAGTTTGTATTTCTCTAACTCTCTTACAGTTGCAGATCTTTTTCTTAGAATCCGCTTTCTTCCTGCGACGGTTCTGATGTTGCTTTCACTCACATTGTCTCTTTCTGATGGCTCTACTAAGCATTCGGAATGCTGCCTTGCTTTTTTATCACGGCGTAACTTTTGGGATTCTCGTCATCTTTTCCTCTGTGCTTTCAAGTCCCTTCGACTTAGATTCTGAGCTTGTTTTACTTTCCCTGATTGAACCCTTTCCTTTTCACGTTGCTTTTCTAACATTTCAGGATTGTTCTTCAGTTTCAATTTCCACTTTTCTTTTCTTTCTTTACTACTTGTTGCTGCTTTTGATTTCATTTTACTACCGACCCTGCAATTGCCATATCCATTGAAAATTCCGGAAGACACTGCATTAAAGTCAATTACAGCTACGGGTCTAGAGAAAATTATATCTTTTAATCTAATAGGCCTATGAGCATGGATCACTATTCATTATTATTCATTAATAGGCTATCAGCTTAATTATCACACATCATGTACCCGTACATACAAGCTCTTAAATAGACTACACGTACATATCACATTCCGAGTTTCACTAGCGCCTTACGGCGCTCGTTCACTCTCATGTATCTTATATACATGTATGTATCAATTCTTCGCTTTAAGCTTTGATATCGCCTATACGTGCGCATACCTCTTTGCATTTGCATCCTGTTATTGAGTACCAGTATCTAAAAATGCAGTATTTAATAATCAAGGTGAAGCAGATTGTTTTATTGCCATAACAAGCGAAGTTTCCGGAAGTTTTTTTTTGCATTTGCAGGCAATTGTTATGTATAGCTGCCGACTGGCGCGGTGACACCGTGAGTCACAAACTAGCAATCGATCGGAGAGGTCGTGAATACGTTATAGTGCACAGACGAGCGTAAGACAGTCGGAGAAGTGATCTATACTCACCTTGATAAAGAAGGTCAATTTTATGAACTTCGACTGCATGAAAGTATCTAACCATAAACAATAATAGTGGCTGCAACTATAATGGGAGACATTGGCTCTCGTACGTTAAAACATTATTTTATGTCAACACCGGAACGCTTTCGTCAACTCCGGAACGACGCTTCAATTCCGGAGTTGACTGTTCCGGAGTTGACAATTCATAACATCTTTCTACTTCTGAAATAAAAATAGATACATATTCACATACAACTATACTTCGGCTGAACACTACTACCTGCAAATGTCATCAAAGTAAAAAAATAACTGAGTTTGATTACATAATCAAGGTATCAACCCGTTCCGGAGTTGACATTCGATAAAAATACGCAGAAAAGTAGTTCAACGAATTTGATATCTATAACGATACGCACACGTAAAGTACAGCTTAATAGATATTGTATAACCGCATAATGGTCTGATTGATTGATTAATGTATCACAATTGGCATTATAAGGAATAACCCAATAACGAGATCCTTTTTTGTATCAAGTGTTCCGGAGTTGACATATCAATTTATTTTTTCATTACAAAGGCAAAAGCATGAATAAATCTCAATTGTAGTATATTAGGCAAAGTATTTAATTGTTTCATGTAAATATGCATCATTGGTAATCATAAAAATTTGATCAAAGTATATGTAATTCATAAAGTGTCTTGTAAGTATGGGAATATTTATTTCATATCAGAAACGTTACACATAAAAATCAGTCTAAAATCACCCAAAATCGAATTCGTAGTTAATTTTACAAGATAAACATACATGGCCATCGAATCAATTTGCAGGCCATTATTCAAAACTGAATTCTTCATGCACCCGCAATAAACAATCGAGGCAGAACTCATTTGCATAAAATTCGTGAACGCGTTACACAAAGTGGCCACTTTTCTGGAGAATGACCCATCTACAATGAGATGATATGATGTGAAGATGCGTTTAATCTCTGAGCGTTTAATCTGCCACATGCAGTAAATTTTGTTTATCGACAAAACCGAACAATTCTTAGTTATGAAATCGTAAAACATACGTGCTTTATTCCAATGCTTTCATCGAGATAAGTGGCCAATCAACTCTCAGCAAAAACTATGTATTCATCTCGCCTTTTCCTCGGAGAATACATACATTTAGCTTTTGATACTCGTAGATTCTGTACATATTTCTCCCGAATTTAGTCGGATAGCACACGGAGTACTTGGTTATGGTATAATGTGGAAAACAGAGGCAATATAGCATTAACATGGATTTTTGAGGGCAAAATATAGGATATTTGAGGGCGCGTAAGTAAGCAAAGGATCTCTATCTTTTAAATAACTCTTAGGAATGAATATAACTCTCAACTCTGTAGATGACTCCCATCGGCCATCAAATCAAATCAAATCAATCCTTGAAAGCATCAGAACATCAGGAAGGTAAAAAGATTCGAGTTGATGTCGCTGCAATCTACACATGACAATGCAGGAAGGTCAACACTTCGACATTAGAGCGAGTATGCACCAATTGAGTGGTAATTTCAGGAACAGTTGACAATAAACAATGCCAGCTATAGTGGAGTTCCAATCGATGTAATTCACATGTTTGCAATAATTCTCCGCATCATCTTCTTTCACCACGGACTCTGATGAACAGATCTGCTAAGTAATTTAAAAATCTCATTTTCATGAAATTTCTGTTCTTATCTATCTAAACAAGGAAAAATTTCGATTGTTTGACAGCATATCGGTGTGCTCTTTGCTCACATGAGTGAAGTTTGTAATGTGTGTGCTTTTTTTATAGAAGACATTTCTCATCGTCGTGAGTATTCATTGATTGCTGCTGTTCAATAAGTTTCTACTCATGTTGCTACAGTATCGATTCTTGTTTTCTCGTTGGTAATTCAACAGCAAAAGAAGATGATCATGTTTAAGTAGAATAAATGTCTTGCTTATCTACTCCCGTTTGATAATCAGCCTTTCTAATGGGCTATGACATTACATTGAACAATGACGTATACTTGTATTCGCTTTGTCATCATAAAACGCTTCAATTTCCAGTAGTCAATGTGAATCATGAATTTTGTCCATGATATCTGTCTATGTATCAGGATTTAGCCTTATTGTAGGCCTAGCAAATCATTTCACTATTGTAAACAAAGAATATTGATGTAAGAAAGCTTTCTCTCTTCCGTTAGAATAATTCAATCATCAGACGAATTGGAGAAGAATAAGTCTGGGATAAATATCTACAGGAAATGTCTCTTTGTGATAGTGAGGAGGAATTTTCAGCCGACAAGCGGTCTATCGTTCTAAGGAGCCGCAATCCTATTAGGAATTCTCAGAGGAAACTTTCTTATTATTTCTAGTAGATATGGTTCACAAATAGTCAAATATCATTGCAAATGACACGATGTTGCGACACATTCATTATTTTCATGGAACACATTGTAGGAATGGTAGCTGAAGACAGAACATTTAACGAGAGCTTTGTCTGTGAATTAGAACGATTAGAAGAATGATTGTACATGTAATATAGGAGAACATTTTCTTCGTACAACAGTGAGATGATTGATCTCCTTCTGATGACTGAAGATAGGTAAAATACAATAGAATGAAATGAATTAAACGATGGATCAAATTTGCCAGCCGTGCAAAAGACGTGCGGCTGGCAGGATTTGAACCTACGACCCCCAGGTTAACTAGACATCTGCTCTACCAGCTGAGCCACGATCCGCTTACATGTGACTGTGTCAACTGGCAGGATCAAACCCTCACCACCACACATCAGTTGTCATAGCAATTATGATCAATGCACAGATATCTCGTCACAATTGTGACTGCCGACAAAAGAAAGAACGTGCACTATTTTAAGCGCTTCTCAAACATATGTAGGTGTGCCTCTCAGTGATATCACTCGTTGATGTAGTGTAAGAGTCACTTGAAATGTTCGACCACGAATTCGACATAAAGTCTCTAATTTCACCGGCCATAGACTGCATTCGCAAATTCTCCACACGAATGTAGTGTAAAGGATTTTCACAGCCAGGACACTTGTCAGAAAGAGCTGCATAAATTCTGAACCGAATGAATTCTATAATGAATGCTGTTGCTTGCCCTGTATTATGATGAAGATGCAGATGTTGACTTTAGCGAGTGTGCGAGGAGAGCGCCCATTATTTACCGGGAGTTTGCAAGCGATGTATAACGTGCAGTATGTTGTGATGCAAATGGAAAATTTTGAAATTTAATTTTTGGTGATTGACGTTTTTGCCTTTGTTTTGGAGACTTATTATAGTCGTTTGAAAAGACTATGTAATATTCAAAGACCGAAAACTTCTCTATCATCCCTGTATGTTAACTTTTGTAACTAACTGCACCTTTTCCATGTCTAATCAGATCTTTCCAAATGAATTTCAGCCATTAGATGGATTTCAGATTTCTCTAGCTGAATTTCAGATATCTGTCAGAAGCTCAACTTTGAAAAGACCTTAAATTCATCTGGATCATATCTAAAATTCATTTGGGCAGATCTTAAATCGAATTGGAACTATCTGAACCATCTGAACTAGAAATGGAGGATGGGTATCCTCAGCGAAGATGTTGGACAATAGGCCAGAAGTTAGAGGCTATCATAGATATCCTTTTACTCATCACAGATATCTTTAGTGACCAAATATCTCACGGGTTTACAATGTGGTCGCTCATGAATACTGCGTGGACTGTGTGCTTATACTTCACTTCTTCATCAACACATGAAGAATTTGCATCACTGATCAACGCTGCATAATAAAGCTTAACTTTTAAGCTAATAAGCAAACTTCAAAATGACGTACATTATTTTTGCTCCAGATCTTTCACATTGCATGAAAATATACCCCTGTGTAAAGCAAGATTCACTTTCTCCCAAACGGTGTCTTTGTGATAATTAAAAATGCTAACAAAATGGCACAAGCCACTGGTGGCAAAGGAATGTTCAAAAATCCGCGGACGGAACTCGTATTGCCACGATCGCTTTAATAGAAATAATGATGAAATTAAGAGTTTTAGACCCAATTTATTGGTACGTAGCTTCCTCGGTAGTGGAAGTGCTCAAATTATAAGGCCTATCAAAAAATCAAAACTTTCAAAATTTTCCGGAAAATTTTCATCATTGGCAGTATGTAATCTGAGTATGCTGACCACAATTGCAAGGACTGGGTGACACATCGCAGTGCCACCACCATAGTCCGAAAGCCCAGAGGGTCGAACTCCAAATAAGGGTGGCCAATGTACTCATACAGTTTGTTAGACATTTGTACGGCAAATCCGAGACTGACGTTCTCCTCAAACTCTAGCGTAAATGTTACTGAACTTTAAATACGTGCAAAGCTGTCCTTATTCTGGTGTTCAGGTATAAGGCATGCATTATAACCGATTACATGCAACCACCATGCTGTGAAACTACTTTTAAACCTCAGAGACCTGAGCTTTTTCACACCCTCTGAGACCTGAGGGGGGTCCAGTGGACCCCTTTAACATATTCTTAGTTTACCTGCTTAAATCGATATCAAAACATTAGGAAAGTTGATTTTAAGTAAAACAATGATGTTTGCGTGTAGCAGGTCGGTATAACGAATCCCTTGACTGACTTTCAGCCTTCTCAGTAAACGCGTGCAAAAATATGGTGTTTTTGTAAGTCAACCACATTTAGTACAGCATCATTTGTACTAGGAGGCGGCTTTACGATATTTTGTGTCACCATGAAGCCTCAGACAGTTGATTTTGATGAAATTGATTTAATTCATGCAGCTAATCCTTTCCATTTGTACATTCCTTCAAATTTATCCAAAGCTATCAGAAATAGACCTAAAATGAGTCAAAATTGCTGTACTTCTAGAACCAAAAACAGCTGTGGAGATCTCAAACTTATCATTACTGCTGTGAAAAGTTTGTCATCAATCAGTTTTTGGTGCTCAACTATGAATATAATGATAGCTTTCATTTCGGACATCGATTTATGCCGAGTTGTTCATATAGGCCAACCAGTCACGCGAGATCATGTGCGAAAGCAAAATATTCACATTTTGCGATCTTCCAACACATTGCACATCTACGAACATGATGCAAACAATGAATAAATGACTTTCACTCTTTATACACCATCGTGGACATGTTCGAAATCATTTTTCATCTAATTACAAAAATTTTGTGATGGAATTTCTACACCCTCTGAGACCTGAGGGGGGTTCAGTGGACCCCCTTGGCCTATCTGGCATACATGTACTTCTACTGATTCAATTGAAATGAAATAACACATGCAGATTCACTGTCAGAAATGATAATTTTGTATGGGCTTGAGTGGTTGATATATCGTCAGCGTAAAAAATGAAATAGAAAAATGTGGCTCAGGGGTCCACTGGACCCCCCTCAGGTCTCTGAGGGTTAAGAGATTACTGAAAATATTGTAAGATGAAAATAGCCTGTCTCACCTAGCTAGGCCATGTTGCAAATGCAGATCACACACTGTAAACTGCAGAAGCACAGTTCAATTCAATTCAAAGCAACAAATTCAAAACAAAATACACCAAATGAAAGCTGTCAGCATGACGAGTCAGAATATCATAATTGTTTTGACATTCGAGGTCATTGTAGAGGTTAAATGTAAGGTCAAAGGTCAGAAAGAAGATTTTTTGAGAGTACGAAAGTTGGCTGATTTTGACTACGAAAGCGATATACAATAACGAGAATAACAGAATGTACGAAAGCACTATTGTTTGCACTGATGCACTACGAAAGCGATTGTCTTTCCTATTGGATTATCTTTATCATCCAATAGGAAAGCCAATCGCTCCCGTAATGTATGAGAACGAACAATTGCGCCTTCGTAAATTTTGTTATTCTCGTTTTGTACATCGCTTTCGTAAGTAGCTTTAGAATTGTACAGTTTACAATGTAGAAATTTCAGAGTACCAGTTCATCTGGGGATGAAATAGAAAAGTGTCTAGGCAGTTTAACCCTTGCTCCACTGGGGGACGTTTTTCACTTTCCCAATTTTTTTTGAATTTTATAAACCAAGTAAGCCATGGCCACCAGATTTCTAGTAGCTTGCTTTCTACGTACATGTATTATGCAACTTTTGACAGAAGGAGAAAACATTTTGGCACAATCCTTTTGGCGTGAGAGCTATTTTAAAATCTGAATGTTTGGGAATATTTTGGCTGATTTCGGGATATATTAACTTCTAATGTGTATTGCGGCATTAATACTCGATGAAATAGGTTGAGATTACATAAAGGATTCTTCCTACTAATATAGAGATATTCACAAATGCAAAATCTATGGATTTGAAATTGTCTGCTTATTGTATAGGCCTATGCATGTTTGAAATTTGAAATTTAAATTTCAAATATGATTTTTTTATTTTTGTACTTTTTAGTTCTGCATCTGATCAGCAATTATTGACAATTTTCAAAATCACCTGCAGAAACTAAATACTAAAATATGCAATTTTAATGATATTTAAACTGAACTAAAAGTTTAAATTTTTTGACCTTTGACCTCATTTAATACAATGACGTAATCTCAGAGCGATTAATAATCATCGTCTTATTAACCACCTTTCGATTAATGTATGGCTTGCTAGTTTTTGTTGTCATTTTCCATTTCAAATAGTGATCTAAAATCTTGAAGATTAGCGGTTTTTTACCTTTGACTTTCACCTCAGCCCCGGGATGACCTTAGAAATGATACTGATGCTGTTTTTCTGAACTCCCTTTCAATGCGTATTCGATTGATGTGTGCGAAATTCGAGGATTTTCTGCGAGGATTTTCAGTAGAGCTTTTTGACGGGTCAGGTTCATTGCGGTCGCAAGTGACAATTTCAGTTTGAAAATCAATCGTGTTTACATGTCTTGAACTATGAATGCATTTATTTACGAGCGTGATATGTCATGATTGACAAAGAATGTTGGCATGTAATCTCATTATGATCTTTGAATACTCACATACTCAATTCTGAATAGGGAAACATCCTGATATAATTTTGAAATATGCAAATTGATTACTAAAGAATAATTCGAAAATCGTCGCTTCATGACTTATTAATGTATCACTGTAAACTCTAGGGCACGAAATTTAGGCATCAATTCTAACCAACACAAGGCACGAGTAGGCACGAATTCATAGTGCCGAGTTCGCGCCCATTGATTTTTCCTTCGATTTCATTGGATAAAAAAATATTTAGTTCGGTGCCTATTAGTGCCTAGTGGCGCCTACTGGTGCCTCGAGGCACTAGAAAGGCGCTAACTAGGCGCTAACTGGCACGAAATTTTGGCATCGTGCCTCAGTTAGTGATCACAGTTTACAGTGTAGCTGAAAAATTAGAATTTACATTGTTCGTCAGAATTCGAGAAAAACGATTTTTAGACGCTTGATGCACACCCGACGTCCTCCAAAGCCTCATATTCTGAAGTGCGTGCAGCAGTTAAAAAAACTCAATGCGCCGTAGATGCTTAATATTAGCTAAAAGGCATCATTACTGTTACTGTTGAGTGAAATGAGAAAATAATTTTCTCCCAAACAACTCCAGGCGACGGATCGGAGGAACGATGCGTTATCCATTGTTTTTGAAATATGAAAGCGCCGCAAAATCAAAAAATGAATTCATTATTTAATCTCTACCGGTTTCAGTTGGCTACAAGATGACAAAGATTGACCAATCTTCATCAGGAGAAATATAAAAAGAGGAAGTGAGAGGATATCAAGTCCGTGCAATTTCAAACTACAAACAGTTTTTTACTATTTTCATGCACGGACTACCTGTCCAAGATATTTCAAATCATAAATATGGAGATCACAAAAATCATAGAGGTGTTAGAGATTTAGGCTCATAGATCGCTGACCTTTGTAGTACATGCTGCATATTAAGGCCATGAGGCAAGTCAGTCATTAGTTGGCTAATGAATTTTAGTTCCTCTACTTTTCGTTGTTGATTATTTCCTTTTATTTCTTTAAGTATTGTCACCCTTAAATCTTCTTCCAAGTGTTGATGTTCTATACAATGATGAGAAACCTCTCTTTCTTCATCTCCATGGCTGACGTCATATCGATGTTCTGTCATTCTTTCTCTCAAACTTCTTTGGGTTTCTCCTACTTATAAAAAGTTTCAATTTTGAAAACTCAGACCATAAATGATGTTTGATGATGTGCATGTTGTTTTAGCAGCATTGATGTTATAAGTTGATTTTTTCGAAGTTTTGATATTTTAAAACAATATTTATTGTTGCTTCAATTCTATACCTGTAATATTTAATAATGTGAAAGCACGGACTACCAACGGTTCAGAGAGGGGTCAGAGGGTCTTTACGACATAAGTTAATATGGCTGTGAATTGCAACTATCTGGCTAATGCGTGTTAAGATGTTATTAAGGTATAAAACAGAAAAATATGCATTTTAGTTCGTGTGTGTTATCAATCCTTGCCAATCACTTGATCCATCATATTCAATTATTTTTTTACTGTGAATTAAATTTGACTTTCCGTACATGATGTTTGTCTTTAATTTTCGACTGCAAGATATCGATGAAGCAATTCAATGTTATTTCCAAAGGACCCCTGAGCCCAAATTTTAAATCAATCGTGTGCTTCGTTTAGATGTTAGAGGGAAAGTGCATTGTTGTCATTGCATGTGATTTCTGACTTCATAACGTAGATGACAGATGTGTTAGTTAGGATATTAGTCCGACAGCCAGAACGAGTTTCTGCAGGAAGCGTGGCCGAAAATGAGACTCTCACAGAATGATGTACACGGAGTACAAGCCTATTCTTACTACGAATCTGCACGTCCGCCGAGATCTAGTTGGTTCCCCTTGCTGCCTCGCAGGATCAATGAAAAACACGTGTTAATCCAATGGAATTGCAGTTTTTGGTAGAAATAAAATTCTCTATGTTTTTTCTCTTATCAACTGAAAAGTATTAAGCCATAATGTTTGACATTGAATGTTTTCAGGCCATTTCTTATAATGTACATGTACCCCTGTCTATCAAGCTACACACATTCAGATTTGTCAAGCTTCCCAATGTCGGAAAACAACAATATTTTGGCCCATTTTATCCACATTGAACCACATTTTCGAATGCGTCGCCTATCAGATGCACGATAATATCACATACACGTGATAGGTAATGACCTGAAGATATGCATACAATGGCAAAAGTTATGGCTCCAGACTTGGTATTTTTCAGTTGCTGAGAGAAAACGTAGAAAATGTTATTTTTGTTAAGAACAGCAATTTGCGTTGGATTAACATGTGTTTTTCTTTGATCGTGTGTGACAAGAAGAGGAACTAACTAGATCTCGGCGGACGTGCAGATTTGTAGAAGGCATAATGTGTACATCATTCTATGAAAGTCTCATTTTCGGCCTCGCTCCCTGCAGAAACTCACTCTGGCTGCCGAATTATATATTAGACAGTCATCAAAAGCTTAAGTTTTGCAATTTAGACAAAATTGGATTTGCCGTTCCCAGAAAAATATTACAATTCGTTTTTCCTTAGAAATGCGTCCAGCTTGAGACTGTACACATAAACATCGAAAAAAGCTGTCTTGAAAAAAAGCTTAAAAATTGTCAAAAGCTTGTTTTTGACGTTAGTTAGTCGAGTCATAGAAGGGACGAAATGTATGCAAATATGAAGTAACTTTACATGGAAAAAGACGCACTACGTGCTGGGCTTGAACGATCCGAGAAATTGGGCCCGGTTCCCATTCTAGTGATAGTCATGACTATTGGAGATTATTGAGGTTACAGACCCAATAATTGATAATCAGATTGGTGGAAGTAAAAACATTATCTCTTTATAGACTTCAACAACTGACTCAATTGTAGTGCATTAATAACGAAGTTATAAACTTTGTGTTCAAGACACGTGTTACACCACAACAGGTAAATCATTCATTGACAGACAAATTCAACGATTAACAAATGTGGCACACAGAACTAGAAATAGGAAAGGCAAGAAACAAAGAGCTTATAAAAATGTCAATTCAATTAAGAGGTATTGTATTCAATTAAAACAACTCGATGATTGTTGTGGTCTGTAACTGTTCGAGTTCTCGTTTCACCAGATGCTAGTCTTTGCATCCCCAAGGAATCACACACGGACTCTCGTCTCCGTCGGCGTCTCACAAGTTCAAAGCACTCTTCTTTGAAGAGTTTGCTGGACATGATATAGATGATGGGATTCGCGCAAGAGTCAAGGACTAAACAGACACGGTTCACCATCTCCATTTCCAATTCATACTTATGGAGATCAGTCACGCGTGAGATATCTATAATGGCATAGACAAAGTAGGCGCCTTCGAGCATGATGAAGACTGCAGTTAGGATGATTACCGTGCGAGTAGCCCTTCGAGCGTTTGCTCGCTCGTTCATGCATCTGATAGAGTCTGGGACAGGACCATTCCGCATGAGAACTGTAATTGTGATGGCACATGTACTGAGACAAACAAGTATAGTTGGCAAAGCTCGTTGAAAGGTAAAGACTACAACTAATTCACTGAATTCCATCCCGATATTCAATTCCCAGTTATTAAGAAAAGCGGAACCATTGATGGCATCGTGATCACCATCTACACAAAGAAGAAACTCCTGAAGAACAAATTCACGGACAACAGCGAACACAATAGAGATATTGAGGACAACGGCGAAAAATATTCGAATCCTTGAATGAGAGAATAACTTATTGCCGAGGCTGGTCAAAGGTCTTACAACCGCCTCCCATCGAGATACAGCGATGAGAACAATACACCAATTTCTGACAGCCATAAAAGTGTCTACTGCACACATGAACAGCAACTCAGTCACCGCACATGAAACGGCGGATCTCACATTGAAACACAGAGATCCACCAAGCTGGAACATGGACCACAAAGCGAATGACATGGTGAAGAGAATCTCACATGACGATAGCAATAAGAGATGGAGTCGAAGACAATGTCGATCGTGTTGCAAACGAGGTCGTAGTGTAACAGCGAGCAGGAAGCAGTTTCCAACAAGCGCACTGAGGGAAAGACAAAGGACAACAGCAGAGAACGTTGGAGGAATATATGCTCGCTCATCGGCGTACCATAAACGCATGTACTGAAGTCGTGTTCGACCCTCTACTGTTCCCGAACAGTTTTCAAAAGTCATGAGGGCTCGTTCGATGACCAGGAAACTCGATATTGTCGTGTGAAGAGATGCTGGTTAATTTTCATCGGCTACGAAGCTTCGGATTGGTTTTTGAGATTTCTTCCTATTGGGTTTGACAAAAACATGATATGTTGATAGTCCAATAAAACATCGAATCTTCATCATTTGAAAGAACAATGAGATATAACAATCACCAATGGACAGCGACGCTCTTTTAGCATGCATACATTGTCAAACAGTTGCGCATAATGAAATACACGGAGCCTCAACAGATGAGTTCTGTCAATAAGACATGTAAAACATGAATACACTAAACATAAAGGCGCGTTTGCACGAGTTCACCTTGTGACATGACGCTACCGTTACACGCCTTGTCTCACGCAGCTGATTGCACACTTGACATTGTCTCATCCTCGTCGACGTCTTGTAGACAATAAGGTCACACAGAAACAAGCATTGTTACTTTCCACCATCAGAACATCTTGGGTCGCAGTGGTTCGTGTGAAGTATGTGACAGCTGATAGGTCTTCCAATTTTTGTTTTGGAAAACAGTAAGAATGCATTTGAACATATTAGAACATATTGGAAAACATTCATGGAAAGGAGTGAGTGCGTCAACAAAATATACAATTGCACAATGTAATTAAGGAAGGAGAGGGAATGAACCATTGATGTTTTTTTAAATGTTTAATATTTATTTTCTTTAGACATCAATCGCATGTTGTTAGCTTTCTGAAGAAACTTAGCGATGAGTTTTATATTTTTTGGAGTCAACCTATTCATTATTTCATGAAAGTTAGATACATTGCTGCATTAACACAAGGTAAAGTTATGCCGTTTTAAATGAAGATCAAATAAACTTATTATCATATAAAATCATTTTAGAGTTGTTTTACAACTCAATGAACTCAGCATTCAGTGAAACACAAGCGTTACTCTTTACAGATATGATTAAAATATAATCAATTTTATTAAATATCACTATATGATTTTAGGAGAACTTTTAAAAATAAAACTTTCAAGAAATTGTTTTATAAATGTGAGAGATGTCAATGGAACGAAGCTAGTATGCCATAGACATCGAATAAAGGTTTGTAAATTTGGATGTTGCTGCTAATTACCTTGATTAGAGCAGTATTTTTGTACCTCTTCATAATCACTTGGACTTCTTTATTCCTTAAATGGAAGTTTTGCACGCATGCATTACAAACTGTACATATTGGACAAATGAATAACCGAGAATATTAACCGCCAATATTATATTTAATCTTAAAGATGGCAGAGTGCCAATTCGCCTGGGGATAGAATGGAAAGATGTTCCCAGACTTGAACAAAATTTAACACGAAAATTCTTAACTACCTTAGACGATGCGTTTCACCCAACACGTTTATGACTGCCAAGAAATTTTCGTTTTTAATTTGCTCAAGTCGGAGGACATCTTCCTAAGCTAAAATTAATTTCATTTATGCAGTCTGAACAGAAACAATCCATACATGTTATTACTGCATTTCTGTAATTAGCAGATTTCAGCTTTGACGCCATCAACTCACAAATTGTGATTACGTCAACTTTATCTGCTGGCATTAACGGTCATTTTATGTAAGATCAAGCAGTTGTTCTCACAATTATTTCGCTCTATTTTTGGCAGTATTTCATAATTTCACTATTTGTCAACACTATCTCTTGAAAAGGTCAGTGGGCGAAAAATAGGTAATAAGTTATTCTCAACAGTTTCGGCTTCTCTTTTTTCATAACACAAAAAATGATGCCTGCTGATAAATAAGCATTTATTCATTCTAAGTGACATATGTTATCAAAATTTGCAATCGATCACCTACCCTACTCCCGAAGGAAGAGAGAGAGAATAACAGTAATAAGACGTTTATTCCTGAAACCCTAAATGGGAATCGTACGAATCAAGTCACACACAAAGACAAATATAGCTACATAGTAATGCAAAAACTTAACAAGCAAAAAATCATGTTTTAATCACAAAGGAAAAGAGCAGCAGGTCGATGGAAAAGGTGCAACGTAAAGCACATAAGATGCCTGTCACATGGTAGATCCGTCATTTGATAGCTTAGCCATATACATGAAATAGTTATTACTTCTCATTGCTGCTGCACACAAGGGAATCAGAAGCCTTTTTTGAATAACGTAACTGCTCAGGCAAGAAAAGGTGAAAGGATAGTCCTCAACATTTACAATCTATAAAAAGAATCCCATTAATTGTCATTAGAACAAAGATATTTCCAACAGCCATTCCTTAATCGCTATACTCTGCTTGTTTATCTCAGGAATTCGAGCTCTTGGCATGACTAACAATTGCCTCTATCAATCGCTGCTCCGTTGAACAAGCTGACTTTTATGAGTCATGCCGCTTGATCATTTCTAAATTTCATCAATTTCGCTCATGAAGCATAGTCAGTTTCTATTAGTAGGAAAGTCCTCTGAGGAGCAAAGCAGCCGTTATGCTTGTCCCAAAGAGCCAATATGGACTGCATGGTCAATAGAGTTCTTGCTGCATTAGGGTACAATACGGTTACTGCATCTTACCAGGTCCCTCATGAAATCCTATTGTCACTCTTGAATGCATTGCATTTGTCCAAGATATCGCAATGTCTTGCTTGAAAATCTCTGTGTCTGTCATGATTTCACTTTGTCGCTAACTTCTGCGCTATGTCAATCATGAATTGCTAAGTTCTTACATAATTCTTTGACTGTCCTTATTGAAGTCCAAAACCTGTACGCAGACAACTACAGTCCGTTTCATAAAAAGTGGATCATCCTAAAATTTGACTAAATAAAACATAAGTATGATACAGAAAGCATTTTTCATGTTATTTCATGTCCCTAATATATTTAAATGTCCTTATATAATCTGATAAGCTATGATACAGTAACGGTTCTTAAGAAGCTAATATTTTCTGGCCCTACCCTTATTGTCAATGACATTACCAATTCGTCTAGGCATTGATTCGATGATATCGTTGATTTTTGACTGATCTAACTTTCTCCACTCTCTTTTTAACAGTGACGTAAGTTGTGAACGACGAACGTTACGTTTTAGAATAGTCCATACATTTTCTATGGGATTCAGATCAGGAGAACGAGCTGGCTAAGATAATGTCCTAAGCCCTAATTGAGACTTGCATAAGTTGACTCTACTACTCCTGTGACACGTAGCACTATCATCCATAAATAACCAAGTCGATGGATCACCAAGTTGATCTGTCATTTGGCCAATGTTCATTCGCAAAACATTCACATAGCGTTCAGAATTCACGGTTCCTTGCTGTATGTGAAGTTCAGAGCGGCCATTGGTCCAAATGCCAGCCCAAATCAGTAGAGTCGCACCACCTTGTACCCGGGGACGATGTAAATGTCTCGGAATTTCCTGATCAGATTTTATCCATAATCTCAATCGACCATCACTATCATAGACGGACTGATGCCTCATCAGACCAGACAACCCGATCCCATTGATTTCGCCAGTGACAATGACATTGCCCATCTGAGACGTCTTTTTGTATGCTGATCTGATAATTCGATCTGAGAGGGCCTCTTACAGCTCTTGAAATTCGACTCAATAAGTCTTCTACGAATAGTGGACTTAGGAATAGACGAGTCTAGTGCAGCCATCTCAGTTAACGAGAGACTTGGATCCCTAGTTCTAGCAAGGCTGACACTTTGCCTGTTGTGAATGCGATCTCGTTATTGTTCATTTGTGCTTTGTATTGTTTTCAACCGGTAAGAGATAGATTTCTAGCTGAAAGCAATCAGGAGTGCTGCCAACACCACCGCAACGAAGTCAGGAAGCTATGGAACATGAAATCCAGTTAATCACATGTAGCAGTTACATTATTGTTGATGAATAATGGTGCTATACTGGCTCTGATTGACCGATTTTCTTTATTTTTGTTTTGCTTGATAGCTTTTGGCTTGTAGAACAACATATTACATAACAAAGGAAACAAATGTAATTTTATAAGAGTGAGGTATGATTTTGTGTAACATTGCTAAATGAAGATCAAATTATCTACTACTTTTTTATCTATAACAGGAAAACAACTCAATATTCATGCTTGAAATTTCCAACAATTATATTAGTAAGCACAACTGACATATCTTCCAAATTTCAGAGAAATTGGCGGAGTTAGACAAAGTTGAAGTTAAGGCGATGTTTAAGGGTGATCCATTTTTTATGAAAAAATCTGTAAGTGGAACTAAACAGAATTAGACAGATCGTCTCTTCTTCCACTTGATCTACGATTAAACAATCTAATTCTATGAGTGGAACAAACCGTACACAGATACAATCTAACTTTCGATGACAGCGATTTCGTAGGCGCTCCAATGAAACTGAACCAGTGGAATGTAGGTTTACAAACAATGAGAACAATATTCTACAACGATGTGAAGACAGAAAATGCACTTCAATGATGATGAAACAAGTCAAAAAATGTTTCAACGGACGTGTCACGTGAATCTTTGACGACACTTTCTTAGATGTGACTGTGGTTCGCTTCATCGACACATACCGGTAGATATCATGGATTTGAGTCATTTCATCGACGGGTCATTTTATCAGTGTCTATGTCCAGAGCCAGAAGACACTGGAGTCCTTGATAGAGCTCAAAGACATCGTAGCTTAATGTCTATGAATTATTGAGATAATTTGTCTTTAAATACCTACGAATGCATGATACTCTTGAGCGAATATCATCCACCTGTCGATGAAGTGAGCCATCACCTTAGATACACGAGTATATGCAATGGATGTCCTCTCCAGGTCAATCTGTTGTCGGTCAATCTGTCAATCTGTCAATAATTGCACTGAGCAGTCCTAAACAATGTACAATCTCAGTCGATGACAGTTGATATCTTTCGAAATCAAAGTTTTGGCTAAACACCTTTTTGCATTTATTCATGCTAATCGACATTTTGTTCAAAGACGTTTAAGACATTACTTGGTCGTGCGAGTAAATGCAGCTTTCTTAGAGATAGAGTGATTGATAGTAAAATCATTTGCATACTTAATTAAACAAGTATCATTATTGTCCAAAGGCAAATCTTATTCATTTTATTATTTATTTTTTTTGCAATTCGATAAATAAAGGCGTTTTATCACCAAAGTGACTTCAAGGCCGTTTTACAAATGACAAAAAATCCCACATAAAAAGCTTGCTTAGCAAGTAAGTCATTAAAAGTCTCTTGAAATTCAGCAGACAACCTGAACGTCGTATATCGGGTGGCAAGGAGTTCCACAATTGAGAAGCCATAGCCTGGAATGATTTCCCTTCTAGCGTGTGTCTGCGAGAGATAAAGACTTGTAGCACCCTAGATTCCGCGGAGCGAAGTCTTCCTCGGCTTTCAATGAATGACACTTCCGTTAATGCGGCGCACTTCCTTGAAGGCAGAGGCAAGTTAGGATCGTGAGTCTTCTCTCTATCCTTCCTTGGATCGGCAGCCGGCCAAGCTCACAAAGTAGTGTAGAAAGGTCGCAATTCGGACGAACTTTGTAAACGATCCGAGCAGCAGCATTGATGACCCTTTGCAGGCGAGTTAATGCGGATGATGCAGCATATAAATGCATATATAATGCAGATATAAATCTGCAGCAAATAATGCAAAAAGCATTGGATCAATCGCAGATCCTCACCTTTTCACAAAGAGACTGTCGGTTTCCCTGTGCTTCACGCACTGTGACCATGATCTGTAACATTGCAAGCTCGAATAGACTCCGCAAATTCGAGTCTTTCTCAGTTCTCGAAAAATATTGTTATAACACATGAAAACAAGATGAGAGGCACATGCATAATGAGCGAATTTCACGGGTAGAATAGTCCGATATGGTTCGATGGTTCGATATGATACAGTCAGTTGCAAATGACGCACGTGTGGCGAAAATTGTTCCATGAATTGGTGGAACCCATCACTACTTGAGATACTTTGAGCCATGATTTAAACAATGATAAGATAAATCCAAAAAAATGAAAATCAGAGAAATTCGACTTTTCGCTTTTATTTAAGCTAGTATAACAGACAACAGCTAATTGTTGATGACAAATTCAGGTGCTACTTGATCAATGGAAAATTTATCTTCTTGCCCCTCGGGACTAGTTTTGACCGTGACCATCAGCATCAGGGAAAGTCATCTCCAGACCAAACACGCGGATAAAACAATTCATCTCTGTGAGCTGGAAACACTTAAATCCGATATTTCGCTTTTGTTTAGGTTAATGAGACTAGAATGGACAATAACGGTTTGCTGTTGGTCACTTAAACCGCTCGGTAGACACCAATCTGGTCAATGCTGCTAGATCTTAAAAAGAATGAAATTATGCGACATTTGCGTGATCTTGCCGTAAGGCGATATTTTGCAAGTTAGTTTGTCATAATAATTTTATATTTAGTGGGAAATCTTTAGTAAAAGTTAATCTCCATTAAGCAGATTGACAAGGCATCGGTGCCTGACCATTGTGAACCACTGGAAGTCTCCAGCGTTAAGGTACCGTTGTCAGAACAACTCTCATCCATCGACTGCATATCTAAAGAGAATGACAGCGATTAAGTCAATAAACAACACTAACAGCCTTGATTCCCCGGCTGCATTCACCTGACACAGGAATCGAACCGAAGTCCGCAGCGGAAGCGATCTCGCACCTTCTTCACTTGACCACGCTGACGGTCAGGCCCAGTTGTCGGCTTAGTAGTTGTCATTTTCACTATACTGCGACAGACCTTTAATGTTTCATCCATCGGCGTATCATCTCTGTGGTTAAAGCACTAATGGAATCGGTCCTTTAGCTTCAAAAGATTCACCTGAGATATGAGACGAGGAACAGAATTGCCCCCCCCCCCGATGGATAGTGATAATAAATTGAAAATGAATTGTTATTGAGTTAATGTCAAGTCCAAATGTTGTGTGGAAAGCTCGCAGATAGCAAATCAACATCACATGAAGAGTTTCCGATACAAACAATGGCTACATCATCTCTTCCAGGAAACTACATCTTCAATATAATCATAGAAAAAAATCATCGAAGCGCTTCTTTATTGAGCTAACTGTGTTATTCCAAATAATTGTCCCTTTTATGAAAAATAATTGCTCTCCAGGTATCAACAAATTCTAGCTTTGTCGATTGGACAATTCGATTTGAAATTAATTGTATCCTCTCTGAACTCTATTGCTCTGTGAATTCTCTCAGCTTGTATCATTAATGTTTTATGCTCGGAGATGAAAATGAGTTCACAAATCTGTTACAAATCGTATAATATCTTTTGAGAATGGAGGTAGCGAGGTTTTATGCAAGTGTCATTAACGCCAGACCTGATTCAAATAATGACAAAATACTCATTGTCAAGCATATTCCTTAGTATTTTAGAGGATTTAGAGATGTCAGCGTAGCATTTCAACTCTCTGATGAACCTTTGAATGACAAGAGGAGATATCAATGATTAATGTCATCGTCTTCTCTGCACAAGCAGTATGTGAATAATATTCATGTACGAAGTCTTCGTTTTCTAAATAGGTTCTAGAGAAGAGGATCCTCAACCCTTTTTGTAGAGATCCGCATAAGAATGTTTGTTAAACGCAGGGGTTCGTCTTATTCTGTACTAATAAGCATGTAAATTACCAGAAACAATGTAATTAAGATATTTCAACTGATCGTGCAATTTACTCGCAACAATTTGAAACTCTCGCATCAATCTATTTAGTCTCAAATGTTTTAATTTTATGTAAATTTCACGTACAAATATCAACCACTGATTCGTTTTCATCACATAAGCTTGATTTTAAAATATCTAGTGATACGCTTCTCTGATGTACCGCCTTTTCTTCCTACACTTTTAATTGCGATAATATTTCAAAAGTAATTTTAAATGAAAGAAGGACATAATCTAAAAAGCTAAGAAATTTATGGAGCATTTTATTGCTCTATCAGGCTAAAGTGAGTTACAGCATCCAGATTTTTGACATGAAAAGTACTGAAGTAAGATAAGCATCCTTATAAAAAAGACCTTCAAGAAAGAAATGATTCGAGATATGAAACTGATTGTGCTTCGCATAGATAAGACAGAAGTCTGGTTCAGATGTGTCCTGTGACTCACATCCTATGAGGTCAGATAAAGCCTGATTGACAATGAGATATACTATCAACCTTATCCAATATTTGAATTTTATCTTCATTTTGCTTGTATTCATCAACATTCAGTGCATTCAATGGCATTTGAAACTGTAATGTCTCGTTGTTAATAGCGCCGCATAAGATAGGGTCATCTGCATGCTTGACAATAATACACGAATCATCAATAACTTGCACGTCGGGTACATAATACCTGAACAGGTATGGACCAGACGAGGAGCCTTGCGGCACTCCATTTGTTATTCTCCGGAGACTGCTGAAATGCGACGACCATATCACGCATTGATAACCCTTTGTTAAGTAATTACTGGAAGAAACGTCGGCGTAACACGATGTCAAATAATGAAGTAATGTATTTGAAAATGGATTACATAAATGATGAATTGGACAAAATAAAATCAGACACATATTCAAACGCTAAGGAATCAATGTAAGACTCACCCGAAAAACAAAAACACTGGGAAATATACTACGGAAACGAAGAGAAAATAATACATGTAAACTCAAAAATTGTGCTATTAAGGATCCGAAATTATGCTTCAGAAGAAATACTGTATATGAAGTGAAATGTGATAAATGTCATCAAATCTATATCGGCAGTACGATTCGCCCCCTTCATATCCGCATCAGAGAGCATTTTAATACTTCTCGCTCATCTATTTTGAACCACAAAATAACATGCAAAAATAAAAAATTTAACATAAAGATATTAACAACAGCAGACGATGAACCAAAATTTAAGACTCAAGGAATCCATCTTTATACGGAAGCTTAAGCCCTCGATTAATAGTCGACCAGAATGTGAAGGGCTAAAAGAATTTTTGAACATGTAATTTTTCATAATGAATTTTTGGTTGGGAGGTTGGGGAGAGATGGGTTAGCAGCACACTTCTGCTGCCAGATATCTTTTCATTCTACGCATAATAGATATCATTCATGTTTATAAGTCTTTACAGTGTTAATTCTATGATTCTCTACATCAAATTTTAAATCTTTTGTATTTACCATGAATTCTTTTCTTGATAATGGCTATGGTATAATAGTCGAAATATATTGATCAACTTTTTACGATTTTATAATAAACAACTTGACTTTCTTTCAATACAAAATTTTTAACTAAAGTAATTGGCCGTGCAAGGGATCAAACGTCCTTGAGGATCCTAGAGGCGGTGAAGATCCGAGAGCGAAGACCATCCATCAACTCGCGCCAGGAACGGGAGGAACTTAGTGACCTTGTATTTTAGTTCCTTGTTTATTTATTATTATATATTGATTTTCTTTCCTTTGCTTGTTCTTTTATCGTTTATTCGCTCACCTACCTTACCTGTATCATCTACTTGTAAATATCATTGCTACATTAAGTGTATTCTTGTACATTTTCTTAGCTACATTTGTATGCATGCCTGTTGTGTCGCTTGTCGTTTTAGATTGCTCCATAGACATGTTTGTGCACTTTGCGTCCTGCGTCAGCTGTTGATCACGTGATCATCAGCCGATAGCTATTCACTGTCACTATCGCTGGTTTACATTGTAACTGCCCACCTGAACGAAGAGGTTGACCTCGAAAATTTGTGCATTTTCAATAATACGTCATATTCAGCAGCAACGGCTTAATTTTTTCTTATCGCAATTGTTGATAATGCTCCCAAAAGGAAACTTTGATTTATTACACCAAATGATTGAGGGAATTCCATCATATCCTGGTGATTTTCAAGAATTCACTTTCGACGAAGACATTTCTACCTGGGCATGATTAGAAAAGAAAGGTCCTAATAGGTTCTTAACATTTCTTGTAAGTGTCATGTTTTCCTGTGTACAAACCAAAATATATGAATCAGTGGTCTGCATCAGATCGATCAGACCTCCAAGACTTGTAGTTGATGCTACATATTAGCCGAGCCCCAGACTGCTGTTTCGGTTTTATGTCCGCCATTTTGAATTTTCGCTATTTTTTTGAAAAGGGCTAATCGTATCATTTACTAGCAATTATATTTGAAAAGAGAGGGTCAACTTACATAGGAAACTGTTTGAGAAATAGATGGAAATTTTTTAAATCCAGTTCCGGAAAGCAGTTTCGATTTCTCTGTCCGCCATTTTGAATTTTCGTCAAAAGGGACTAGTTGTGTGAATTTTAAACCATGATTTTCGAAATTTTCATACAAAATACATCAGAACCGTCGGAAAATATAATAGGAAATTTTCAAAATGAAACCTCCTCTTCTGGCACACCATAAAGTACGAATCAAACAGAGAAGCAAACAAATTAAATAATAATAGCAAGGAAGGAATTATTAAATAACAGACTGCATTCAATGGTCAATATGCACCATTCGCCAGTGCGACGGCCTTAAAGTCCCCATGTGCCTCTCCACATTCGAGCATCCTTTTCTTAGATGCAAGGTTACGCTTATTGTAGGTTCCACGTAATATCCGTGGGCGAACTACAGGATCACGAGCACCATTGGAGATGTCGGATAAAGCATATTGAAGACAAAAATGCGTCGATGCAAAGCGCCAGTCTAACGTTCATTGCCAAGAATGAAATTTGCCAATTCTACACACACTTAGAAGTCTAATATCGGAATGTATATTTCCAAAGAGACGGTGAGCATAGATGTTTGGCAGATACGTGATCATAACGTCAATGAATACCGCCGTAACTCAGACAGAGTACCGTTTTCGAATAATTGAAGAAACTATGCTACTCACCCTCAACGAGAGCAATCAGCCTGATCAGTGTAAAAGCTAATACAATCATGTGTATTCTTTCTATGGTGATGTGATTCATGTGCAAGATTTACGGTACAGTACCTAAATAACTGTCTCCCTACACTTAGACATTGAATTAAGATGCAAGTGGAATTTACATTGGCAAATCTCTATACTTCAGAAATGAGATTAAAGTGGACACTTAATATATGACATTGTAGTTTGCTCATATGTGTGAAAGACATACTTGAATTATGCTTAAAGCAATATAAAACATAAATAGAAAAATTAAAAGATTATATTAAAAAGTCGTTTAAATTCAATGCAAAGTTTTTTAATTCGAATGCAAACTGTTTTAAATTGAATAAAAGATGCTTTGATAGAAAGAGTACTGAACCTGAGTGCTAACTACGGCCAAGAAATGAGTCCTAGAATCTATTACTCTTTGAGTTCGAAAGCACAGGAGCTAATTCGTATTAATTTTAGTACTGATTTAATGAGTTGCATAGGACAAGCACTCCACTATATCGGAAAATGCCACACGGCATATCTAACCCGCTATATCACATGCGTACATCCATCGGAGAACTGCTTTGGAAATTAAGCACAAATGCATTTGGATCAATAGAATATGTACAAATATCAAAGCGCAGTCGGTGAATTGGGAAAACGTTGGCAAGATTAAAGGCACTGTCGGAGAGAATAGAAAACGTTTGCAGGACTCAAATCACTGATATTTCATCATACATGTATTAGCACTTAACAATCATTTTAGCACTTCTGTGAGTTTAAGTTCAATAATTCTAGTACTCTATCTATTTAGTACTCTGATTCATACTTAAATAGGACACGGTGGGTTTTAAATTCGAAAAAGTGAGAAAAAAATGACCATCCAATCTGTTGCCATTTTTTACTGCAGTAGAAATATCTGATCATTTTAAGACAAAAACGAAAATCTTTTAACGGTGTCTTTCTGAAATAAATGCAATAAATGCTTTTTATACTACTTATAAAACAATTTTTGTACAATTGTTAAAAATTAGTGAGTTCTATTCAATATAAACCCCTATTTTGGCTCCTACGATGAATATTTATTCAATTCTGCATAATGGAGTGTGTTTCAACAACCAAACTCATTAAAAAATCAAATAATTCCTCTCCATACTACTTATATGGTGTTGTATAATTTATTTGTATGAGAATTGTACTACAATAGTACTAATTTCATCTGCTAAAGTATTCTAGTGCACTTCTGTGCAGCAATCAGTCTTATTGTATCGTTGGTGACCCTTCTATTGCCAATTCACTTATCATTGAAAGCTGCGTTTCAGCAACTTAACTCATTTAAAAAATCAACGAGTCTCCGAAAGAGACGAGTACATTAAGTCTATGAACGAGGACTTTCCAAGTGTTAAGTCAGATATCTGTGATGTATCATAATTTAAATGCCGTAAGTGTACTGTATCGTTTAAAGTACTGTTTTTTCGTTTAAAGTACTGTTTTTAGGACATTACATAGCTGCGAAAGACTTACAGGAAAGAATTGCGAAAGAATTACATGGAATCGTACCACAGATAGGCATTTAAATCAAAGATACATGTGAGCAAATCTCGAAATAAAGTCCTCATTCATCTTCTTTCAATGACGCCTTATGAAGATTGATTGTGTCAGATCAGTGGTTGTGTTTTTGAAATTGTCTGACGTAGATATCTATGAAACTTATGCATACGAGTCGTTCATCTCGATTCATAGATATTTCAATCGTTTTCAATCTTCGATCTTCTGTGGTGACGTGTAAGCATCATATTAGCTAAATTCAGTCCTTGTAATCGATCTTGATGCAAAACTGTTCAACTGATTGTCATTCTTTCATCCTTTTCTTTCATCGCATCGTTGAGGAATGCCGAACTCTGCTAAATCGCATGATCAAAATCGCCAGACTCTATGTCTTCTTTGCCTCGGTAAATCTAAAGACATGCGCCTTATCAACAGCAAACATAGTGAGATTATCAACGAGCACATCATGCAATACGACGTAGAAGACAACCGCTTACCAAATGCTATCTGCTCAACGTGTCGAGTTGTTTTGAACTACGGGCGTGGTAATTTCAAAAGTCGCCTAGCCTTCGCCGATCTCTCCGTAATGGCCGGCGCACCTCCATCGACCCGTTCGAATTCGATTTGTCCATGTGCTTTGTGAAACCTTGCTTCTGCAAGCATCAATCCGTCGTCTACATTATCTACGAAAAATCGTCGCGGACGGCCATCATTAAGTGAGTTGCCGGAGAATGTGGAACATCAGGCTACTGTGAGTCTCTGCTCCAAATGTTTGTCAACTGTTGCGAAAGGTGTCGAACACAAGTGCTGTGAAACATCTAGGCAGAAAAACATCCAACGCTTAATCGATAACAGCCATCAAAATACCAAGGAGCAAGTTGCCTCGAGAGTTATCAAAGATAAGCTGGAATCTCCAAAGACGTCTGTAAGACTGTCTACTGGTGGCCGTCCTGTAGAAGTAGCTGGTGCGGCGGCAATCCAGTCTACGTCACCGCAACTGATTTCTGCACATGGCATGTCCATGATGCAAGTGGACTTAAGCTTGTCCACAAACAAGACTTTAGCTATTGCACATCACATCCGAAGTTCTTCTCGCCGGAGAGGAGCTGTCGAGTCCGACTTGAAATCGAAATTGAGACAGCGGAATCATCTTCTTGATGAGTACTTCGATGTGGCGACGACAACGGACTTCAAGGACAGAGATGGATCTATCCAACAACAACCAACGATTTATTGCTGTGATTTGAACGGACTACTCCACCGTATACAAGAAGAACGGAACATCCCAGCCGATGATTTGACCGTCAAGATTGGTATTGACGGTGGAGGCGGCTTCTTGAAGGTATGCCTCACGGTACTCAGCAGCGACTCGTTGCTTCAAGAGCGTCGACGTATGCCCTACGTGCAAGGAGCATAGAAGACCTGCAAAGATACAAGCGTGAAAAAAATCTTCTTGGTCGCCATTGTTCCCATTGTTTATGAAACATACAGGAACATACTTCAGCTGTGGGTGCTCTTGAAATTAAAGGACGTTCTCTGCGACAAGATGATCGTGTCAGCAGACTTGAAGCTCGGCAACGTCATATTCGGGTTGAATGCTCACAGTTCGTCGCATCCTTGCTGCTGGTGCACCGTCGACAAAGCGAACTTGTCTAACAATGGCACTTTGAGAACTCTTGGCAGGGTTGCCGATCAATATTGGATGTGGCAGGCAGCAGGCGCTGTCCCCAGCTCAGCCAAGCATTACGAAAACTGCGTCCATACATCCCTTGTCAAAGGTGAGTTTCAGACATTGATCATCGATATTTATCCACCACCTGAGCTCCACCTGATGTTGGGCGTGGTGAATCATCTATACAAGGCCATCGGGCAAGAGTGGGCAGGCGTACGTCACTGGGCTGAGACATGCCATGTGGAGAGACAGGCGTACGAGGGAGGATCGTTTGACGGCAACAGCTGCCGCAAGTTGCTGAAGAATGTTGACCACCTTCAGTCTATGTGTCCGCTTCAAGTCTTGAAGTTCGTCAAAACTCTGCGCGATTTCAATCAAGTTGTGTCCGCTTGCTTTGGGGCGGAGTTAAGTGTAGACTGTTTCGCAAAGTACATCCACGATTTCAAAGAGAGCTACTTGGACTTGGGGATACCAGTGACACCCAAGGCACATTGTGTGTTTTACCATGTGGAGGAGTATTGGCGAAGAAATAATTCATCGCTCGGCCGTTCGTCAGAGAAGTCCTTGGAAGCTGTCCATAGTGACTTCAAGTCAACTTGGTCGAAGTACAAGGTCTCACGTGATCATCCTGACTATCCATCTGCCTTATTACGCGCTGTTCGTGAATACAACAGCCAGCATATTTAGGAAATAATTTTCTCATGGTTGTTATTTTGCATGTGTGAATTTCATTGTTACACGTGAGCCCGTTGATCTGGCATTTTTCAGAGAATGAAGTACATTTTTGATTTGTGGATTACGTTTTAGCTTTCAATGATAAGTGAATTGGCAATAGAAGGGTCACCAACGATACAATAAGACTGATTGCTGCACAGAAGTGCACTAGAATACTTTAGCAGATGAAATTAGCACTATTGTAGTACAATTCTCATAGAAATAAATTATACAACACCATATAAGTAGTATGGAGAGGAATTATTTGATTTTTTAATGAGTTTGGTTGTTGAAACACACTCCATTATGCAGAATTGAATAAATATTCATCGTAGGAGTCATCGCGCTAAATGGCGTCGCCGAGCTCTCCTGGCGCGTGTGAACGGCACATTGATAGATTGGCTGAGTTGTCGATGACATTAACGAGCCATTGCTGATCATGTTCGTGTGGTTTGTGTGGTTCGTGTTAGATTTTGGCCAATCGGTGCAATCTCGGCGACACTCCAGCGACTGCCCCTGAGAGAGGAAGAGAGATAAAAACCATCGACAATTATTCATGCATCCGTTGGAATGATGAAATGAATACTTAAGATAAAATGTAGCGTTTGGTCACTGATGCACATTGTGCATGATTAAAATATGTTGCGGAATTTATTTAAAAATACATTCGGGGCACTGTCCCGAATGCCCCAATGGACGCTACGCCCCTGCAATACAAAATAAGGGATAGTATTCCACAAATCCTCTATGTCATGTCAATTTGGAGAGGCAATATAGTTTGTTGAATTAGCAATTCGATGGGTTACCATTACTAAAAGCTCAGCTTTATTATATTAAGATTATTTTCTTAAGCGTGATCATATCACAAACTGCCACTGAAAAAGAAAAACATCATAATCAAGGAAGCCTATCATAATTAACTTTAAAAGATGTTAATGGGTCCACATTACTATTCGGATTCAATCAAATGACGCCTTGTGAATCATAGATCATGCCGCTGAAAATTGAATTAAAAGGTGATATCTCAGCTAAGAAGCACAATGAGATCTCAACTTTTCCTTGAAGACTTGTATTATAATGTGGTTCATGAAATTTCCTAGATCATCAGCTTAATTTCCGCTTAATTAAGATGCTTGTTAGCGAGTATTCATTCCTTTTGATATTCAACTTGTTTCAAACTACTTATAAAGGAGCTTCATGTCGGTAGTATATAAACTTGCAAAAATTTAGTTGTTTAAAAACTTCTCAAATAATTTTTTGGACCACAGGAGCGTAATCTCTGTAAGAAGCTGAATATTTTCATATATAAAATATTTCACTGTTTATAGATGCTTTTTTGAGTTGACATTCTACCTATATACGCTTTATGATTGAATACTTTCTTTTATTTTTCTCCCTGTGCCCGCAGTCCTTAAAGTGGAACGGTACTGAAAAGAGAAGTTAAAAATACATTGTCAATATTCACAAGCCTGCTACCTACATGTGTGGTTATGTCACACGATGTAGATGAAATCCAGACGAAATTTTAGATAATAATAGAATGAACTGAAGCACTATGAACAACGGTCAAGTGCACCATTGATTTAACGCACACAGAATTATCAATTTTGTGTTTCATTGCGTCAGTTGTGTTGGTAGCACATCTACTAAACTCGTTGTCAGTTACCATCATGCTTGACATGCTACTTGTTCGAAACGAGAGGGTTTCAGAGGATCCCCGCCGATCATGGAAAACTTTGTATCTTGCAGGATGCTTCATTCTTAGTGCAACATCGTGGATGGCTTTTTATTCCATCTGTTGTGCAACTGGTGGGATTGTTGTTCGCCCTCCATGGTTGAATTCTCTTGGTGTTGAGAACTCATTTTCGACGTCAAGTCATTCACAGTCACAATCTGTGGCAGTTGGCGTTGCAATGTTTGCGATTACAGGCCTGTCTTATCTGTTGACTTGGGATCATGTCATCAAAAATCGTAATGGTCGCATAATGTCAACAATGTCTCTCTTATTGATGGGAGTCATAGTTTTTAGCGATGCAGTTGAGATAATTGTGTCTATATTTTCTGAACGCGGAGTTGCGATCAGGATTTCGTTTTTCCTAACTGGAGTGTGCCTTTATATCTTTGGAGGAGCAACAATGGGGATGATAATGTCTATAGTTCCTCATGTTCCTGGTTATTTCAACGATTTTGGCATTGATCTAGTTATGATGTGCATTGTGCCTGTGTCTGCTATTATTGTAGGAGCATTGCCTGGATTCGTGAAGATGAACCACTTTCTATCTTTGGATTGGTTTGCCGCCTATTCAATTTATTTCATTCCCGTCATTACGGGTATTATTGTTATAATATTTTTCCGCATCAAACGACGACTGCTTGCACTACGTCAATCATTTATTCACGACACAACTGTCCTTTACAGAGCATTGAAACGACCTCGCACAACTCCAGAGCCTCAAGGCTACCAGGACGAGGCTCAGCCTATCGCATCAGCTGTGAGAACAATGAAGCATGCTCGCCCAATGCCACCTATATTGAGCTTCATTCTAGCGTCGTATACAGCAGCTTATACAGTGTCATCCAGCATAGGACACAAAATGCGTTTCCGTGGACATTTGCGCCAATATCCCTCGAATAGTGCGTACTTTGACTGGCATAACTTAAATTTAACTATTACTCTTCTCGCTTTTCCATCGGTGTTCATACCCCTCGGAATTTATTGACTCATTTATCAACAACATCACTGCATAAAGATCCAACGAAATTGTGCATTAGCTATCACAATTAGTCTTCCTTTTATTAAATACTGCATTGGTCCATCATTTTTCGCAGAATCCGTTATGGTGTCATGGCCGGCTATAATTGCTTTTTTCATTCTTTCTTTTACAAGAGCTGTGCTAGTGATTGCTGCTTATGTTGACTTGATAGATCAAGTCAATTTAGCGGCAGGGGATGTTTCAATACCCGGTGGAACGAGTACCATAGCCGTTATAAGCGGGATAATTGGGTTAGTGCTGGGAAGCATAAACATTCTGTTTATGGACAAGAGTTATGTGTCTTTGTCGCACGCTTTGATGGAATTTAGACTTCCAGTCATACTAACGATCGGGATTATATTTACGATAACTTGGAGGGAACGCAGAGAAACTGTTGAATGATGAAATGCAATAAATTCACGAGGTGCGTCGCCTAACATAACATGCGCGAATTTAATTGATAAATGAAAAACATGCATTCGGAAGATAGTCGAGTGATGTTGGGCCTCATCAGTCGTGGGTAGGTTCGAACCACCGACGTTTGAGCTAGAAGACGTGCATGCATGCCCTCTACCCACAAGGCCACCGGATCATCTGTTTTAACGCAGGCATGTGGAGGGCGGATTGTATTCTGCAACGACTTGATGCCGCATGTGATATCGATATTGTGACGCTTCACGCAAGCGCTACTGGCTACAGGTTAAGACAAGTAGCCTGGCAATTAAAACCTGGATGCGGCATTAAATAGTTGCAGAATTATGCATTCCGCCCTCCACGTGCCTGCGTTAAAAGCAATGCCTTCCTCCCTAGTTCACACGCTCAACAGATGGTCCAGTGGCCTTGTCGTTAGAGGGTACATTTGCACATCCTCTAGCTCCAACGTCACTGTGTCGAACCTACATACGACTGATAAGGCACAATAGGCCTACACCGAAACATGTGTCGTGGTGGTTACATGTACATGTATTGAGATTTGAAAAACATAGAATTGTTTGTTTTTTGTATTCATGATATGATTCACTGAGACAGAAAGAATGCACTCACAGGGAGAACCAATGCTCTTTCTTAAAATTTGTCCTGGAAAACGTTTGCACAATGTTGCAAAATTCAGACTTCAGAGAAAAAGTACTTTCCAGAATAGGTCACAAATTAGACCGTCCGTGGGCCAAATCCAATGACTTTCGGAAGAACTTCGCAAATACATTAAATAGTAAGTAATGTAAAACTCTGGTAAAGACAGTATCAAAACATCAGCTGCAAAATTGCGCTAGGGAACCGAATCAACATTCCCGGATGGATTCATCGTAAACAATGGTCTGTAAACTGACAGAAATTTCGTGTGGAAAATTATATGTGCAAAACAACGGAAGTTTTGTATCTGGAATTACCAAACCGAATATAATGAGAGCATGCATCTCTGCCAATCCTTTTAGTACAGCCTTGAATCAGAACAACATGTTCTTGTGCATTGTGTCTGTTGCCTTTGATGGCGTTATTTCGCAGCATGGGTCGACGGTTTGTATGCAAACAAAATATTGAATCTTTTATATTTTTAACGCCATAGACTGAGCTCTCTCCAAATTTTCAGCTTTTACTCAGTCTTATTAAAGTCCCATGAAATGTTTAGAGTTGAAGGAGTGACGCATTTCAAGATTTCAGGGGAGTGCCTGTTACTTGTTGTCAAGTTGTATAAGATTTTTCGATCACCATCCAAAGGACTATATTTTAAAAGATCTGACACATTTAATTTCTAAACATGCCATGTCATTTGTCAGTGCATCTTGAATAAAATGTCCGTGTCTGTCTGACAGAATTATGATGGGATAATGGGATATTGCAGTATGATGTTTGATTGCGTATTTTACACCGCGTAGATTTGTGCTATGCAATACAATTATTGATTGTATGCTAATTTTTGAGCAATGTGAAGCGTGCGAATTTGAGGGATTTGCAGTCCCTATGTCTCAGGATTTTTGTTTATCTCATTACTGTTTCTTTGTAGAAGAGAAATTTGTGCCGAACATCGACCGTTGAATGCGCTGGACGCCGAAGGCTTGTCTCTGAAATGTTCAACTTTTGCTTTATTATATCGCCCTGCAAACTGAAAAGGGGAGTTTTGATTTTAAAGATTTCTATGGTAGTAAATTGACTTGGTCCATTTATTCATTTTCATCATTAGCTCTCTGTGAACAAGAGAGAGTAGTCGTAGAATTTGAACTGATGTAAGATGATTATAATGGGTGGAGGAAACTCCTTCAATCTGTTGCAATTCTTTTTAAACACCTGTTTCAAAATACTTGCATGCTGTACAAAATGATAGCTTTCCGGGAAGACTGACCTTTTGCATAGCTTGCTTGACGTCATTCAATTGTAGGAGATTTCCGTTGCAAATGATATTTTAGGGCTGAATTTTGACTAAAATATCACTCAATTGTTTGAACATTTGTAGCGTCTTTAATTATAGAAAAACGTCTTTTGATATCGTGACTGTAAACTGATAGAACAAGCATGAGATGTGCTATTATTCTTCTTTTTGATCTTCCCAGTTTCTAAAGACGAGAATTTTTCCCCGTTGTTGATTTCTTCTTTTAAATTTTATATATGCCAAACTGATATACATGAAACCATGTCAAAAAATTTCAGTGCAAAAACTTTTAGGAAAAGTCTACAATTACAATGATGAAATACATGATTCGCAGCAACACTTGCTACTTTGTTTTGCAATAGTCAGCCAAAAGATATTTTTTAAGCAATGAATAAAATGAGATAAATGATAAATCAAATATAATGTGTGGCTGGTAGGACTCGAATCTGTCGGCTTTGTGATAATCAAATATCTCGTCATAACTGTGACTGCCGATGTTATGTCAAGTACCAGGGAATCGATGTCCACCAAATTATCTGAAGCCATACAGCATATGCAAAAAGAGTGAAATGAAATAGATGATGGATCAAATTGCGATCCAAGGGATATGCGGCTGGTAGGGTTCGAACCTCCGGTTAAGGCCCATTTATAGTCAACTCGGTAGCTCTGCAGATCACTTGACCCTCATCAGCACGGCATCTGCCTAATTCCGCCCACCAGACTACGTGTCAATTTTGCATATTTTCATTAGTTCTTAATTGCCTGAAGGTACTAATGTGCACACATTCATATCCTTTATGTATCAGCTCAGATTCTTATCATACGATGTTCGCTTGGACATTGGTGGGTGCTGCTACATATCTCTGTAACGTAGGCCTACTGGTACACCGATTACTCCATTATGCGAAGCTTATCTAATTGTAAGTTTTGATTGCATTGTACGAGAGAAATATCCATAATCTGAAATGCTGTAAGTTAAAACAAAGTGTGCTTATAAAGGAAGTTTGATTTACTTTGTAAACCAATTTGATTACCTCCCCATGATTTTCTGCGGCAAGATATTTTATATTCCTGACATTTTTCTACTATAAGTTGTTCAATTCATTAAAATAGTAACATTGATCACGCGGAAACACGCCACGGTGTGTTTTTTAGGGGTTATACCTCAAGTTTCATGGCCACTCTGGAAACCAAATGGAGGTTGTTCCACATGTCCTAGGAAGTGTAAAAAAAACAAATTTGAAAAAAATCTATCAAGCCCTTTTCTTTCTGCAGCTTTTTTTACACTTTTTTGCTTTTTTTGCTTTCATGTTATAATAGACTTTCCTTGAAATTATGTGCCCACTCTAGAAACTAAATGGAGATTGCTTAATATATCATAGGGAGTATAAAAAAGTAAATTTGAAAAATGTCTATCAAGCCCTTTTCTTTCAGCAGCTTTTTTGCACTTTTTTGCTTTTCCACATAATTGTTCTAATACATTTTCCTTGAAGTAATGTGCCCACTCTACAAACCAAATGCAGATTGCTTCACATGTCCTAGGAAATACTTTAAATGCAAATTGAAAATAATCTGTCGAGCCCTTTTCTTTCAGCAGCTGGTTTCCACTTTTTCGCTTTTTTGCATAATTGTCATAGCACGCTTTCCTCGAAATTATATGACCTTGTCCATATCTCTGACAAAACTCTAAATAGTTGCTGAAATGCATACAGTTGCCTATATCATTATAGAGATCAGATAAATGTATTTTTATCTGGTAAGCTATACTGATGACATTGAAGCTGTTTTACTCTTATTGCATGCATGCCTAATCAATTCTGTAGGCCAATTGATGCTTGCATCGTATCTACTCTATGAAAAAACAATTGGAAGTTTAGATGAAAACACTAATTTGATGATAGCAGTCTAACACCTTTTCCATTTTGAAACTTTTAATTTGCGTTGTTTTATGCCTCGTATTTCATCGACAAAACTGAATGCTAGAACCCTATAAGAATAGTCACTGTGTTGTGCTGCTAAAAGCTAATGAATGGCTTATATTTCCATAATCGCTCACCCTTGAAAAAACGCGGTTGAAAAAAATTCCCCTAATATTAACATGTCTATATAGCAATAATAATCAGATTATGACCAAATATGGCGAATAATCAAAATTAGAATGAGAGTAAGCCGATTTGCTCATATGAACTACCGCACACATATAGGACAATCACTTCAAGAATAAAGAAAAGCAGTCAAATATGATGACTGTTGTAAGTGCACACAGCTTTTAAGAGCTTTTTATGGTATTCTGAATTATCCATCGAAGAAATTTTGAAACTTTGAAATTTTGCCACGTTATGGAGAAATTGTGATGAACTGCTTCACTTGCTCGCTCGCTGAAAAGACCTAATCCAAACATTTGCGAAGTACAAAAATCTTCAATATGATTTTTTCGGCAATGAATCCTAATGTCAAATATGGTTCCTTCATTGTAAGATCATCAATAAATAGCTATATATTTGATATTTCAGCAACTATTTATGTCAGAGATATGGACAAGGTCATATAATTTCGAGGAAAGCGTGCTATGACAATTATGCAAAAAAGCGAAAAAGTGGAAACCAGCTGCTGAAAGAAAAGGGCTCGACAGATTATTTTCAATTTGCATTTAAAGTATTTCCTAGGACATGTGAAGCAATCTGCATTTGGTTTGTAGAGTGGGCACATTACTTCAAGGAAAATGTATTAGAACAATTATGTGGAAAAGCAAAAAAGTGCAAAAATGCTGCTGAAAGAAAAGGGCTTGATAGACATTTTTCAAATTTACTTTTTTATACTCCCTATGATATATTAAGCAATCTCCATTTAGTTTCTAGAGTGGGCACATAATTTCAAGGAAAGTCTATTATAACATGAAAGCAAAAAAAGCAAAAAAGTGTAAAAAAAGCTGCAGAAAGAAAAGGGCTTGATAGATTTTTTTCAAATTTGTTTTTTTTTACACTTCCTAGGACATGTGGAACAACCTCCATTTGGTTTCCAGAGTGGGCATGAAACTGGAGGTATAACGTCTAAAAAACACACCGTGACGCCTCAGCCGAGCAGCGCAGATATCAAACTCGCTGTATCACAACACGGAGGCGTGCCTCACCTCACAGTGTTATACGCGGTAGAGAACTTTGATGACACGTGATTGGCTGATTCATTCAGCTGCTTGTTTACAATGTAAAAGGGAGGCATGCCTCAGCCATTATTCGCGTTCGACGTTCGGTACTGCTGCTTCGATATGGCGTCCACTGCGAATGAAATATGCACAGCAGAGGAGGTTTCCTATGTGGACAGCATTCTCGAAAAGCCGTTTTCACGTTTATCTATTCAGGAAAAGTTGGACATCAAGAGGAGCGGAAGAGAAACACCAAACTTATCTTCGGAATCGGGAAAAAAGCGTACTTTCAAAGCTGCTTATTGGTACGAAAAACTACCTGCGGAACACCATTGGACAAGAACGTTGAAAGTGAAAAAAAATCATGAATTGAAAAAAACACGCCATTTTCTACGATAAAGTTATCGATGAATTTGCATCTATGAAGCAGAGACGAATAGAATTTTTGTACAAATAAATAAGCATTACAATGCCATGCTAAACTCATTCTGTGTTGTTTACATTACCTATTTTACATGATAATTTACTAGTCCTATATTGTATGACTTATTTTGGCGAGCACATACCTTTAATTTTGGGAATTAATTGATTTTAAAATATCCATTTGTGAAGCGTGTCAAACTACTTCTGGCTTTTGCTTCATGGCTAAAATCTAATTTCTAATTTTTCATTTTTTGCCTCCTCATAGAAAATGCCCACGAGCCGCCACTATATATATATATATATATATATATATATATATATAATTTATACAATCAAATGCAGCAGACAACATGGCTAACAAATGAGCAGCAGTGTGTGATATTGTGCTAACCACTGCTTCAATTGGGATATATTGCGCATGCTACATCCACTTCGTAATGGGAGTCACATCTGTATCTCCATGTTTCGCATCTAGAAGATGATGCCTGGCATTTTCAAGTTCCACTTGGTGTAGGCCTATTCAAGTCTTTGTGAGACAACCTATTTCAGACGGCATTGGTGAACACCTACTTAAAATTGCGCGTAAATTACATGATTATATTGCATAATTACATAAATTTAATTAGTATTTTTGTGGGCAACTTCTTTCACCAGCAGCTGCAAATGTCTTGATGAAGCACTTTCATTTCCATTATGGGAGTGAACAGCCAGGAATGAGAACATTGCAGAACAGTTCTACAGGACTTCAGCGAGTACCGGTATTGTGTATACACCTGAAGTCAGAGTTGGAAAAGTCGGAATTGGAATTGGAATTGACGATATTAAAATCTACTGGAATTGGAATTGACCTTGATAAACCTCAATTCCACTTTTTCGATAGACCTGTGATAAATCTATATGTACAAAAATTAATGATTCAAATATAATGGCAATTACATGAAATATTAAGTAAGTAAGTAAGTAAGTAAGTAAGTGTTTATTGAGTGATAAATAAAAATCTGACAAAACTATGTTTTTATACAATTTACATTGGAGCCCTTTTAGCAGAAAAGTTTGATGTGCGGTTTGAGAAAATTCACAAAAAAGCAAAAAAAATCAGTAAGTGTCATTTATAATCACAGAGGTGGATGGTACAAAGGATGTACGAGATCGTTCAGTTCTGACGAACGGTATGGATATGCTCCTTGAATATGAATGTCTTTTGGGGATGGGATATTATTCAACTTCCAATCACAACAGTTAACAGTATCAATTTTTAAGACTATAGTTATATAGATACGATACGGAACGATAAAAGAAAAATTTGAAAACTTCCAGTTCACTTCTAAATGTTGAATTCACTTCAATTCGATCGGACTCACTTATACCAAAATAATATCATAAATATCAGTGTCACTTATACCGTCAATCTTCAATCGCGCTCGCTGATGTGTTGCAGCATACGCTGCTGTGTTCGCTGGCAGGCAGTTGTTGTTGATTCTGTAGTTAAGTCATATCGCGAGATCCCGAAGTTCTTCTAACAGCTACTGAAGATGTCACATGTGTTGTTGTTGTGTCAATTTCTCATCGTTTCTAATTTATGCCATTTTTTAAGACTTGACGATAAATCCACTTTCTTTTGAAAATTGAAAGAGTTTCCTTTAATTTCTTCTCGCTAGCTTTTGATCCAACCACATTTCGCTCTTATCACGAAATTTTTAATCTCCTTTTTTAACATGTACCATTTATCAGTTTTCATGATATCATTTTTATCGTCGTTTTTTCTGTCATCAATAATCACGTTATTCGCACATTGAATTTCTTTCTTTTGTCAGTTTGTTAATGGATTTATTCGCATTTCATCTCTCTCAGGGTTTGATTCTTTGCTGACCGTTAATTTTCTTTTCTTTTTTTCACGAGGTATTGAATATCTCGTTTACGAAACGAAAATGGCGTAGATTGACCAGTTACATATATACATCTTATACACAAGAAATATGAACTATGAACATGAGAACGCACATAGGAACGACGCAGGGAACAACGAGGATAGGATAAGGGCATATGGGTTAGATTGAAACGAACAAACGTTAGATACGTTAACATAATACACTATACGCGACATGCAATTATCGGAATTGAATCTTATTATGGAATTGGAATTCGCATTGAATTGACACTGTTTCGACTGGAATTGGAATTGAAATTTCTGCTCTGGAATTGGAATCAAAAAATTTCAGTGGAATTTTTCCAGTTCTACCTGAAGCCTTATTTTTTTGCTGTTCATTAGATCTGTCAGTTCTTTGTATGAATCATAATCAAGAATCCTAGTTGGTCGGATCGAAAGGTCATTTCAATATTTTGTTGAGATGAGAAGACATGGGAGTGAAGTCTTCATTCATTTCGTGACGCATGATATCATCATTACTCTTCGTGCTCGTTGGCCTATATATCTCTATTGTCACTTACTTCGATAATTTTAAGCTCGTGCGAGACATCTTGCCGCTAACAGGAAGAGATCCTGTTGCTATCAGACCTTAGTGTAGTATATTGGTGGATAGAGAATGATATATGAAATATGATAAGTGAAATATGATAATAAAAATAAGTGAATGTAAGTTCCGATTGGATCCGCGATAACTGATCAGGCCTGGGTAATCAACTGCAGGGGTAATCAACTCAAGAATAGTTTCTACCTCTAAGGTAAATGGTCATTGTTTTGGCACGCATTCGTCAATTCACTGGTTGGAAGGTAAATCGAAGCACCACATAAGTGCACCACAAATGAAATGTAGAAACTTTGTCAAATGGCCAACCGGGAAAATTCAATAAGTTGAAGGCGGTGATTCAGTGTGGTCAGACTACATATGTAGTCTGGTGGGCGAAATCATATGAAATAGCATTCAAATTTGTTTAAATTAACAAAATCAGTTGGAAATACTCATGGAAAATACTAGTAACCTGAGTCAAGTGGACATGAAATTTTATTGAAATTGGATTCGAATTTCAAGATATATGATGAAATGAAAATCACGAAACTACACATGTAGTCTGGTGGGCTGATGAGGGTAAATCATTTGCGTCTGTTCTTCAAGCATCATTGTGCAATGTGCATCATGAATCATTCACAAGTAATTAACAGATTTCATGAAATTCATGGATATGTACTGTGCATGAATTGTCTAGCCGTGGATGCGTGTTGTGCGTGTATATGATGTGTTTGAAAATTCACCGATAAGCCGGTAAAACGGCTTCATATATGATGCTCACAAGTAAGCGTTAGATATTCATCCGCAAAAATCGGAGTCCGGGTGTTGGTGTCTTGCAGTAACTTAACAATTGTCATTCTCATTAGATATTCAATGTACTGCAACAGACCTTTGTTGTCAATCCACTGATTTCACAGAGTTTATCGATATCGTTAATTTTCGCTCTAAATACGTATTCAGAGCGAACTATATACGGGCATTTATCTAGAACTGTCGGTCAAACCATCTGAACTGCGATTCCCTTCATGCATCAGATGTCAAATGGTTGACTCAAGTCTGTTTCTATCATATTTCAGGTGTCATAGCAATCATAATGAGTGAATAAATCTTTTATCACAATTGAGTTCACATGCTGTTGTCTGGAATTCGTCCAATTACCTTGTTCGGCCATATTTTGACATTAACCACTGATTCTGTTTCTTCCGGCTGGTATAGTGTCGCCGAAACGATTCCCCTGTCTCCTTCCTTTATGTCGCACTGTTGAGGAACGATGAAATTCCAAATTTCAATTCCTGTGAAAAATCACGTAAATTGACATGCGAAGAAATTTTCGCTTTGAAATCTGATATCAAAGTCATCGCATCAATCATCCTGTGACGATTTCTTATCGCAATGGAAACTTCATTTTAATATATTCTTTTCAGACATCAGGAATGCAACAACGTCAATCACAAGCTGTCTGAAAATATCAAATGTTTACCACATTCCTGTACACTGAGGAGAATTGAGGAAACAGTGACTCAATAAGCTTCAGAATTACATTGAATTTACTAGTGACATCTTAATAAACTGCTGAAACAGGTTATTTCTCAAATCAGGAATCTGAAATAACTTCATACGTCATCGATTCTGGGAGAATTGCGTGCAATCAAGAAATTTCCGTTATCCAGATTACCAACTGGATTTATCAAGCACCTGAAACTAGCAAACTGGACTTCCGCTGACCCTGTCATCCGATGAATTAGAATTTTGCAGAGAATTGCTCTGTAAAACGACTCTATCTTGCTCATGCGTGTATGCTGAACAGTTCATGTCGTCATGAAATAAGTCACCAAATGCGGCATGCTTTGAAACACTTGTCGCACAATCCCACAGCGCATTTGTAGCATTTCGTACTTGAAAGACCTTGAGCCAAGGCGCCGCAGCTGCTTCGGTGTGACTATTCAATGGTTTATAGGCCTATCATCGTTGCCCATTGCCACCGATATATTCTGACGTCCGGCTTCTCCAATGCAATTATTTTTTATCTTTAGTAGAGTTCATAATCGTCTTCATCTATCCCATGATCGTTAACTTCATGCAGTGGGAACCAAATGTTGCTATTCTGAAATAAAAGAGAATTATTGAAGATAGCTTTCGCATGCACCGTATAATTTTCAAAATCATGCTTACCCTGCTTCATTAGAGAGGATAATAATAAAATGCTGTGTCTTCAAAATATTGACATTCTGGTTTACATTTGGAATAGAAAGCTATAATAACGGAACTACGAAGCTTAGCAAATAGTGGTGCAAGTGTGGTCAGAGTGTGTCCATCGTTTTCACATCTCACACGTCGTTAACTTCCTACAATACTTTGCGCAAAATTTGCATAATGTAAGATAATAGAAGAGCCAAACAAACTGATAGGTCACAATCCTGCTGTTAAACAAGTGTCACTATAGGGCATTCGATAGACATGTTCATATTTGTGGGTACATGTACAAATTAGGCATACCTGATATATCATCGTCAAGGCCACTCTCGTCCTCTTTACCATTGTCTCTGCACTGTCTTCACCATCTCATGACGGGGGCTATATCTCATAACATCATCCTCTCCATTGTTAATTAGATATACAACGCATGAATCGCTGAGGTTTCTTATCTGAAAGATATGCTTATTCTGACATTCACAGTAGCGGATTACGCGATGGCATATTTATATTCCAGTACGTATTGCTGCATTGCCACTGAACTAAATCGAATTTGAATATCAGACTGGTGCACAAGGTTAGAAAATATGCCAAATGCAACATACATGGACACGAAAAGATTGTGAAAGTTCAAAATTGAATATTTTGCTCAACTTACCAAAACGAAGAATTTCTTCGCGCCATTTTGAAAAACAATTTAAGTTTCCCGCCAAATGGACGAAATTGAAAAAGTCATTTCACATCACAAATCTTGATCATCGTTCTAAGTTATGTTTTGTCAAAAAGAAACGATCTGAAAAACGAATTTTCACTGCTAAAATAAAGTATAAATCGAAGCAAATTCCGCGTTTAATGGGTTAATTTCATTTTATTTGTGAAATCATTTTTGATAAAGTAAATTAAAGCATGTTGTCATAAGACACAAGAATCTACATGTACGACTGTTCCAGGCACAGAATTAGATTGTTTAACCTGATCATTTTGCACATGCAGGAACTTACTAAGTGGGCAAAAAGAAATTTTTAATACCTTGCAGAGATAGGAAAAATAGTCGTGCGCCGCTTGCGGATTCCTGTGAATGCCTTCAAAATGCTCCGATCGCCACGATTCCTTCAGATTAATAGAATTCAGATCATTGCGCGAACGTTTTCTCGATAATGTTGGGCCCTCAGATCATTATTAAAAAAATTAGCAGGCGCACGAAAAAACGTTCACAAACTTCTCTGTAGAACTTGACATTGACTGTGTCTCTTTGCTGTGTGATCCGGTTGATAGCAGTCACTGAAACTTTGCACAATTTGGCGTGTTTAATGTTGAGCTGGTTGCTCATTGTTCGATTGCTATGGTATTTAGTCAGGAGATTGTGCCATTTCTTTTACGTTACATGTTCCAATGTTTCCCTTCTAGTCAAACAGAAGAAGAGACGACCTGTCTAATTCTGTGGGCTGCTTATTGTTCGATTGATATGGTAATATGTCAGCAGATTGTGCCATTTTATTAACGTTATATGTTCTCATGTTTCCTTTCTAGTCAAACAGAAGAAGAGACGACCTGTTTAAGGCCTCAGCCACACTGCGAGCTTTTCCAAGCGTTTCCGAGCAAAGCGTTTTGCAGCAAATATGAAGTCATCATTGCAGCAGTTGTAGACACTGCGAGCAAAGCAAACCAGAGCATTCGATAACTTGCGGAGATACGTTTGCTCGCGTATGCTCGGGACGCTCGTGTTTGCTTTGCTTTTAGTGTGGCTGAGGCCTAATTCTGTGGTTCCAGACTTCAATAACTTGGTTCTTCTAAAGATCTAGCAATATTGACTTCGATTGGCACCTGATCAAGCAGTTAAAATGACGATCAGCAAACAGTTATTGTCCGTTCTGCTCCTACTAACTTAAGCAGAGCGAACAATCGAACTTCCATGCCTCCCACTTCTGCTTTCATTGCTATTGTTGATTACTTATACATTCAACTCGAGTTTGTTATGTGATCAAGTACTGTCACTCCTTCAAAGATGGCTCAGCTAAACTCTCTAAGCCACACGCTGCATAAAACTTACTAGAGTGGACTGATCTCTCTACTGCCACAGGATTCTGGAAGGATTCACAAAGATTCTCGAAAGACGGTTGCTGAATAGTGAATGGATAATTCCCACATGAAGGTAATGAAAAAGTTTTAATTTTCTTCGATACCCAAAGGCAAAGGATCCTCGGCTTGATTATTATGATCGACTGCTTGGTAAGCGTCAACGCTAAGACTGATAGATGTTTCAATAGATGTTTTTAACCCATCTGCAAGGCGGAATCACTACAGCAAGTATTACTAACAAACTGTTAAGAAAAGGTAAAATAGCCAAAGATTGTTCGAGTACTATTTGTCCGACTATCTGTCAGTGACTATCTGCCACAGGTACTTAAAACCATGTCAAAAGAGGAAGCATATCTAAATGACAGCACCGATACCTGGACATCATGTTATCAACCTGTGCTTAATAGCAAGTATCCTCATAAGCAAAACCATCTCGATATAAACTCACGGTTGAAATTTCATTCACTGTTAGTCACATTTTACAATGGTTCTGATTACCCTAAGATGCTGATTTCCCCTAAGTTAACACCGTTGTCTTTGTAACTTGCATATATTATTGTGAATGGTTTTCAGTTTCATGTGAAGAGTAGCTCTTGAGAGGTTCATTTGACTAAATAATTAGTAATTAATAATGGAGTCATTCTTTACAACTTTGGATTATATGTACATGCATTTTTACTTTCCTTTCATAAAACAAAAATATATACAGCTTACTGATGATGAACCACTTTTTATGTGTTATCAAAAGGTTAGGGATCACACATTGCAGCAATGCTGATTACGCAACATATGTGAATAAGGTAATGATGAAATCCAAATGAGGTTAAAATTATAGTGCACAAGTGTGATCTTCATCCCATCTCCAAGGTTGGGCAAAAACTTGTATTGGGTCTACCCAATGCAAGTTTTGGGCCAAAACTTGAGTCTAATCCCAAATCCCAAGCCCAGGTTTCAATAAATGAGTAGAATCAAGTAAACGAAGTGCATTCTTTGTATTTTGTGCTGACATAAAGATTCTTCTATAGGCCAAAATTCCTATTGGGCCCATGAAAAGTGTGGCATTAGTGGGAAAGGATTTTCTATTGCAATAACTGTAATTCGTTGCCTAAGTACATGTTTTACGTTATAAAGCTTCCACTTGATTTAACCTATACTGATATACTGACTGACTGAAGATCTTTCATTGAATTATGATTGAATTGTGCACATTGCCCGTAACAAAGCAATTGTTATCATTTTATCATTCTGAAATCCTTTTTCATCGTTCCTGTCAGCTCACTTGCACATCGTTCTCGCCTCAAATCCACTTCTACGAACTCGCTTGTTGTGCCAAGAACACGTCTAATATCGGTCGCCAATAGGCTCTTCTCTGTAAAAGCCTCACAAATGTGGAACAACCTTCCGTCTTCCGTCACCTCTCAAGGAACTCTAAGGCTATTCAAAGTCGCTGCTAAAGACTCTTTTCTCACGTGAATGACTGCTGCGTTTTTTAACGTTTTGCGATTTGCGATTTTTAGCGTTTTGCGCTAACCTCGAAACTCTCCAGAGCATGTCACGGGCCAATGGATACCCGGAGGAATCAGTTCGTACAGTCCAGCGACCGAGGAGAAGAGGACGAAGGCGAGACAGGGTGGTCGACCCTGTATACCTCAGACTGCCGTTCGTATCTGACGAGGTCGATGGGAAGGTTAGGAAGATTATTCGCAAGCATGAACTTCCTGTACAAATCTGCCACAAACCAAGAACGCTGCGTCAATTAGTGCAACCTAAACAAGAGGCCCCTGCATGTGACCTAAGGAACTGCCCCCTGAGAGAACCGGACATATGCAACGCCAAGAAGTGCGCCTACGAGTTGGAGTGTATGAAGTGCCGTGAGACGTACATTGGGAGTACTGTCAGACCGCTTCACATTCGAGTTAAGGAGCATCTCCAGTCGTCTAATAGCTCAGTGAGTGTACATAAGCTTACATGCGGCTCAACCTTCAACACTTAAGTAATTGGCCGTGCAAGGGATCAAACGTCCTTGAGGATCCTAGAGGCGGTGAGGATCCAAGAGCGAAGACCATCCATCAACTCGCGCCAGGAACGGGAGGAACTTAGTGACCTTGTATTTTAGTTCCTTGTTTATTTATTTTTATATATTTATTTTCTTTCCTTTGCTTGTTCTTTTATCGTTCATTCGCTCATCTACCTTACCTGCATCATCTACTTGTAAATATCATTGCTACATTAAGTGTATTCTTGTACATTTTCTTAGCTACATTTGTATGCATGCCTGTTGTGTCGCTTGTCGTTTTAGATTGCTCTATAGACATGTTTGTGCACTTCGCGTCCTACGTCAGCAGTTGATCACGTGATCATCAGCCGATAGCTATTCACTGTCACTATCGCTGGTTTACATTGCAACTGCCCACCTGAACGAAGAGGTTGACCTCGAAAATTTGTGCATTTTCAATAATACGTCATATTCAGCAGCAACGGCTTAATTTTTTCTTATCGCAATTGTTTTGCGATTTTTTGCAACCCATTATTGTGCAAAGGCCTTGAAGTTTTGTGAAAACAGATGCCTTTTATAATAAAATTCGTGATTCAAAAAAAATATTTAATCTTAATAAATGTCATAGCTGCTTAATGAATGCATGGTTAAATATATTTAGAATACGAAATTGGAATGAATTCATTTTTGGATGAATGTCGGCTATCGCAGACAGTTTGGAGATGTGCAAATTTGATATGCACAAATGCAACAGTATACATGTTGGCCTGAGCCTACAGCAAATACAATACGCACGAACTTTCAATGCGCGGTATTGTCAAGCCCAAAATGATATAGTTTGTAATTGCAAGTATTACATTTTTGAACTATCCTGTGAATTGATTGGAATTTTGTTAAAAAATCAGAAGTTTATGCTAGTTCTCATAAATTTGAAGTCAAAATATTATTTTTGCAGCTTGATTTGTATACATGCAACAATAATAGAAGAGCCAAGTTTTGCATAGAAAACCCGTTTTGTATCATTTACCCAAGGTTCAACCGTGCCATCTCGTATAGCAAAAGTACATAAAGCAGGGCAGTGACATGCATTGTATGTTACTGAATCGTTTTCGTACGTTTCCAAGATCTTATGTAAGTTTGAATACAATAATAAAAGCTGACAGATCCTCGTGTAAAATAATGACAGGCCAAAGAAAATTGCCCACCCTAATCTTTCTCGCAAAGTTTTGAGAATGTATGATCCTGAACGGTTACTTCCTTTGTCATAAAATGAAGATATAACGACGCTTTATACGATAGAAAAAGCATCGCATGTGAAATATGCCTATGTAGAGTAACATTAACGAAATGCAGGTCCATGTATGACAATACTTTGATCAGGAGCCGTTTGCAACCAGGGAAGAACTTTCTTCCCAGAAATTTAATGTTCCGTGCGCCCTTCATACATTGTGCAAGCATGCCTCGGGTTCATCTGATTCCACAGAACTTGGCCGTCCATGAACCTAACTTAAAAATTTCAATGAAGCTATGTATTTTCTCACTGCCATTCTTTAAACTTTGTCATGTTACTGGTAGCCTGTATCACAGCAACAACAATAACATCAGCAATAACTTCTGATCTTTGATGCCTAGAACTCACAGAAACTGCGCTTGAAATTGTCAAAAAAATTTTCTTTGAATAGTTCCGCCGTTAATGGGTTGAGCAAACTAGAATCACAATAGTTTCACAAACTGCTATTTGCATAGATGACATCAAACTTTTTTCGGATCCTTTTTGAAACCTTTCATAAGAGGTTTTAGTAAAAATGAAGCTTAATGAAACATAATCTGCATTCATAATGTTTCTGTTTCTTCTTCAAAAATCTTATGCTATACAGCAACCACAATGGTGCCTTCTCTTCATGTCAGAACAATTACGTGATTTGTTACTCTGACACTGTCACGTAGATGCTTTTGAAGAGAATTGGGTCGCTGGGTGTATTGCATGCCTCGGATGCAATGTAATATAAAACACAATACATGATTTGGAGAGATTCTAGATCATGTTACCATCCATCTTACAATATTCCCGCATTCGAGAGGAAGAGAGTCTGCATGCCATCAATAAATGTTTCATTTAGAATGAAAATTGAGAAATATTACAAGTAATTAATAAAAATATGACACAGGGTTAGTGATTCGGGCATCAAAACAAGTTGGGCCAGTACTCACAAAATCAGATTACATAAATTACTCGCTGTGTCATTTAACTTTAATGACTTCTAGTACTTTTCTGCTAACTGGCCCTTGATATTCAAGCTTGTGTAAAACGTATTAAAGTCAGCCGATCACCGCACGACCATAGTGGAGAGTACTTTCCAGCCGAAGCAATATTTCATTTTATTTCATTCATCACTTTTTGAACAGCGGATTTAGGATGACGTCTTGCAGCAAGATCAATTTGAGAGACCTCAGATAAGCAGATCAGATGGCTTAATAGCATTTCCTTTCCGCAATTACAAGTCCCAGGTAAAGGATTCAATATACTTTGATCCGCACGCCGAGTCTCACCTAATTGAATGCTCTTCAATACGAGGTTCCGCGGGTTATGCAGTTTAACGCCCGAAGATATATGCTGACATCTCTCAGAATTTCATTTTTCAGCCTGTGGCCGTAGAGACGCGTCTTGTGTTCATGGCTCTTTCACAAAAACTTTCATCGCAGACCTGCTAGGAGGGTTTTTGAGAGTACTGTCGATAAACGAGCACTTCTTTCTCAAACAGAGAATCGGAATCGCCATTATTCGAGGAAATTCTCTCAGCATATCCTTGGCCTTCAAATGCTTTAAACTATTGCTTTGTTACTCTCTTTCACCTTTCAATTTTACACATATGCATTCTTGTTGGATCTGTTTTAAATAATTTATTACTCTCTTGAGTTTCAGGCGTTAGTACGAAGCGTGAGATCAGTGGCATTGATCATTCTAACACCTTCCATGGAGTGATTGTCTGTCATCAGCTGATATTTGAAACTGTCTCAAGTTTTTGAAGGACCTGTTCCCTTCTCAACATCTCATGCTTGCACCCAAATGAATGCGCTTTCTTCTCTCTCGAGAATGATAATCATCGGAATCAAGCATGCCAACATGCCTGCGACGGACATACATCCGATGACAGACATTTCTGATAAATCTAGTTGAGAATGATCAGCACTGACTTCGCACATTAGCCCTCAGAACCATTTCCATATCCCCTGAGACCTGACGGGGAACACTTGAACCCTTTTTTCACAAAATAAGTAAGAAAAAACATCTGCTGCACGTGAAGCTCCACAGGTTTGTGAAAATGAATGAATGAATCCATATATTTGTTTCACAATTTCGGTCAACATTTACAAAATTCAAGAATTCACAGACAGATCGAACACGTTAATTCACAATTAAGTTAGGAAAATATCAATAAAACTAATTGTAAGCTTAAAATAAAAAGGAAGACATTTTATAGCACAAAAGACAGAATCTAATAAAACTATTGGCAAATACGAATTCGCTTTCTTTTCAGGGGGCAGTCGTTACGTGTCCGAGAGACGTGCTTGTCAAAAAGATCCATTAGGGGATGATCATGGCATGACAGTATCTGTTCAAATAGCTCATTACACATTTGATCGCAAACATGAGAAAGAGACTTGAATTCAAGTTCAGGATCGTCAATGATTCGCAAGATTCTTTTTTCTATTCGTAAAAGCTTGTTTTTTAGGTATAGAGGGATGTTGCAGTAGGCCGGATATGCATATGTGCTAACAGAGCGGATAAATGCACAATATGCTGAAAAAATTAAAGTTGAATCACAGTCAGTTCTTCGCAAATTAAAAAAAATCTGCATTTACTCCATGATCTAGAAAACATTGACGAAAATTGTGCTGGAATGTACTTTGAACCTTTCGACCTTAAGGTCAATCTTTCTTCGACCTTGATTTTGCATTTGAATCTGGGCATTGAGAGCAAAACTTTTGCAATCACTGATATTGACATGATTACTTTGAATTATTTATTTGAAATCTTAATTACCAATCTCTTCATGTATAGGCCTGTCATCTTATCTAAAAATCACTACTTGTGAATGAAAGATAAGATGATTTGTTTTAGGCTTTTTTTCTTGTCTTAGAAGTATTAGACAGGGCCATTATGAACCCACTTCGGATCTTCTATAAACTATCGCGCATTCTCTGTTCGGGCCCTTGTAAGACAAGGACCACATGGTTCCCCTGCAGTGACTCTGCGCAGCCGTGGAGCCTTCAAAACGGATCCTTGTAAGGCATGGACCCCATGGTTCCCCTGCAGTGACTCTCCGGAGCTGTGGAACCTTCAGAGCGGACTGTCTTGCTTAACTTAGTTCTATTAGGTTTCATTTCAATCGATCTCACTTGGGCTTTATCATCATTAAATTATTCAGTGCTCAGAAAAAGTCGCAAATGAGGCTTAAGTCGCTGATTCACATTGTTTATTTAACATTTAATCAGTTTTGCATATCCTCATGGCGACAACTTAATTAAACATTTTCATGTTGTAGAATCCTTGGAAGCAGTTTTTCTGTCACAAAATACATATTGCTGTGATGGCGTGTCATATGAAAACTTAGTTGTGCAATTGTACGTGATAATTAGAATATCTGTCAACGAAGGTTTCAGTCTTAAAATAAAGGCTAACATTCGATGGAAGATTTCTCGACCGATTTAATTCCGTTTCAGTTTTTTTCTAAACATGTAATTTCTTATTCATCAATTGTCGTTATTCTAAACTACTTTTCTATGAATATTCATCCAATATCTTGTTTTTGCTCTTTTACTGACCTGCTATTTGCCTGTGATTGATCATTTTTTTGAACTTGTAGACAAGAAGTGGCACTGAGTAAAAATATCTCATTTTAAATTACATACATGATTCATTCAATGATTGAAATGAATAAAATATAACCATAGTAAAACCATAATAAAACCATAGATTTTCAACAGCAAACAATTTTCACAGGTTTTTTTACAGTTGAGACCGTGTATCGAGATGCACCTCTCTATCTTGGTGGTCTTAAAGCGTGTCACATAATATGGGTTGAGCTGCGTCCTTTGGTTTCCTAGTATTGCTATTTGGGGTTCGTAGTATTCCAATTTCTATCGGTAGAATGGCAAAAAATTAGCATTTATCTTCTTTGGATAGTCCGAATTTCTGTGTTCTGTGTGACTTCAAGTGGACAACCACATGTAATACTAAGCCATGACAGCTCAGTTATCATGCAGATAGTCCTACAAGACAGTTTTTGCAAAAACATTTCCGCAGAGAGGTCAGGTTGTCTGCAGATTCAACCACAATAGAAAAAAATACAAATTGATCAACTGAGTCCACTCTGGCCAATACTGTGTATAGTGCCGCTTCTTGTCGGACACGATCAGAGAAAAACACATGCTAATCCAGTAGGACGCAGATTGCATTTACTTGGTAAAAATGAAATTTTCCATATTTTCTCTGATTAAGCAACAACTACTTAGTCCAGAGTCATAATTTCTACATGGTATGTCTATACGTCATTTCCTATCATGTTCATGCAACCCTGTCTATTAAGCTAAACATATTCAAATTTGGAACACCTCCTAGTGTCAGCAAACACAATAGTTCTGAGCAATTTAACACATATTCAAGCGCATATCGATCAGAATCATGATAATAGCGCATGTCAGAGAAAATGACCTGAAGACATTCATTGTCAAAAATTAAGGTTCCTGACTTATCATTCTTAACTTAATATACGAAAACATAGCAAATTTCATTTTTGCCAAAAACTGCATTCTGCGTCCCATTACGTTTTTGTTTGATCCTGCCTGAGAACAAGATGAACTAACTAGAACTCGGCACACGCGCAGATCCGTAGAAGGCAGAGCGTGTCCATCATTCTGTGAAAGTCTGACTTTCGGCCTCGTTCCCTGCAGAAACTCGTTCTGGCTGCAGGACTGACAGTTTCAAGCAGCATTGTGTAGATCTTGATAATTACAAAACTGCACGTCTGCCGGATGAGATCGTTTGCCTTTCATACATGTAGATAGTTTCGACTGAGAAACCCGATGCATTTCCGAAGGAAGATCTGTGGCATGTTGGTTATAAACACGAGTTTGTTGTTGTTGACAGCAAGATAACAGCAAGAAAGCATCTTCATGTACTGCTCTTTCAGTGTTTGTGTGCGGTCACTCGGAATCGTTCGAGTCAAAGAAAAGAAATTAATTCAAAATACTCAGTCGTTAGTTTAGTCGTTCAAAGTACTCAACAAAAAGAACAATGCATTACTTATCCTCTCAAAAAAATTGCACAGATCGGTAATTCACAATGTAACATTAACATGGATTTTTGAGGGCAGCAATGCAGGAAAAAGCGGGCAGCAATGCTATGAATACAAAGTAGATGTACACCAATTGAGATTTCTAAAATAGCTTTCACATGCATAGATTGCCTTATTTTTCCACATTGTATCATAGCCAAATTACGCACAAAAGTAAATTGAAAAGGCTTTCGATGTCCGGTACCCTTCTAGCGGTCGATGCTTGGTGGTGTGTGCCAGACATGACATATAGCCTACTATACCCTAGCATAACAATGCTGGTGGAGATGTATTGCGGATCAATCATTTGCTATTCTATTAATCATGCACTTGTAGTATCTTGATAATCACAAAACAATCCCAACCATGATTTCTGCAAAGGTTTTTTAACTGAATTTGTAGTAGCTTTGGGGAATAGAATTAGAAGCAACCATCTTCAAGTTAAGACGATTATCACCAATGGTCAGATCGGCTCCGACCCGAAATAGCGAATGTCAAAATAGCGAATTCATCACAATAGCGAATCCCAAAATAACGAATTCTCATACATATACTGTTACATAATCATTTATCAAATTAGTACAAATAATTCGGGCTTCAATTTCATACGGTAGGGCAGGTATCAGACGTGCCTACTTCTGAAACTCCTCGTCTTCTTGATAGGCAGTTGACAACCCCAACGATTAAATTTTTCTCCAAATGCATTGAGAAAAATGAAATAGACAACCTTTCATTCCTGTGAGGCTACTTTTCATTTCAGTCCAAGCAACATACGCTGTGTCGGTGTAGGCCGTTACCTTTTCCTTTAGCTCATCCTTTAGAATACATTGTTGCCGATATCGTCTGGTGCATGAGAATGGGGTTTCTCTGAGAGAAGGTCGTGACCAGTCGTTATCAGTCGCCGATACTTCTTATTGAGTACCGACTTGGTGCAACGCTATCGGCAGCCATGCCTGATTATATGGACTCCACCTTTCTGACTTGTAACGTACTCGACGGAATCTATCTCAACTCTCAATTTAAACTCTCAACTTTGCTCAAACCAACTTATAAAGCGAAGTATTAGTTTGATTTGAAGCTTGATAGATGTAGGTCTGTTACACCAATGTAAGCCTGTTCATATTTTTCTCAACTCTAGATTCGCATGAATAAAAAAATCATCCTTTTTGACTATTGTTTGACTGTCGTCTATTGTTACAGCCGACTATTGTTGTTGCTTCTCGTTCTTACTCCTTTGAAATGAAACCAAGACTGATTGATAAAAACACAAATCCATAGAGTAGTGATATATAGGTAGAGTGTCGACTCAAAAAAGTATCTGTATACAGAAAAAATTTTTTATATGAAAACATTCAGTTTTTTGCGGAGACAACGTTCCCGTGGTCCACAAAATTAATTGATCACTTTTGAAAAAAGTCAAAATTTGCCAATTTATATACTACTGAGATGACTCTCCTAAATAAGTAATATGAAACAAGTTGGATATCAAAAGGAATGAATATTTGCTAATAAGCATCCTAACGAAGCGGAAATCAAGCCGATTATCAAGGGAATTTAATGAATTGTATTATAATGGAAGTCTTCATGAAAAAGTCACGATATTATTCGTGCTTTCTTGTCTGAAATTTCATGTTTTTCATTCAATTTTCACCGGCATGATTTTATGATTCACTAAATTCATGCTTCATTTCTAGAATCTGAATAGTGATGTGGACCCATTTATATCTTTCACAGTTAAATGAAGTCATTGTCATTGATTCTGTTATTTTGCTGTACCAGTGGCAGTTGTTGCCTGATCACGCTTAAGAAGATTTTGTTGAGGTTGAGCATGAAAGCTATAGAAAACCATCAAATTGCTCATTTAGCAAACATTAAATCTCCAAGGCTGTCATAAGAATCTATGAAGTACCATCATTTCCTTCTGCATTACTGTCATGATGAGTCAATTCTGTTGTAAATTCTTCAAAATTGCATAAATGTGCATATCTAACACCTGTATCTCCCTTGAGTTCATTTAATAAAATCGAAGGTGCATACACATTGGGGATTTAATATATGCGGAGTTACCACTCTACCTAATGTACCTACTCTATGCACTAATCAACTGGACTGGATGATGAGGTAATATTGATGATGTACTATCCCTCATGAAATTGAAGTAGGTTATGGTTAGTCTTATCTGATTTTTAATGATGTAACAGTATATGTCTGAGAATTCGCTATTTTGGGATTCGCTATTTCGGGACGACCCCGTCAGATCGATTGTAGAAATATTCAGAAGTTGAGCATGCAGTGGTTCAGTGGCTGCATTGTTGAGACAGTGCGGTCGCAGGCCTCGCTTTGATTCTCTACGTCATTACTAAGGTGCTTGACCAACTGGGTCATGACATGATTGTCATCGTCGATAACGACTTTTTTGTTGGATTTGTGAAATGGGTGGTGGACTACATAAGTGATGTGCAACAAGTAGTCAGCTCCTGCTTGTGTCTAGGATTCCTCAGGGATCTGTGGTTGGTCCTTTTTTTAAAATTCAATTTGGCTATTAATGCAACATTTCTTCATGATTTTCCGACCATTGTGAAGTATATCGATGGCTAAACTACCTTCGTCATTTATATTTAAGAGAAACCAATTCAAATTCTTCGGATACAGTGTATTACAGAAAATACGTTGCGACGTTTCGCCTTTACCGGCTTGATCACGCATCGTCATTCACGCATACGGCATGATCACGCACTACCTTCGTCATTCCTATTTCTAACAACCGCTTTGATAATTGTCTCCAGGAACAGAAAGATATGGTTGAATGGTCTTTGTTGAAAGGTCTCAGCTTAAATGCAAACTTCTCTGGATCCCAAAAACGCCATCATGAACCCCTCCAAAATTTTCTGAACATTACTCATGTAAGTGAAGCAAAGAATATGGGTGTATACATTGCTCGTGACATGAAATAGAGCAGACAGGTCGTCTCTTCCTCTGTTTGACTAGAAAGGAAACATTGGAACGTGTAACGTTAATGAAATGGCACAATCTGCTGACATAACACAATAGCAATCGAACAATAAGCAGCCAATTCAACGAGAAACACGCCAAATTGTGCGAATCTTCACTGAGTGTCATCAACCGGATCACACAGTCAAGAGCACAGAATTAGACCGGTCGTCTTTTCTTCTGTCTGACTAGAAAGGAAACTTTGGAACATGTAACGTTAATGAAATGGCACAATCTGCTGACATAATGCCATAGAAATCGAACAATGAGCAGCCAGTTTATCATTAAACACGCAAAATTGTCTGAAGTTTCAGTAACTGTTATCAACCGAATCACACAGCAAAGAGACACATTCGGTGTGAAGTTCTACAGAAAAGTTTGTGAACTAATTTTCGTGCGCCTGCTAACTTTTTAAATAATGATCTGACTGCCCAACATCATCGAGAAAACTTTTGCGCAATGATCTGAATTCTTCGAATCTGAAGGAATCGTTGCGATCGGAGCATTTTGAAGGAATTCACAGCATTCCGCAAGCGACGCACGACTATTTTTCCTATCTCTGCAAGGTATTAAGAAATTCTTTTTGCCCACCAAATAAGTTCCTTCATGTGCCATTGTTTTGAATCAGTTTGCACTTCTAGCAAAGTGATACGCTTAAACAATCTAATTCTGTGGTCAAGAGACACAGTCGATGTTAAGTTCCTGCGACAGCAATCGTCATGTCGTGGATGGGGCATTGTGTCGTCAAACTGACAATGATATCGGACGTTATTGTCCTTAGTGAAACTTTCTCGGACGTTGTCATTGTATGACGTCATCGAATATTTCGTCATCTTTTAGTTTCATTGATGACCGCATTATTAAATGTTGCAGCAAGTCGCTGATTGATGACCTATGTTAAAATGAATAATTGATTGTTTCTGATTTGTATATAAACATTGTCTTTACCTTAATACAACACACTCATCTCGGAATCCAAACTGGTTTTCTATAACAATTTGGCATCGCGATCTACAAGGCTTCTCCGATTGCTTTAAAGGACTTCTTCGTGTCCACTGCTGCATCTACAAGCCATTCTATTAGCCCCGAGAAGCGCTGCTGCATCTACTAGCCGATCTGCTGTTCCTGCTGGCCCTGAAAAGTGCCTCTTCGAGCCCAAACTAAAGCTAATACATACGACGATTGGTTACCTTACCCGGTACCATCGTGAACATTCACTGCAGGTCTTTCTTGGTCGGCAGTTCACTATTACATACTTACACACCCCTATCACCGTAAGTAAAACACGTATTATTAACATCACAATCATTACACGTGAGAGCTTACTAAAGCTACGTTAAGGCTAAGTTTGGACGTCATAGAACGTGTTGCAGATTACGTATTGTTCACGTAGTCTATCGGCCTACTGTACGTGACGATAAGGACGGTTACACAACGTTTAATTAACGTTAATAGGACCGATTACGTACCTTGTTCGCGTAATCCTTACTAATGGAGGGCCGCTTAGAAGAACTGGACATAGACGACCCTGTACAAGTAGTTGAATGGCACGAACGTTTTAGTCACTACTGCAAGATAAACTCCCACGACGGCCAACGCTGTTGACTACTATCTGACCCTTATCGGCAGACGCGTTTACAGGCTACTAAAAGGCTTAACCGTTCCCTCTAAGCCTGATAACAAGACGGTTAAAGAACTACAAGCAATACTTGAGAGCCACATTTGCCCAACGCACTTCGAGGCAACCGAACGCGCACAGTTCCACAACCTGATGCGTCGTCTAGAGAAGTCGTGTCGCAACTTTTTGCTACGACTACAGAAGCAAGCTGCTAGATGCAACTTCGGCGTCGAGCTGAATACACAAATAAGGGATCGTATCGTTGCAGGCATAAACGATAACGACTTGCAAAAGAAGCTACTAGCCCACGGTAAGCTGACATTCGATGTTGCCAGGCAGATGATAGAGACGTGGGACAATGTAAACAAGGCAGTAAGGCATGAGGTGCTGTACAACAGGAACGCACAACGACGTTACTCTGCACCCAAGTCTACAGTATTTACAAAGAAGCCACTTCCGGCTAACACTTTTCAACCTAAGCCGCAGTCGAAACCAGTAGCTATACGTCAGCAACAGTCGACTGGTGCATGCAACTCCTGTGGAGGGCAGCATGAGAGAAAAACGTGCAAGTTCAGGTCAGCTAAGTGCTACAAATGCCAACGCACAGGACACATTGCCAAAGTTTGCCGTAGCCAACTTACACAACAGCGTACGCGTCAAGCTAACACAGTTACTGTACAACCTGAGACTGGGTCAACTTACGAGTGGGATGATCGTAAACACTTCTTGGCTCTTACCATCGACGGCAAGCATCTGTATCACGACATCCAGTTGACTCCAGGCAGAACGCATAAGTTTATCGTCGACACAGGCAGTCCTGTCAGTTTTTTGCCGAGCTCTGCGGTACAACGGCTTCGCCTAAGCGACCAGATCAGACATTCCACTGCTAACATACGAGGTGTCTGCGGACATGACTTAGCAGTATGTGGAGAGGTGCACGCGCAAGTTACCAACGCTAACAATAGTCAACCGATTCCAGTAACTCTCATCGTGACTTCCTACGGTCCATCGATTTTGGGTCTTGACGCATTAAGAGCTTTGAAGGTACCAATCAATGTGTACAATACGACAACTACGATCGACGTAGCACCAGTTACAACATCGACCACCGCATCGATTACTATGCCACCGTTACTAGCTTTGCGTATTCATCGCTGCAGTCTGAACGAAGGTGGAATGAAAATTCCTCCGGTAGACATTGAGGCATCGTCAACACCAAAGTTTTTCAAAGCCAGGCCTATGCCTTTTGGTTTACGACCCGCAGTCGAGCAAGGTCTAAAAGATTTGGTGTCCGAGGGAATTCTGTCACCTGTCAAAAGCAGTACTTGGGCTACGCTAATTGTCACGCCATTAAAGAGCAACGGTACCCCACGTATTTGCGGCGACTACCACGTCACCGTTAACCCACACATTCAGCAGATGGCAACTACGACGTTAGATGTTGAAGACATGATGTCCGGCATCCAGGCCAGTAAGTTCTTCTCCAAAATTGACTTGAAGAACGCCTTTTTGCAAATTCCATTGTCCAAACGATCAAGAGTTGACGACAATACATACGATCTGGGGTCTGTACAGATATAACTATCTACCCTTTGGTCTGTCAGTTTCTCCAGGCATCTTTCAATCGATCATTGATGACATCACGAGAGGTTTGCAAGGCGTTAAATGTTACCAGGATGACATCATCGTTCACGCCGATAACGAAAAACAACACAACGACCGTTTACTGAAGCTCCTAGACGCACTTATAGCTGCTAACGTCAAGATAAATGCATCCAAGTCCATCTTTGGTGTTACACAACTGAAATACCTTGGGTATCTCATTGTTCAGTCGGGTATTCTACCAGATTTAGCCTACAACGCATCGAAGCAGTACGAAAGGCCGAAGTTCCAACATCTACCAAACAACTTCAAAGTTTTCTCGGGTTCGCACAGTATTACAGCAAGTTTGTGCCTCTATTTGCCGAACTAGCTCGACCTCTTTTTGACTTGGTCGCCTTAGAAGACTTTGTTTGGTCCCCAGAAGTAAACACGGCATACTTCCGTTTGATTGATGCCATACTGCAAGCCAATGCACTGAAGAGTTTCGAAGTTGGTAAATACTCTGAACTCATCGTAGACGCATCCGAATACGCTCTAGGCGCAGTTCTGGAACAAGATGGTTTCCCTATTATTTGCATCTCTCGTCGACATAGTCGATCAGAACAAAACTACGCGCAAACCCAGAGAGAAGCGCTTGCAATAATCTGGGCGATTCGACGTTTACACAAGTATCTCATCGGTTTAAAGTTCAAGATTATAACCGACCACAAGGCACTTCAGCATATTTTTAAGCCCGACGCTTCAGTGGGTAAAACAAACTCGTCAATGCTTCAGAGGTGGGCCATCGAGTTGACATCGTATGACTACGACGTTGAGTATCGACCAGGTACCAGAATTCCGCAGGCTGACTATTTATCAAGACACGCGCATCATGAGCCTCCACCTACTGACACAGCCGACGTTTACGTCACAAATCCAATTCCAATTAGCCGTAATCAGTTAATTCAAGAAACTAAGTCGTTTTACGGACCGGTCATTGCTGGTATACGCCGAGGTTTTTCCACGTCCGCTAAACGGAGATTCCCACAGCTCTACGCTAATCGAGAGAGTCTAACCTCTACAAGCTGACGGCGTCATTCTCTACAAAGAGCTCATTCTTATTCCTCCAACTTGTCGCCAAGTTATGCTTGAACATCTGCACACAGGACACTTAGGGAGGGATAAGATGAAATCTTTAGCTCGCCTTTTATGCTATTGGCCTACCATTAACAACGACATTGCGACTTACCTTGTGGCATGTAACAAGTGTAGAACCAAACCGAAGACACATCCTCAGTGGAAACCATGGCCCGTTCCTTTTTCGCCGATTCAGAGGGTTCATGCAGACTATTGCGGTCCATTTCTCGGTCGTTACTACGCACTAATACTTGAAGACGCCTACTCTAAGTTCCCAGAAGTTTACTTAACATCACACGCAACGGCTGCTTTCACTAAGGAAGCACTCCAGCGAAGTTTCAGTAGAGATGGTGTCCCGCAAGTCTTAGTCACCGATAACGGTACTCCTTCGCCGCTACAGAATTACAGACTTGGTTGAAGTCAGTTGGCTGCCAACCTATTTTTACGGCTCCAAGACATCCCCAAAGCAACGGCCTCCCCGAAAATTTTGTTCGCAGTTTGAAAACGGCAATACGAGTCTCCGAACCTGCCACTTACCCCGACTTATCATCTTGCATAGACGCTTTTCTAATACAATACAGAAACGCTAGACACGCAACTACAGGAAAGAGTCCTGCTATGTTATTTAAAGGTAGAACCTTACGAACATCTGTTAATCTGGACACTACTGAAGTTATATTTTTCGTGGTAACGATAACAGACCTAGTGAAGGTTTACTACTTAAGCAGATAGGTGAACGAATGTATTATGTGTTGGACAGATCTGATGGTACGGTACATAGAAGGCATGTAGATCAGTTACACATTATATCCTCTATTGACTTTTATACAAGAAATAGATCACTTCATCCACACATAGCACTCGACCAAACGCAGAACACGGACACTACACAGAACACGGCTCGGGCTCCGGCTACTGTTTCTCCGAGTGTGTCTCCAGTGTCTCCGAGTGTGTCTCCAGTGTCTCCGAGTGTGGCTCCAGTTTATCCGAGTGTGGCTCAACCAGCTGATTCTTCGAGTATGCCTCAGATTTCTGCGAGTTCGTCTCAAGATGCTGCTTCTCCGACAACTCCTGCTCCTCGACGGAGCCATCGCCTTCGTAGACGTCCAACGCGTCTCATTTTATGGAGGGAGAAATCTGCGACAGCAATCGTCATGTCGTGGATGGGGCATTGTGTCGTCAAACTGACAATGATATCGGACGTTATTGTCCTTAGTGAAACTTTCTCGGACGTTGTCATTGTATGACGTCATTGAATATTTCGTCATCTTTTAGTTTCATTGATGACCGCGTTATTAAATGTTGCAGCAAGTCGCTGATTGATGACCTATGTTCAAATGAATAATTGATTGTTTCTGATTTGTATATAAACATTGTCTTTACCTTAATACAACACACTCATCTCGGAATCCAAACTGGTTTTCTATAACAGTTCCACAGAGAAGTTTGTGAACATTTTTTCGTACGCCTGCTAATTTTTTAATAATGATCTGAGGGCCCAACATTATCGAGAAAACGTTCGCGCAATGATCTGAATTCTATTAATCTGAAGGAATCGTGGCGATCGGAGCATTTTGAAGGCATTCACAACAATCGGAAAGTGACGCACGACTATTTTTCCTATCTCTGCAAGGTATTAAAAATTTCTTTTGCCCACTTAATAGGTTCCTGTATGTGCCATTATTTTGGTTCAGTTTGCACTTCTAGCAAAGTGATACAGTTAAACAATCTAATTCTGTGGGTGGAATATATCAACAGTGTTGCATCCAAACGGATGGATGTCCTAACAAACTTAAAGCCGCTACTCAATGGAACATATATATGGCTCAAATTTTCATTGGTTTGATTCTTTCAGTAATTGAATATTTTTCGCCTTTGATGGTTGGTAAAGGATGAACTTATCCTTTATAAAATTCAAAGGAGATCTCACAGACTGTTCTGTGGGGATCTTTACCACTGTGGCAAATTTCAGAACATAAATTTCGTCGAGACACGGAGGCAGTCAAGTTGTTACTTACGATTTCAGGTTATCAAGGGTATCCTCTCAACCCCATGTGTCTTCTCGGGAAGATTTATTCAAACTCATTGTCATTCCTCCAAGAAACGTAGTTCTATTATTCCTAAAACATGCTTCTCAACAATACGCTTGTCGAATGAATTTCCGTCTCACAAGTTTCTTAAATGTCGTGCTTTAACTTTCCCTTATTTGTAAACTCGCAATCCTACCAAATGTGCATATCTTGATTTCCAATATTATAAAATGTTGAATATTTCTTTATATGCCTGGGGTTTCACAGCTAAGTAAATGAGTGACATGACAGGTGATAGCTTGACTGAAACATGTTTCTGAATTCCTTTCCCTTTCCTGCCGTTTCAGCTCATGGAAGCCTGGTCGACATGGATGCAATCACTTGTTACCTGCTTTGTATTGCGTAACACCTGAGTGAGATGAGCCAACATCACAGCAAGCGAACTGTCAGCCTCACAGCGCTTCCGATGTATCAGAGAGACTTGTGTCTGATATTTCAGAATTTTAAAAGTCGCAAACGTACTATTGATTTCTCTTTCTCAACTGTTGACTCAAATAGATAAAATCAAGTTGTAGAATCTGTTTGATAGATGTTGTATGTATCCATGTCGATGAAAAACTTCCAAAAGGTAAACTCCTAAGCATTCACTGCTACGGTGTCAGCCAGGATAGGCGGTTTCATTTTGAAAATTTCCCACTGTATTTCTCGACGGCTTCTGATGTATTTTTGTATGAAAATTTCAAAAATCATGATTTAAAAATCATACAACTAGCACTTTTCGAGAAAATTGCGAAAGTTCAAAGTGGTGGACGGAAAAACTGAAGCTGCATTCTGGGAGTGGATTAAAAAAATTCACATCTATTTCGCAATCAGTTTGCTGAGCAGTTTCACCCGCTTTTTTCAAATATAATTGCTAGAAAATCATACGATTAGACCCTTTTCAAGAAAATGATGAAAATGCAAAATGGCGGGCATCAAATTGAAACTGCAGGCCGGGGACTCGCCTAATATGTATTATGCATCAACAACAAGCCTCGGAGGTATGATCTATCTGGGGCCTGTTTCATAAAATAAATCAGTGCTTTATATCAGTGGTTTTATCAGTGTGGAAAATTTTCTGCGTTTCATAAAATAAATATAAAGCAGTGATTTAAATCAGTGATTGAAAGCAGTCGAAATTAACAGTGTTTCACAAAACCAAATATTAAGCAGTGATTTATATCAGTCCCACACTGCTTAAAATCAGTATTTTAAGCAGTCTGGAAAAGAATTGCGTTTCACAAAGAAGTATCAGTAGCGCGCGAAAATTGAAAATATGGAAATTCACTGATAGAAATGTGAAAATTTCTATCAACATCTTGAGGTTGATAAATCTGTGAATGATCATCGAGAAAGTTATAGAAACTTAAAATATCGGAGAAATGATTGCAAATACAACTTAAAAATGGGAAAACGGCTTTTGATTTTCAATTTTACTGTCAGTAACAAACTATTTGTCAGAATGGTGAATTTGGATACTGTTTATTGAAAAATTCTTCCTTTGAAAAGTGGCAATGCTGTGACGATAAAACGTCCGGTAACCTCAAAGGGTTGCTTTGAGGGCTTCGATTTCTTTCGTGTAATGAGGTACGGCATGTCATGAAATCATTTCAATATTAAAAGACGTTGAGGTATTGACTTTTACATACATCGATGACAGCTAGAAAAAAAGATTCTCAAATATTCCACCATTTGCCTCAGATTGACTTCTCTAATTATTATTTCAATTACTGTCAAACATAGAGTAGGTATATTAGGTAGAGTGGAAACTCCGCATTTATTAAATCCCCAATGTATATACACTTTCGATTTTATTAAATGAACTCGAGGTGAATACAGTTGGAATTGTCTCCAAATGTGAGATATGTAAATTTTTGCAGTTTGAAGAAATTACAACGGAATTGACTGATTATGACAGCATAAAGCAGATGGAAATGAGATTATTTTACAGATTGTCCGTATCATGACAGTCTCGGAGCGGTAATGTTTGTTAAATTAGCAACTCGATGACCCCATTGCTTTCATGCTGAACCACAAGAGAATCTTTTTAAGCGCGATCTTATCTCAAGCAGCTGGTAGAGCAAAATAACAGAATCAAAGACAATGATTTTCATTAACTTTGAAAGATGTAAATGGGTGCACATCACTATTCAGATTCAAGAAGTGAAACATGAATATACTCAATCATAAATTCATGCCGATGAAAATTGAATCAAAAATATGAAATTTCAGCCACGACTCTCAAAATCTCAACTTTTTATGAAGACTTCCATTATAATGCCGTTCATTACATTTTCTTGATCATCAGCACAATTTCCGCTTAGTTGCGATGCTTGTTAGCGAATATTCATTCCTTTTGATATCCAACTTGTTTCATACTTCTTACAACGGGGAGTCATGTCGATAGTAATTAAATTGGCAAATATTGAGGTTTTTCAAAACTGCTCAAATAATGTTTTGGACCGCAGGAACGTAATCTCCGAAAAAACTGAATCTTTTCATATAAAAATTTTCACTGTGTACAGATACTTTTTTAAGTCGACACACCTACATATTTACTCTATGCTGTCAAAAATTATTTTATTTACGAAGAATTATCCACAATTGTTTTAATCACTCAATCACACTGATATATATCAGTGTTTTCATCAGTCCGAAATCTTTATGAAACGCTATATGTATCACTGATTAATTTAGACTGCTTAATCTTCAGTCGGAAAATTAATTTTTATGAAACGCAATTTAAAGCAGTGCTTTATATTTCACTGCTGAAAATGTTACTGATACATATCAGACTGCTTAATTTTATGAAACAGGCACCTGATGCAGACCACTGATTCCCATCTTTTGGTTCGTACACAAGCGAACAGGACACTCAAAGAAATTTTGAGAACCGATTAGGACCTGTTGTTAATGCATAATACATATTTAGCCGAGCTCTAGACTGCTGCTTTGATTTGATGACCGCCATTCTGAAATTTTCCTACTTCTCGAAAAGTGCTGCATGATCTTCCAACAGTTATAACTGAAGTCGAACTACATAGAAAGCTGTTGACGAAATAATAAAGACTTTTTTTAATCTAGGCCCAGAATGCAGTTTCGGTATTTCCGTCCGCCATTTTGAATTTTCGTAATTTTCTCGATCAGGGCCGATCGCATGATTGTTTGACAATTATATTTGAAGAGAGCGGGTAAAATTTCATAGTAAGCTGTTAACAAAGTGCTTGAGATTTTTTTTAATCCACTCCCAGAATTCAGTTTCAATTTTTCTGTCCGCCATTTTGAATTTTCTTAATTTTCTCGAAACGGGTAATTGTATGATTTTTAAACCATGATTTTTGAAATTTTCATACACAAATACATCAGACACCGTTGTGAAATATAATGGGAGATTTTCAAAATGAAACCGCCTCTCGTGGCACACCGTGGAATAGAAAAGTTAAAACAAAAAAGTTAAACCTTTGAAAATTCGGTCAATGGAAAATTGATTTACCTTGCCCCTCTAGACTGTAGAACTTCTAGCCGTGACCATCAATATTAAAAAACTTCATCACTTGTTCCGAACACTCAGAGAAAGCAATCTCTGTAGGCATTCGAAATAAATCGCTGAATAAAACTTATTTGAATGAGCAAACATTTCTGTGTTTATATTGTGTCTATTAATTACCTCTTCAGATGATGAGATGTTTCATGGCAAATTTGAGTAATAACTGACAAAATTGCGCTAAAAAGTGGTTATAAGAAGCAGCATATCTTGCTGGTTGGATCAACTATCTACGCTTCAAATTTCCAGATACCAAAAAGGCTGTCAAAGCAATTTATACGGATATATACGATAGTTGTAAATATCAACTTTTAGTCTTTGATTATTGAAAATAACGACTGCTATTTGCACAGCATTTACAAGTTTCTCTCCCGAACTCTCTCCCCATATTTTGGCATGGTTGATTTCACGTTTTACAGTCATTGAAATGAATTGAAATATTAGAAGTAAAATTTGACGGGAAACAAAAAATTCGCACATTTAATGAAAATTCGCAGCACATAAATTTCAATTTGTAGTCTGCTTTGGTGCCTCATATGGGCAATAATAGATTCAAATGGTAAATAGAGTGAATATTTGCTATCACGTGTATTCATGGTTGCTAACATCACTGAATTAGATATGAAGAATACATGTATCTAAGGCACTTTGAAAAGTTTATTTTCTAAATTTCTATTCACACGTCGATTTATGGCTGTTTGAAATATTTCATGCTTGCGAGCAGAGTTTGAGAAATATTCTGAAGATCTTCTATTCCCCTCTGGCTTCCATTCTGCTCCGTCAAGTTTTTCCACTCGCTCATCCATTTATTGAAAAGTAACTCAACAATTTCTTCCTCAGGGTTTCCTTGGAATGCGTCCATTGTCTATTTTCGCATCAATCTAAAAGAAACAGATTGAAAATTGAAATGTCACAGAATTCTGCTTTTTTCAATATCGTTGTGATCTGCTTAGATTTCATTTAAGATTCCAAAATTGAAAAACAGTGCGACATCATGTCTATTATCTCTCAAATGGCCAGCAGTTTTTCTAATCCAAGGTATGTAGAAATCGTAGGTAACAATCCTTCACGAAGCAATTATCTCATTGAGACAAATGTTTTTACAAGACTTTAAAAAAATTTGGCAGTTTTCTAAATATTCTATCAATTCAATGTGAAATTGAATTCGAGGAATCTTGATTGCAAAAATTACTCGAAGGCCTTGAAATCCAAAACATGCACAACAATAGAAAATAGATTGAATAAATATAAAACAGCTATGTCTGACCTCATGGTATTTTGCCATGGAGCATCAAAGTTTTCATCATCAATAGAAAATAGCGAGAATTCAAAGAAATAAAGAAATAAACTATCTACTTTTATTCGGGCATTTGTCAACCAGTCGACGATGTAAGTTGTTTCATTGTTTTGTTTTGTAACATACTGCACATGCAGGCATTTAACAAAAAGGAAAATCTTTATGTGTCAGATGCCCCAACAAAATGTCAATTTTTCATACAACTGATCAGTTTTAATTAATACTTTTATTTGTTACTTTCCATCTCACCAAGGAATCACGGAATCTCTTGAAATTTGATACTAAAATAAGTAGAAATGAGCTCTATTTCATATTTGGAAGCTAAGTTCACATTTCTTTAACATAATGCTATTGTGCTGGCAATCTTTAAAGTCAGATGCACACAGAATAAGCTATAAACCACCGTCCACACGTCGCATCCTCCATTGGTGCCATTTTTTACACAACTTATACTTCTCATGACAGATAATACAATTAAAATAATAAATTGCTTAATTTGAAAATGCCGTTTTCTCATGACACGAAGGCAGACGTACTAGGAGAAATTCTTGCAATTAAAAATGTTTATGTTAAACGGCTCTCATGGTCTTAAAACTCCAAACAGATACTCCATCCACTTCGGAATATAAAAGTGTACATTAGAAAAAAGCAATGCATCCCTCACGGAAGACTGCTTCACAACTCCAATGTCGAGAGAATAGAATAGAATAATTCTTTATTTGGTTATCGTGTTTGCATGCGGTGAAGTCTACAAACTGCGATGAAATTACTAAAAAGATGATGGTTACAGACGAGCATAAAAAGAAATAAAAAGTACTACAAACTAAAAATTATTTGCAAAAACGGATAAAAGAGTTATGAAAGCGCTTGGTTCTTGCACGGGGCGGCCGGGTTGTCCTTGCAGAACGAGTCCTAAGGCCTCAGCCACACTGAAACAAAGCAAACACGAGCGTCCCGAGCGTCTCGAGCAAACGTATGTCCGCAAGCTTTAATCGCTCGCGTTTGCTTTGCTCGCGGTGTGGTAGTCTGCAACTGCTGTAATGATCACTTTACATTTTCTGCAAAACGCTTTGCTCGGAAACGCTTGGAAAAGCTCGCAGTGTGGCTGAGGCCTAATGTTCCGTTCATGCACAAGTTTAAACATTGACCTGAGAAGATGGCGGTCATCTCTTTCTATATCATAAAAACGTTTTCACAAGTTTTGTAAGCACAAACAATTAGATCGTCATTCACGTAGCCCTCATAGCCTATGATACGCATAGCCCGCCTCTCAAGAAGTAAAAGAGGTGTCAACAAGTACTGCGAGGCGTTACAAAATGCTCCAAAAGAATATGTAACAAGAGATCTAATAAAAGTTAATATTTCTCATGAAAATTCAGAACAAAATGAATTCAGACATTCACTTACCCTTCTCCAATCCTCAGACGTCCAACCAGCGTGGTGAAGAGCAAACTGAAGTCTCTTTTGTTTCATCGCTTTGGTAAGTAGAGGGACCTTTCTGGGCTTCTTGGATTCGAACTTCATTTCCTTCAACCTCCGCCACACAGTTGTTCGACTGACGTTGGTCCCTGCATCTAGTAACCGCTTTCGAAGCTTGGCAGTTGTAGCACCATAGTCTTTCTTTACTTCACGAACTAAGAATGCATTTCATAAGTGAGATGATGCGATGTGGACTTCAAAATGAGGATATTATACGATATTTCTGTGCCTGTGTCCGAAGCATCCTCGAATATGGTGCTCCAGTGTAGCACTTCGGAATCACCAAAGCTCAATCAATTGATATTGAATCTGTTCAAAGACGACTGATAAGAATGATGGAACACATCCCATATGATTATCATGATTATGATTATGACCGTCTTCTGCAAAAATATTCACTGGAAACACTTAGTTCACGACGCATGAACATCTGTCGGAATTATTTTAACAATTTGCCAAAAGCTATGAGTGAAAGAATTTCACATCGTCCACAAAAAACAGAAATATTGAGACGTAAAACAAATATCATCTTTCGTAACACCAACAGGTATAAAAACTACTTCTTGCCATCTGCAGTACAGAACTTCTTGTAATTGATTTTTAGTGTGTATACATGTATATGTTCTCCTTTTCACTTTTTTGTAAAATGATCCGCTTCTGCTGTCTAGTATTGAATAAACATATTATTATTATCATTATTATTATAAGAAGCGGACATCTGCACTATTAGTGGCTTTTTTCTTACCACACCTTCCTTTTCGATGGCCTACATAATGTCCGTTGGTCTTCATCCTAGCAATTCTCGACACTGTAAAATTGCTAATTCTTGTTCTACGAGCTATTTTTCGGTGTGAATAGTCCGTATTCTTCAACAAGGTCGTTATTTCAGAAACTTTGCTGTTTGAGAGGTCCTTTCCGTGCGGCATTGCTACGATCAAGTTACAACCTGTCTGAATCACTACAATCACCAGTGTTATGAGATTTTTCTGAAATTTCCCCACTGAAGAGACATCAAATCAAAATTGACCAATCATCTTGGAGTACGATTACCGTAAACAATCACGTGAGCCAGATTGCAGACAAGATAACAAGTCGAAACAGTGTTCGAGAACAGCGCATGTTAGCACAGTATGAATCAGCATTTTCACGTGCCCATCTTGGAATCTCGCATTAAGTCTCCATTGGAAAAAAGTGCTCTCTAAGGGCCAATATCTTCATGCACGGCTCGCCACCTTACCACAAGGCTTGACTGTGCACAATTTATCTTAATCATATACGTTTGATTTCCGCTAGATGACCTGGAAATAACTTTTATACTATAATTCGTTTTAGCAACAAAAATATTGAGTGTGAGAAGTAAATTGAAACAGACTGTACTATTATTAATGGGTAAATGGCTCTCATATGACCATGACACGACACTATCCCATTATATTTGTAGTCTGTCATCACGAGCATCTCTGACGAAATACAAAAACAAGACATCATCTGCATACTTCACAATCGAGGTATTTTAAAATTGACATTGTATTGACATATCTTTCGTCACCGTTTTGAAAAGCGGAATTTTTCGACGTGAGAAGACAGCCAGAGCATCAATGCATTGAATAACTTCACCAGATACATAAGATTTGATGTCAGGAGCAATAAACCCTCGCAATCCCCTTGAATTGGCGTCTTTGCTGCATCGAGGTCCTTGCCCTTACCTCAGCATTACACTTTTGCCTAATTTCCACTGCAGCGAAGATACTGACGATTTCAAATCCTGTGTGGCGCGCTGTCTGCCGGCATCGTGTTGGTGCGTATTCTTTGTAGATGATAACATTTCTTATATTTCTCAAGAGTCAATGTTCTCCAAAAATTATCTTTTGTTAAAGAACAAAGCTATCACCGAATGATCAAATACTTCACATGGCTTCTCAGTATCGTGTGTGCAATGTGCCGCATGTTTTCATCACAACAAACAAAGTGAATGAAATATTTGGCATGTAAAGCAGTTGTATTGTCTTGTCTCATGTACTGAGTTTGAAAGCGATTCTCATCAATGCGCTGTACAAACTTGCACTTTCTCAGATTATAAATGATTGCAAACTCTCCTTTTTAGATGCTCTCCGACTTGAAATTTATCGGGAGGCATTTTATACATCAATGGTTCGTTGCATTATTACACAATTATCAAACCGAGACTTCTCCGCAACTATTACATCCATAGATAGCCGAACCCCTCCCCCCCCCAGTGGGGTGAAGATTAAGACGCAGAAATGCAGAACGTGAAAGGCAAATGAGGTATTCACAGAATTATATTCATCAGCGCGCTCTTCGGTTTCCTAGAAAGGAAGAATTGTATGTAACCTTAATATCGAAATGGCACATCACAGAATTAGACAACTTGTTCCTACTCGAATGGATAATTCGTGTATCGCTTGCTATTGTAAATGCAAACAATAAGCTGTCAGCAGAGGACAACAGAGCCAGTGAGAGATGCGTGCGTGCAGTGATATCACTTCGCACACCAAAACACACATCGATGCCTGGCTTCGATTCAGTGTATGCACTATACATTGAGGAATGCTGAAAAGAGGATGTGAAATCATCAAGTGAACTAATTTTCGTACGCCTGCTACTTATTTCAATAATGATCGGAATAGCCAATATCATGGACAAAACTTGTGTGCAATGATCTGAATTCTTCGAATCTGAAAGAATTGTGGCAATCAAAGCACTTTGCTTCAACTCACAGTAATCCGCAAGCGACGCACGACTTATTTTTTCCTATCTCTGTAAGGTATTAGGAATTCGTTTTTGCCCACTTAGTAAGTCGATTTCGAATTAATCACACTTCTAGCAAACCGAAGCAGATAAACAAAATTTTAACTCTGTGGAGGTATTACATCAATCAAATACGTTTGGGGAACAAATACATGCCTATACAAATAAAAAATGAAAATAAATATAATCTCTATATTAATCTTCAATGCTTGCTGCCATTTCAAACAATGTCTGGGATAGGATCATGTCCGCTATAGACTAACCCAGACAGACGCAAAAGAATCCATCGGTCGACATGCACAATATTTTGACCAATCTTAGTCACAGAAACCCGTTCCAGCTGTCGGACTTCAGATGTGGCTTCTAAGAATTGAATCAGTTATCTGAAGTCGCAACTCGCAAGTAATGTAACTGCATCTCTCGCAGCAAAAACGTAGTTCTTTATAAATAGTTCCATAGAGTAGGGATATAGGTAGAGTGTCGACTCAAAAAAGTATCTGTATACAGTGAAAATTTGATGTCAAAGGATTCTGTTTTTTGCGGAGACAACGTTCCCGTGGTCCAAAAAATTATTTGAGCACTTTTGAAAAAAAGTCAAAATTTGCCAATTTATATACTACCGAGATGATTCTCCTAAATAAGTAATATGAAACAAGTTGGATATCAAAAGGAATGAATATTTGCTAATAAGCATCCTAAAGAAGCGGAAATTAAGCTGATTATCAAGGAAATTTCATGAATTGTATTATAATGGAAGTCTTCATGAAAAAGTCGCGATATTATTCGTGCTCTCTTGGCTGATATTTCAAGTTTTTAATTCAATTTTCACCGGCATGATTTTATGATTCACGAAATTCATGTTTCACTTCTTGAATCTGAATAGTGATGTGGACCCATTTACATCTTTCAAAGTTAAATGAAGTCATTGTCATTGATTCTGTTATTTTGCTGTACCAGTGGCAGCTGTTGCCTGATCACGCTCAAGAAGATTCTCATAAGGTTCATCATGAAAGCAATAGCAGGTCATCGAGTTGTTAATTTAACAAACATTACCTCTCCAAGGCTGTCATGACACGGACGATCTGTAAAACTGTGTATACTATCATGATCACTCAATTCCGTTGTAATTTCTTCAAAACTGCAAAAATTTGCATATCTAACATTTGGTGACAATACCACCTGTATCTCCCTTGAGTTCATTTAATAAAATCGAAGGTGTATACACATTGGGTATTCAATAAATGCGGAGTTACCACTCTACCTAATATACCTACTCTGTGGGTAGTTCTTATATCTTGCAACTGGATTGATGCAAGCACAGTTATTAGAGTAATGATAAAGCAATATTTTTCCATGCTACGTATGAATAGCTGACGATTAATGAAATGAAAACATCTCTGAGTATTCATAATTATGTCATGGCCATTGAATTGACAAACGTAATTGTTTTGGCCTAAAAGTGCACCTAATTATTCATCAATTTTAAAAAGACAGTTGATTGACAGAGATTGACAGCTCAAAATATTTTATCCTTGCTTGGTAATTGAAAATGAATTACAGATGTATTCTGATAAAATGCGTTGATAACGGGTCAATTTCGGGAACTATCAGAGGCTTTAATCATTTCAACCTTCATGTTTGCAACGTCAAGTTAATTACATTCATTTTTCCTGCGAAAAGCGATGTTTTTGAAGATAATTGCTGCATCGATAATTGCTTTCCCTTGTGCACTGAAGACGTTGCTCTTTTATTTCGTCAACAAATTTACTATCATGGTGAAAGAAGAAAGAAAATATTACCGTAATTTTTAATTGAAGATCAATTGAACCTGTTTATGAATAGAATAACTAATTTTGGAAAAATGCTGGCGAAATTGAAATTCTTGAGAATATTTTGATACTGCGCTTTGATTAGCAGGTACACTGTTAATACCTGATACAGAAGTTGCTAGGAATCACCAGGAAGCGAATGCCTGTTGGTAACTCGTATCAGAAGCCTTGTCGCCACTAACCTTAATTAACCAATAGAGCATTTCATAGAGCATTAGCTTTATCTGATAAGATGTGTGCTAAATGCTGACAATTAGACATCTGTGACCGCTTATATTATCATTCTACATGCATGCTGCAAGTCCATATTGCTTGAAATGATATCTTGTTCTAGCCGTTCTTTTTCATTCCTTTCCTTATTGTCATGTTTGGAAATAGTTGGACATAGTAGAACATCCTTACTTTTGAACAGTTACTTTTGAGAGGAAATCATGAGAGCATTTTGAGTTGTATTCTACCAATCTATTCGTTTTCTTTTTTTTGCTCAAATGCGACTTCTCATTCCATTAGACAATTTACTAAGAATCGTCAGATTTTTAATAAATTTGTAAAATTTTAAAAGCAGCATGGACATATTGGGGACGAAGTTCACTTCAAAGATTATATACAATATTATATAGGAATTCATCGTGCGATATACATGTATGCAAAACAACAGCAATTTTCCCTTCTCCTTAGATGAGATCAAAAATGCTTGCTATAACAAATGCATACAGTTTTTAAGGATTTTTCCACATGACGGCATGACACTGTTTATTATTTTTGTGAAATGTTCTATTGTTAAAATTAAGAATGCATTTTAAAATTTTGAGAAAGCAAGGATACAAAGTCGGCAAGCTCTTTAAGCACATGTTGTTTTGTTAGTGTCATGCTTTGTTTAATGCTTGGTTTTGTTAATTGCTTGGCTTGCACTCGTCCAAAAAATGTCAACTTATGTCATCCTTGCTAAAATTGTTTTCTCTAATGTAAATGAATCTGTCTATTCCACGTATGTACAAAAGCCAGGGTTTCAGCATGCAATTTTGAACGACCCTGAATGCGACCTACGTGTTCAAATTGCTGATTAGACCTTTCACGTTGCGCCAAGCGCTTATCACACTGTTCACATCAGATGGCTATTGAGACATATTTCAACAGACCAATGCAACTGAAAAATTTCCTATTTTCGATGATACTTATGAGATATTTGTGCTTAAGATTGTTATTTATTGAAGTTGTCATGAAAACAATTAAATGTAATTAATTGATTATCTTAATTAAAATATACTTTATCATATATAAACAGATATTCTGTCACCGCAGTTCATTTATTCATGTAATTTACAGTTCATTTGTTTTAGAATCTCTGTCAACTAGTTTACAGTGTAGAAGGCTGCTGCTTCAATTCTAGCTGCAACAATCCGGAGATATGTAAATCGTTTCAATGATACATTTCTATGAGCCGCATTGATTGTCAATATGAATACACTAATTAATAGATGTTGATTTGCAAGGGTACGATATTGTGAGGAGATATTGTAGAGAGAAGAATGGAAGTCCTTAAATAAAGGGCTACTGTCCGCTGACCAGAGGTCTACTGCTTTTGAAATGCATCAATGAAAGCAATCCGCCTTTCCGAATTGGATTGCGACACTTACGGCAGCCAGAACGAGTTTCTGCAGGGACCGTGGCCGAAAATGAGACTTTCACAGAATGATGTGCACACTATGCCTACCACGAATCTGCGCGTCTGCCGAGTTCTAGTTCGCTCATCTGCTTGACAGAAAGGATCAAGGAGAAAAACGTATTAATCCAATGGGAAGCAGATTGCAGCTTTTGGCAAAAAGTGAACTTTCATTGTTTTTTCTTGGCAGCTGAAAAGCATAAAGTCTAGAGTCATAATTTTTGGTAAGATTTGTCTTTAGGTCATTCCCTATTATGTGTATGAGATATTATCATGCTTCTGATGATGTATGGGAGAATGTGGTGCAATGTGGATAACGTGGAACAACAATTCTTTGTTTCATTTTAACAGCCTCATTTTCCCTGAAAATGGCCAGAGGAAAATGTCATACACATAAGAATCACAAGCTATTCATAGTCGCAGTCAGTATTCCCTTCATGGCTTCTACATCACTCGCCTTCTTAACAATTTGCCGCCATTTCAATCTGTCCTTTCACATGCGGATAATTTTGTTTTAAATGAAATAAAATACGAATGGAATGATATTTTGGATTTGGTAAGCTTATGTTACAGACAAACAAATTTATATATTTTTGATCTCTATCGAGCGGTTTGGCCAAAAAATACAAGAATGTGTTTAATACTACTTACAAGCTTTGGTAAGTAATTTGACCACGAAAAGTAAATACGAATAGATTTTCCTCAGTCATCTAATGTTTTGGTACTTCTAAGACACCGTACAAAAATAATTGACAATATTCATCGAGTAGTTTAGGTTTGAGATCGATTTTAAATTTCAAAATGCTTGTAAGTAGTATATATCGGCTATTTATTTCTAATACCTTGTAGAATAAATACGAATACAATGTAAATTGGTTTAATTGATAGCAAACGGCGAGAATGACTTATGTCATTGGTTAGACTAGATTCTATCGACAGGAGTTTGAGATATTGTACATAATGTGAACATTTTTCATTTTTCTCAAAAATTAGGCTCTATAGTCTATTTTTAGAAAAAAGTTATGTCAACTAAATACGAATAAATCAATATCGAAATTCTGAAATCTTTAATGTATAATGAAGATAATTGGAAAATTTTAGCCAAATCTATCGTGTACATTTGTCATTAATAATGCTCGAATTCCCCATAAAATTGCTATATCAACAATCAACGATTTTGACTCAATATCTAATTAATTATTGTCTAATCAGTTTATACAGTTTATTATACATGTAGACTGTATGCTCTTTAGAACTATTGACATACGTGGTTATAGTTCGGATCAATTTTTCAAAATATTACTACAACATACCCGATTTTCATTCTGACAAAGACATCATTTCTTTCTGCAATCAATCACATTTATCAATCAATGCTGCCTGCGGCCTTTTCCGCAACGCAACAAGTAATAAGCATCAAGCAAAAGGAGTTCACAGTAAACAGAGAATCAACGTTACAAATTCTATTTGCTATTTGACTATTTATTTGTTGCTTGTTGCATGCTTGTTATATTGTGGAACAAGCCACTGGCATGCACACGTACACTGTGCAATCAAGGTGCGTCACCTGATTCGTAGCTTCATGGCGACCGAGCTAACAATTAGAGAATGCATGTGTCGCTGCCTTGCATCGCTTCTATTGTTTACACGGCGACCACCAGTCACCACTTAAGGGCGTGCGCGCACTAAGCGGCCAGGTCGCGACGACCAAGTCGTGGCGGCCAGCAGGAATGCTTTGTCATTGTTGCGGAGATGGGAAGTTGTCTACTTGCGCGCGCACTTTGCCGACGCGACCAATTGGTCGTGGCGGCCATCAAGATTTGCAGCGACGCACACGCGGCCAGGATGTCGCGGCGACCAGTAAAATACGTTGCAGCTTATGACAGAGCGCGCACTTGGCGACCCTTCCCGCGACAAATAGATAATAAATTGCTGAAACCTCTTCCTCATTCATTCGTTTCCTCAACAAATGGCGTCGATCGGTCGCTGTCGCAGCCGCTTTCATGGTCGCATAGTCGCATAGTCGCACCATGAAAAAAGGTGCGACCATGAAAGCGGCTGCGACAGCGACCGAACGACGCGAAATAGCAGTCGATTGATCTGAACGGTTCTCAGTCTAGCCTCGCTGTTGGGCACTGATTTATTGATTGCGCACTTCTTAGTCATTGTTGATAGCAAAGTAGTAATTCATTTTCAATCGCGATCATAGCCTGTGTAGCTGGTTCGGTTTTGCACGAAGAGGCAAGACAAAGGATATGCAGGAGGTGTGGAGAAATTTGACCTCGTGGAAAAATGACATCGATGTCGGAATCGACGCGAAAGGGCTATTTAAATTTTTGGAAAGTGAACTTAAATGACGACAATGATTATTTTTTCCCCAAGTTTTGTGTAGGACTTGCTATGCTGACCTCAGACACTTGATGAATGGGCAGCAAGAAATGGTTGGCGATCAAGCTAAATCTCTGAAGCAAATTTATTTTGATGGTTGTTAGTCGATCGACGATCACATGTACCGATCAATATCTCTGCTCAATATGTGAAATGTCTATTGATTATCAAAATCGTTCAGTCGGTGAAAACAAACGTATTTTTGGAAAACCTCGCAGTGGTCGGAAGCGCTCTTCAGAGACAATTTCTCCTATTTTCTCTGCTCTAGATACAGCACGGTGTTGTCGAATTCCGAAATTGAATCACCTCAAAGACACCGATGTAGACTATTCCCATTTCTCTCACTGTTGGCGCCGTTTGTGATTTTATGGAAAAGACTAATATAACTGACAAAGTCGTTACGATACAAAAAAGCACCCGGACCCCGGAAGAAGGCTGTTCTCGGAGCGGTGATCGATTTCAATTACACAAGGTTTTTGACCTCTTTTTCAGATTAAATGATTTGCTGGGCAGCCGCTTTTGAAAAAAGAACTTTTGTTGAGTTATGACAATGTCTGTGACAATAACAGATTTATAGGAATCGCAGTTTTCATTTTCGCTTTTGATCTAGGTGTAGGCCTACCCAGTTTGGAATATTGCGGAGTGGTTTAGCTATGGTGTAAGTAATATAGCAGTACTGTTGCATTATAACAGTCAAATACTTCAATAACAATCGTGTGATTAAAACACGTTCTATAATATGCAGTCATCATTTTTGTGCCTATTTACTGTTATTAAGTATTATTCGTATCTTCACTTGTACACTGAACTCATAAATATTGCACTTTTTTTAGGTATTTCGAGCATCATGACAAATAAATGTACATGATAGATTTGGCTAAAATTTTCCAATTATCTTCATTATACATTAAAGATTTCAGAATTTCGATATTGGTTTATTCGTATTTAGGTAGACATAGCTTCTTTCTAAAAATAGACTATAGAGCCTAATTTTTGAGAAAAATGAAAAATGTTCACATTATGTACAATATCTCAAACTCCTGTCGATAGAATCTAGTCTAACCAATGACATAAGTCATTCTCGCCGTTTGCTATCAATTAAAACAATTTACATTGTATTCGTATTTATTCTACAAGGTATTAGAAATGAATAGCCGATATATACTACTTACAAGCATTTTGAAATTTAAAATCGATCTCAAACCTAAACTACTCGATGAATATTGTCAATTATTTTTGTACGGTGTCTTAGAAGTACCAAAACATTAGATGACTGAGGAAAATCTATTCGTATTTACTTTTCGTGGTCAAAGTACTTACTAAAGCTTGTAAGTAGTATAAAACACATTCTTGTATTTTTTGGCCAAACCGTTCGATAGAGATCAAAAATATATAAATTTGTTTGTCTGCAACATAAGCTTACCAAATCCAAAATATCATTCCATTCGTATTTTATTTCATTTAGAACAAAATTATCTACATCAGCTTCGCCTTCTCCTTCCAAGGCCTCCAGTCTTCTTTTATGCTTTCCAGGTGTCGCTTGATGCAGTCCTTCCAGCGAATCCTTGGCCGTCCCCTTCTTCTTGTCATTGTGTCATCCATCTCTTCCACTTGCTTCACTATCCTTGCGTCTCCCATCCTTACCACATTCCCTGCCCACCTCAATCTCTTTCCCAGTACTTTCTATGTCACGTCTTTATTCAATCGTGTTTCCTCCCTCAGCTCCGCCATTCTTTGCTTCTCCACCAAGCTCGGTTGCCACCACTAGAAAGCTCGCATACCGAGTCATCGTGAATCATTGGTGAATCGGCATGATTTTATGATTTACTAAATTTATGTTTCACTTCCGTAATCTAAGCAAATTATTGTCATTCTCTTTAATTATAATATGTTGTTCTTTGAGTGGTGGGTAAATTTTGATGTGATTACGCTCATGAGAATACTCTTGTTAAAGGCTGAGCATTAAAGACATAGTAAAGCACTTCGAATCGCTAATTTTGCAAGCATTACCTCTCCAAGATTGTCATGACACGGAGAATTTGTAATTTGCGTACTATTATTCCTCCTGCATTACTATCATGATCAGTAATTTGTGGCAATTTCTTCAAAAGGGAAAAATTCTCATGTGTGGCACTAGAGTTCATTTAATAAAACCGAAACTGTATACACACTGAGGATTTAATAAATGCTGAGTTGCTACTCTACATAATATACTTACTCTATGATTCCGAGTATTTGTGCTAGGTATGATTTTCGGTCAATTTTGAGCTTACATTTTGGGGGGCGGATTCTCGCTTCAGAGGCTTGTGTGGATATACCCTGAAAATCTATTATACTGACCTTTCGCAGTCACCTTCATCATTTAGAAAGCGTAAGAAGTAAATTGCTGACGAACCCGTCATTGATTTGAAAAGGCTGTGTGACAAAATTTCTTCTTTCCGTCTACATTTGAGTGACAAGTCGAAGACACTGAAGTCTTAAGAAATGAACTTTATATCAATGTAGTCACTAAAGCTTACTGTTAATGTTTCTTTGATGTCAATTTTGAGAGAGTTGACACATTTATCAAGATAGAAGCTCAAACAAAGGTCTGTAGAAAGGCTTCTCATGATAATAGAACAGGGATCTAGCCCGATCTGTAAGCTCTAACTGATTTTCCTTTGAATTGAGAAGACGAAATGTGTAATAAAGCCTATGGAAGTAACGTTTTATAAACCTGATAAATGACTGAGTTAGAATTATCAACTCTCCATTAGATTTTGGCGACATTAGTTAAAAGAAAAAAATTGGTTGACTCAATAAATAGGGATACTTCTCCTTTCGAGAATCTGATATTCTTAACCCTTGGGTGCCAATTGGGGTCGATTTGACATGCGTGTATTTTATAAGTTAAGATGTGCCATTTTGCATCAAATTCGCTGAAACTTCTTTACTTTTCTTTACTCTTGATGATGTCATATAAACCATAATGAAACTTCGTTTCAAATTTTTTATCATGTGGTATACGAATTTCAAATTTTTACTTACGTTCAAGCCTGTTTGGGTCGAAATGCCCCACTTTTATATGTTTATCGACATCAATTATTTTTTGGATACTACAACGTTAAAATACATTTATACAAATAATAACGTGAAAGAAAAATCAAAACATAATCCATGCACGTATTTATTAAACGGAGTTTACATTATGTGTAAAACCACACAAATATACACCTGAAAATTTTTCAAAGAATTGACGTTCAAGAAGACTAGCAGTAGAGTGCCTGGTCTCATCGGCGTAGCTTCAATTGACTGAAGCAAGCAAATGTCTTCGTGCGAATCTATGCGATCTCGAGCCCCGAGCATTTTCAAGAATTGTCTTCTCTTGATCTTTGGGCTACCATCCAAGAGAGACCATATAATGAGGCAGTTTACATGCGCTTACGTCCACCATATCTTGAAATAGTCATTTCAGCCAGCTAAGAGTTCGTTTTATTGATGTAGACCTATACGCTGCGCACATTTGGTCCAAATGATCACCCCAACCACTTCCACTATTCTAACTCAAAGTAGTATCTGGTTTCAGAGTCTGCTCATTAAGGGTTAGTGCGTGTGCTCACTTGAAATTAGAACTACTTGCTTGTTCTTTTTTTGTTGAATATGAAACGAGAGTAGCGTCTCCATTGAAGCCAAATAGTGTAGAACATCAGACATTCACATGCACAATCGACACACTGTCTTCGTGTGTTAGAATACTGCAGAGCATAATTTCCCGTGAAAATATGACATTGGGATCAGCAATGAGTCAAATAGAGATCATCAACATGAAATCAATGCTTCCATTCACAGGTACGTTCATTCAGATGCATTCGTATTCAACAATTCATTCATGGGTCAAATCGACCGACGTGGGCGTCAACGGAATTATTTTTTATTGGTGTTCAAGGGTTAAGTATGGAAAGTTATAGATATCAGACGGTGAAAATATCGCCACAAATGTATCCAACCTCTCACTAGAGGCAATGTGCGGCCAACTTGGACATGGAGTTATTTGAATTGATGTCATATGCTTCAAGACACTAAAGTCAAACGTCAATTATCGTCGGTAAATCGGCAAAAGGTCCTACGTGCAACATTTTCAAAAATTACGTTTTTTAAAAATTAACGTTTTAAACGCAGAAACGTTCTAAATTGTATTGTACATCTAGTCTGAGGATATGCTCAAATACGATCTGTAAATTAATTAAATTTAGAAAATGCATTTGGAATTTCTTTTCTTTTTGCTCGCAATGTTCCCACAAGCGTTTTGTTTTGCTGTTGGAGCTGTCTAGCAATTGATTGGCATGTGAAGAAATTGTCGATAGTGACTCTAACTCCCGGCTTCAAGTTGCCAACTAGTGGAACAGCATGTTCTCCGAGATCAACGTGTACGCGATCTGGCTCCATCCAACACGAAATTCTGTGGTAGTTCACGCAGTTGCGTACGTAGAGGTTCTGATGCCGATTAGTTTCGTCCCTTGATACCAGGGGATTTGTTGTGACAAGATTGATTGCTCAATGTCCACAGACTCGGTCAGGCCATCAGCGTCCCAAGTTCCGACTATTTCATTGTCGATCGTGATTGCTTCACTGTCGGTCGATTCATCATAGTCCGCTTCCATATCAGAGATTTCAGATTATAGGCCTGTTTCATAATGGACAGAATTGTCAAAATCGTCGTTACGTAGTTGTCGTCGTCAACAGCTTGCTCAGCGGTAATTCAACGATTAGGCATGGCAAAATAATGAATAAGTAGATTACACATTCACAGACATCTGACATTCGAGTATGGATCACTTTGCATTGTAGGCCTATGACAGCGCGTATGTCAAATCAGACAGTCGCTACTAACCGTGTGCAGTTTAGCTTCCCTATTATCAGATATCAGTGTTTTGAAATCATCGAACGCACCAGTTGTGACGTGGAATACGCTCACATAAATACGATTGTAAGTATCACTAACAAAACAGTTGTTTAGTTGAAACCTATTTCATATTCATTTGATACCGGTCAATTGACCGGCTTGGTAGTTATAGGTAAATGTCACCTTGATGACTATGTTATGAACGATGCGGATAAAACATTTATATGTTGTTATACATATCAACAAGTTAGCAATACAGAGGCAAGTATATAACAATCTGCCGGTCAATTGACCGGCTTGGGAGTTCTGGTGTTAAATGACCCCTTGATTTGAATGCTTCTTGTCTCTCTGTTGCTATTTCATTTAGATAATATCAAGAACTAATTTACTTCCACTTTATGAAACTGAAATTCACCTTCAACGCACATAGCTGTACTGTAATTGAAAATCGTCTTCCGCCTCAGCAAACCATTGCATGGAAAGAATTTTTTTGATTTATCGAAATACTATTTCAAGACAACATGGAATTCAAATAACTATTTTGGATAAAATTTTTATATGAATGTTAGAGGAAATTTGATGGATATATGCTGATAGTTTTGGTTATAAATCTAAAGATGGAAGTGAAATCTGACATTAATTCATGAATCCGCGCAGGAGGCTGTTGTTGCGACATTTTTAGAGTCAAACATAAGAGCATGTCACTTTCTAATAGATCTCTCCAACATGATTGTTTCATATTTTGATTATAACTTGCAGACATTTGCGCAGTGCTACTTTACCCTGTTTCCCTCAAGCTTTTCTTGTCGTTTAAATATGATAGAGGCTATGGCCGAGTTACTATCTTATATACACCGCGTTCGCGCATGCTGTTTCCGAAGAATGCGCGTGCAATCGGTTTTGCATTCCAAGTTGATCTTGGTACTCTAAAAACCATTTTGAAATTCAAATCAAAAATTTTTGTACTGCAGGTTTTTTAAAGTATATTTTCTGCCCACATACCGGAATTTGTGCAAATTGGACAAGCATTTTTTCTCATTAGAAACGATAACGTGAAGTGTAGCCGTAGCTATGTCAACAGCTTGATCTGACTCCGTCTGTTCGACGCGCATTAGTGGTACTCGTGTGTGCATTGCTCTTACTCCCCCTTTGTCTCATCCAGTGCCATGCATTTGAAAAATTCCCTCGCCCACGACCTTGCCAGTTGCTGCACCTCATTTAAGTTAAAACTGTTAGTGCAAGGATTGTGCCGGTACTTATGGGTTATCTCATCCACGTCTTCAAATTTGTCTAAAAGCCGTAGAAATGAATCAATCGGCACAAAACTTTAAACACACGTAAGTGAGGATATTCTGTAGCCATATATCAAATTCTGGGCAAATTGGAGAAGTGCTTTTTGAATTAGGAGCGATAACTTGAAGTGCAGCGATGCCAGCAGCTTGATCTGACTTGTCAGTGACCTCATCGTCTGAGCAGAAGGCACTTGAGGTCAACAAAGTAATTTCCCGACAACTCGTGAAGCGATGATGACCAGGCCACATCCCTCACATTAATATGCTTCTTAAAAAGGTGTGGCAAAGTAGTGGTCGTGGGAAGATTTCAAATAGCAGTGGATGAGACGAAGAGGGAGAGAGAACAATGCACACACGAGTAACAATAATGTGTCGAACAGAAGAAGTCAGATCAAGCTGCTGAAATCATTACACTTCACGTGATCGTCTCTAATGCAAAAAGTACTCGTCCGATCTACATAAAATTTTGTATTTGGTAGAAAATATGCTTAAGTACGTGAACCCGAAGTTTGTTGAAAATCTGGGGATGGGAGATGACCCACAAGTATCGATCTCTTCTTCAATTCGACTTCTTAATCCAATTGCAACCTATTCCGACAAGTGGAGATGGCATCTTGATCACTTGCATGCATGATGTATTTCGGTCATTCTTGGTTATTGTTCTAGTTTCTAACAAACCATTTCATCGTGTTAGATCAACGCTAATTTTGATCCGCTATGAATCAGCTCAATTTACATGCAGCAAACGTCCTATTGATCAGTATTTACTTCTGCCGACAGATTTATCCACAGACATCTGACGATTCACTTTGCATAAGGTCTCAGCCGCAATGCGAATTTTTCCAAGCGTTTTGCATCAAATAGAAACTCACCATTGCAGCAGTTGTAGACTGCCCCACAGCGAGCGAAGCAAATCCAATCCGTTTCATAAAAAGTGGATCATCCTAAAATTTGACTAAATAAAACATAAGTATGATACAGAAAGCATTTTTCATGTTATTTCATGTCCCTAATATATTTAAATGTCCTTATATAATCTAATAAGCTATGATACAGCAACGGTTCTTAAGAAGCTAATATTTTGTGGCCCTACCCTTATTGTCAATGACATTACCAATTCGTCTAGGCATTGATTCGATGATATCGTTGATGTTTGACTGATCTAACTTTCTCCACTCTCTTTTTAACAGTGACGTAATTTGTGATACGCCATCTGTAGGTAGCAGTGAACGACGAACGTTACGTTTTAGAATACTCCATACATTTTCTATGGGATTCAGATCAGGAGAACGAGCTGGCCAAGATAATGTCCTAAGCCCTAATTGAGACTTGCATAAGTTGACTCTACTACTCCTGTGACACGTAGCATTATCATCCATAAATAACCAAGTCTGTCATTTGGCCAATGTTCATTCGTAAAACATTCACATAGCGTTCAGAATTCATGGTTCCTTGCTGTATGTGAAGTAGTTCTAGCAAGGCTTACACTTTGCCTTTTGTGAATGCGATCTCATTATTGTTCATTTGTGCTTTGTATTGCTTTCAACCGGTAAGAGATAGATTTCTAGCTGAAAGCAATCAGGAGTGCTGCCAACACCACCGCAACGAAGTCAGGAAGCTATGGAACATGAAGTCCAGTTAATCACATGTAGCAGTTACATTATTGTTGATGAATAATGGTGCTATACTGGTGGCTCTGATTGACCGATTTTCTTTATTTTTGTTTTGCTTGATAGCTTTTGACTTGTAGAACAACATATTACATAACAAAGGAAACAAATGTAATTTTATAAGAGTGAGGTATGATTTTGTGTAACATTGCTGAATGAAGATCAAATTATCTACTACTTTTTTATTTATAACAGGAAAACAACTCAATATTCATGCCTGAAATTTCCATCAATCATATTAGTAAGCACAACTGACATATCTTCCAAATTTCAGAGAAATTCGTTCAAGTTTGGTGGAGTTAGACAAAGTTGAAGTTAAGGCGATGTTTAAGGGTGATCCATTTTTTATGAAACAATCTGTAGTTGCCGACATACATTTGCTCGGGACGCTCGGGTTTGCTTTGCTATGCTTTACTTTCAGTGTGGAAGTTTACAACTTCTGCAATGATAACTTTACATTTGCAGCAAAACGCCTGCCCGCAAACGCGTGGAAAAGTTCGCAATGTGGCTGAGGCTTCAATTAACTAGACTAGAATGAACAAACTCTGTTTTTATCAAATCTCAACAGATGTAAAGACCACGAGACATGTTTCGGTCTGTTGGGCCTCATCAGTCGTGCGTAGGTTTGAACCAGCGACGTTGGAGCTAGAGGACGTGCAGGCATAGGCCTACCCTCTAACCGCAAGGCCACCGGACTATCTGTTAAGAGCGTGAATTAGCCAGGAAGGCACTGCTTCAACGCGGGCACGTGGAGGGTAAATTGCATTCTGCAATCACTTAATACCGCATCCGAGATTGAGGCGCTTCACGCATGCGCTACTCATTACATGGTAATACAAGTATCGTCTTGTCCGGTGGCCTTGTGGTTAAAGGGTATACTTGCACGTCCTCTAGCTCCTACGTCACTGGTTCAAACCTACCCACGATTGATGAGGCCCAACAGGCCGAAACATGTCTAGTGGTGGCTGCATCTGCTGAGATTTGATAAATTTATCAATGGCCAGGTTACTTGTCTTAATAGCTGTTTTTGATGGCAATTTCAACTGTTCCATCAGATGCCGATCTACATGTAAGTAAATGTTGCTAGATCTTCAAGAGAATCAAATTGCTGAAATCGTGTTGTAATTGCAATGTATTCTGTGAATATCATTTTGTGATCAAGACAGCCTATTTGCTTATCTGCAACAATATCATCGGCTGTCAAGACGTTTTTATTATCTTCACAACAACAATTCGGGTAAGCTATTGGATGCGAGGAATATCACATTTCTGTCTACCCTGAAGATTTCTGTCTCAAATGTGCAATCAGAATTATAAAAATGACAAATCTCATTTGTGTGATTAAATGAATGTTACATTATCACGCTATTAAGTGTACCAAACTCGGAAGCACATGGATCTAGATAAAAAAGTGGGATTTTGGAATGTTTGCAATGTTTTAACTTGCGAGACAATTAGGTGTACCACTTAAGAATTGTCGTCTTACTGATGTTGTGTGAAAATCTGCAAAATAAAATAACAAGAAGCTCGTGCGTGATTTTAGGCGAATTAAGGAAGAAAACGTCGGTAGCTCTCGGACTATGTCAGAAGTAAACTTTATGTCATGCAATTACTTACGTTAATGAATAAAAACGAGACTGTCACATGCACGTAGATCTGCTTAACTGTGATTCAAGGCATTGCATGCACATTCCTGTTTGATTGATGTAAAAATGCGACCATGACATTTCTCACTCTGTGATCTGTGATGTTGAAGCTTTTGAAGAGATCCTTTTTCCCTAGAACATCAAGGATGAATTTACAATTATACAATTTCCATCCACATATTCGCTTTATTGACTTTTCCAATTATTGAACAATCAAGTGATCATTGATCATGTCTAAACATATAACTTAAGTTGTTGATGCGCAATTTTCTTGTAGGAATAGATAGTACATGCTTTGGTTGCATGTGCTACTTTGTTGAAACTAAAATGAGAATCAAATAGATTGTGTGCAACTCATGAAAAAGTGGAGCAACGCAACCCAATATATGGTGTAGCATGATCACTTTATAAACACTTTTTATTTGGTAAATTAGAAAATCTCATTCACATCGATGTTCAGAGTCGACATGCTGTGAGAGTCTCTTTCTGCGTTGTTTAATATCCCACACAATTGTCCACAAAAGGTACAGATCTCCGATTTCATGAATACATACATGGAAATGAACTCAAAGGAGGAACTTGTAAATGCTTTGTATTTTTACTTGCATGCACTGTAAACCGTAGACCGACAATTATCCTGCATAATTTACTGGCAAAACAACCGACGATTGTCACCTCCAATATCCTGCGATATCCGACGAATTTGTAGGTTCTCCACTGGCATCAAAACAGATGCTTTGTATGCAAATTAACTAAACAAAAACTGTTGAATATTGATTGATTTTTTCGATTAGTGATTGCTTGACTTTTGGGCAATCTGTATTATTGTGTGGCAAAACCATGATTTATTTTGACATAATTTAATTAAGTACCTGCATTTTTGATCAAATTTAAGCTATAATTCATTGCTATTCATTTTGTCGCTTTTTGTCAGATATTGTAGGTGTTCTGTGGCAATCATCCTACAAGAACTAAGATTGACCGACAAAATAGATTTTGTAGGATAAATGTCTGTCAATTGTCAATCGACGGTTTACCGAGTGTTAGTACTGAGTCATTTGTGCTTTCATTTTGATGACCATTTGGGCATTGAGTCAGCCAGTCTTTCAAAAGAATCATTCTCCAAGTCAATATACCACAGCTTATTGATTTTATGTGTGAGTTGTGGAACTGACGAAGTATCGGTGGAGGTAAGGCGATCTTTCACATAATCCAACATTTTTCTATCGTATTTAGGGCTGCAGAATTCCCAGGACAATCCAGCACCTGTATGTCATGTTTACTGAGCCATCGTGTCACTTTCTTGGCTTTGTAGCAAGGTGCACTATCGTGCAATCCGTGGTATCCGTGAATGTTAAACATGTTTGACATGTCATCGCTTAGAATGTTAATGTAGCGTTCTACCATGTATGTATTCATAAAATCGGGGCTCTAGGAGTCGTGCGCTCTATACTTTTTGCGGACACTGTACGGTCTGAATTTGCTGGCATTTTAGTAATTGCATGGATTTATCATACTATCTGACATCCTTCTTGAAAATGAGTTGAACGACAAGCAGACGATATTCAAATTCATCGAAGATGTGAAAAAGGTAAGAGGATGGAACGCAGAAATCAAAGATATTTATTTTTCAGGACATATTGACGACACCTAGCTTGTGACAGAGTCTCAAAGGCGCGCTGAAGAATGCAACAATGTTGTAGGCCTATTATTAGCGCGACGGATTTCCAAGTATTCACATGTCAGCGAAGGAGACCGAATTCCAGACACAGAAATTGACAGACTGAATTATTTGATAAGCAGGTATTTGATATTGAAGAAATTAAAGGGTGTGAAAACGTGAGAAGTCAGTTTCCTCACCTTAACTGAGTGTGAAATCCTTCGAGATTTCTCTAAAATGGTTAGCGTAATCCCTACGATAAGGAGGTCAGTCAAACAATCCGAAGTCAGCAACAGTCAATAACAACTAACTTCTTCAGTCTGTCCAGCCACAGAGATAAACTACTTTGTCTGCGTGCTTGGGTCTAGAGATGACGTTCCTCAGTGTTGATGGTCACGGCCAGAACTAGTATCGAGGGGCAAGAAGATCAAGTTTCCATTGTACGTAATGCAAATTCAAATCTGAATTCTGACAAACCGGAACATTGACGCCACATTAAACGTACAGTCATTCAATTTAGATCGTGAAGAGTCGAGCGATGTGAATAATACTTCCATTTGACGACTCTATCATGGAGGAAAATTAATTCTAAGATGCGTACTTATCACTTGACAGGTCTACCTGCAGGAGACCGTTGAGGTTCGAGCACAGAATTAGACAGGTCGTCTCTTCTTCCGCTTGACTACAAAGGAGGCGTTGGAACATGAAGCGTTAATGAAATGGCACAATCTGCTGACATAATACCATAGCAATCGAACAATGAGCAGCCACAACAGGCAGTTCAACACTAAACACACCAAAAAATTGTGCGAAGTTTTAGTGACTGTTGACAATCGGATCACAAAGCAAAGAGACACAATCGATGTCAAGTTCTACAGAGAAGATGGCAAGATGGCAGAGAAGATACAGCAAGATGGCACCTAAAGTATCAGTCAAAGCTGCGAAAAAGTCTAGCAAAGCTAAGGCCCCGAAGACCGACAAGAAACGCAAGCGTAAGCGTAAGGAGAGCTATGCCATCTACACCCACAAAGTGCTCCGACAGGTGCACCCCGATACTGGCATCTCCAGCAAGGCCATGTCCATCATGAACAGCTTCGTGAACGACATCTTCGAGCGAATTGCCAACGAGAGCAGCCGACTTGCTCACTACAACAAGAAGTCGACCGTCTCCAGTCGGGAAATTCAAACCGCTGTTCGCCTTTTGTTGCCTGGTGAACTGGCCAAGCACGCCGTCAGTGAAGGTACCAAGGCCGTCACCAAGTACACTGGCTCCAAGTAAATACCGTTGCTTCTGTGAACACTCAAGTGTTCGTTCAAGCTAAGAAGTAAACGTTTTTTCGTGCGCCTGCCAGCTTTTTAATAGTGATGGGAGTGACCAACATTAGCGAGAGAACTTTTGCACAATGATCTGAATTCTTCGAATCTGAAGGAATCGTGGCGATCGGATCATTTTGAAGGAATTCACAGCAATCCGCAAGCGACGCACGACTATTTTTTCCTGTCTCCGTAAGGCATTTGTAAGGCATGAAAAATTTCTTTTTGCCCACTTGGTAACTTCCTGCATGTGCCATCGTTGTGAGTCAGTTTGGACTTCTAGGAGAGAGTCGCTTCTGAAACGAGAGAAGTATTGTACATAGAAAAGAAAATCATGGAAAACAGATGAGAATCTGTTAAGATAGGTTAATTGCAGATAATAAATAATAATTTAATAATATGATAAATAATAAAATAATGAATAATAAATAAAGCTAATAGATTAATAAGCTAATGAAATTAATAATATTCATTATACGGTCTTCAACAGCATGGCTTCCGCTAACATGCTGACATACTTCATAGAAGTAAGTTATGATTTATTTGATCTTCAGAATGCCAATTTTGTGAATGGTTTCATTCTTTGATTTCATCGAACTCTCAAAAGAAGAACAGTAGAAATATGAGCTTCTAAAAAGCATTTCTTTGAACAGAGGGGTTCCTCACGGCTCTGTAACTAGCTTGTCCTCGGTTTTATTTTGAATATTTACCCAACATCTCATTTCTTTCACTTATGTCGTAGCCGTTAAGATGATGATGTCAAAATACAGTGGTACCGAATCCATGACAACTACTACAGATGAAGCTAAAATATTGAAATCGAACAATCACGAAGAAATTGGCGTTAAATATATCACAAATAATGATTGCAACTAAACATGGAAGGAAGCTTTCGCCCTTTACCCCAGTTTAACTTATAGAACACCGTCGATGTTCAATGCCAGTGAATCACAATAAAATTGTCATTGACGTTTTTAAAAAGACAAAAATAATCTGTTTATGGATGTGCTCAGTGTCATGCAGATACATAGACAAAGGTTGCTGAAAATTATAAAAGTCGCTCTCAAATTGCAGTCTGTTGATGCGAAAGTAAATACATGTAATGCTATGAACTGTTATTAAAACTGACAATAAGTAGCAAGATATAACTAAATTTGAAGCCCTTTCGACTATCCTTTCAAAAGCGCATGCACGGGTATTCCTATCGCTGATGTGAATTATTTGAATACAGTTCTATTGTCTTAAAGTTGACTTTGTCTTTGACAGTTCAATCATTAAGGAGGTCATGCTAGATCTATAAAAAAGATCTACATCAATGCATTCCAATAAGGTCAGTTTTTCAGTTCACTTGCTCCCCTTGCGAGACGATGTGTTTACAGAAATGCACCAGTAAAATTTTATAAGGTGTTTGCGTTAATCGATCGTATTGAATAAAACGGAGAAGCGATTTCTTCATGCTATGAATCAATATTGCTTGTTAACGAAATTGACCAGACAACGGGAGATCATTACAATTTTCAACAAAGAAAGTGCAGGAAAAACTCCCCAAAGGTTACGGTCGTCGATGTATTGAAATTAAACTAGGGCAGATATTTGGCGTCCAGCGCCTTCGGTGGTCGATCTTGCAATAAAACACGTTACGAGGCAACCAAGCCGTGTGAAGATATATAGTTTATATATATTATATAATATATTTATATTAATTATTTATATAATTATATAATTATTTAATATTTATATATATTATATAATTTATATTGATTCTTCCACCTGCACGAACTGTACGCAGAACAAACGGATTTATATTTTCATGCTCTGTGAAGTACAATGACAGTTTGTGAAGTGTGTCTACTTTTTTATTTGCCTCGTCAGAACACCAATTACTTTGCTTGTAAATTTCACCCCTACAATTCCCATTTGGGGATTTGTTTGTTTTAAATATACGCTTATTTACTTTATTTGCTATATATATATATCATATTTTATACATATTATATAAGTTGAAACTTGAAACCTACAATAAACAGGAATACGAACTTCTACACTACAATCTGACGTCACAGTTAGACATGCATTAATACAGCCAACACATTTCTTAACATCACTCATTCTTCATATATCTTCACACGGTTTGCTTGCCTCGTAACGTGTTTTATTGTAAGATCGACCACCGAAGATCTGTCGTGTACTAATTTAATTTCAATACATCGACGACCGTAACCTTTGGGTAGTTTTTCCTGCACTTTTTTTTTGTTGAAAATAATATTGCTTGTATTGATTGATGTGTGTGATTGCTGTTATTTATCAGACTGTCAATTTCAAAACAAGTTAGTAGAATAATCAAATGTTGAGTTGCATATTCAGTTGAATAGTGGGCACAGACCTGAATTCATCTTTCCAGTGGTACCACTTTTCCTGAAAGAAATGTGTCCATTAACACTGGTTTGAACATCTTTGCTGCCCAACTCATCAGGTTCGCTAGAATTTATCCGGATACTTCCACGCTCATATCGAGAGCCAAAGACATTTTCAATATCGTCAGAGAAAGAGGTTACAAGCTCAGTACACCGGTAAATTCTTGCACAAAAACCCCTTTGGGAAATAGGCTTCTTGTTTACAAGTTTGCCTGTCTTTCATCTCGTCACATACCTTCCATCATACAGGGTTAGACATCGGGTTAGTGATACAAAACTTGGGTATGTTGCACTATTGATGCTGCAAATAGGACCTACACAAATCAAGCTATAAAAATTGATACTTTGATTTTAATCTTAGGAGAACCACATGATAGGAGCATAAAGTTCTGTTCTTTATCAAAATGCCACTCAATTCACAGAATATTTCAAAAATGAAATACTTGTGATGGTTGGATGTTACATTTTGGGTTTGACAATGCCGCGCATTGAAAGTTCGTACATATTGTGTTTGCTGTAAGCTTACATGTATTTACTGACTTTGTGCATATTGAATTTTTATATATTTCACAAATTGTATATCTTCGCAGTTATCTTCACGTTCACACCATTAAACTTTCTGCGACAGCCGACATTTATCCAAAAATGAATTAATTCCAATTTCGTATTCTACAATGCATTCAATACGCAACTACTATATATTCATCAACTCATTTGATGTTCCTGAATGATAAAACGAAAACAGTTGCTTTGCTGAGCAATGGGTAATTCAATCATGATTAAAGTAAAATAAAGGATAGCTTTATAACGTAATACTCGTACATGCACTTAGGCTACTAATTGCAGTTATTGCAATGAATAATCGTTTCACACTAATACCACACTTCTCATGGGCCCAAAAAGAATTTTGGCCTATAGAAGCATCTTCATGTCAGCACAAAATGCAAAGAATGTACTTTGTTTACTTGATTCTACTCATTTATTTAAACTAGGGCTTGGAATTTGGGTTTTGACCAAAGTTTTTGCCCAACCTTGCATCATAGGAATATTTGACTAACCGCTCTTATCATTATGTTCTCGTGCATCAAAATGATGTTTCCTAAGGTTTGGAGAGTAGTCGATATGGTCGGCGGCCTGGCCTTGCAATGTGGTAGATGTTGAAGTTCGAAACCTTGCTTCATGCATCCATGGTTCCTCCCTTATGACTCCGTGCATAGCGTTCTTATTTTGGTTTCTTCTGTTTCTTGGTTTTCTTCATTTATAATTTTTGGTTGGACTCTCGTCATGCTTTATGCCGAGCTCTTATCTATAGTTTATAGATGTAAATGAAAATTGCTTACTAGTTTTAATCTATTTCCTGTCCCTTAAAAGTTGGGTTGACTAGACTTTTGTTACGCATCCAATTATGTACCAGGGTGTGGATCTCTATGTTTTAGATACTTATTCATTCCCACTGGACTGCAAGAAATCTATTTCATTACACGATTTTCCACTTGGACAGTTGTTTCAATTTTGTTATCTTCCCCTTCTATTGTTCCGTGATTTTTTCGCCTTGCCGTGATTAAATTTTATCATTGAATGATGAAATAGCAGCAGTCTAACAGTTATCGCATTTTGCATAAAAACTATTAGCTCTTTGATTATGTCGGCGAAGCGACAATTAGACTATTATAACTTATCATCCAAATATATTCCTTTTAATCTATTCGTATACTGCAAGTAGAAAGATCGCTTTACCTGCTGAGGACAGGTTGGAATCTTGCCTGAAGCGCCGAAGAGGAGCACTTCTGTTCCACGGTCTGCAAGGAGAGGCGATTTCATCTTGAAAAGTTCCATTATGTTGCTCGTCGGCTTCTTCTCTTTTTGTATGAAAATTTCGAAAATCATGGCTTAAAAATCACACGATCAGCCCTTTTCGAAAAAATGAATAAAATTCAAAATGGCGGATGGAAAAGCTGAAACTGAATTCTGGTGCTAGATTTGAAAAATTCCCAAGCATTTTGTCAGCAGCTTCCAATATAATTTGATCTGCTCTCTTCAAATATAAATGCTAGAAAATCATGCGGCCAGCACTTATCGAGAAAATGGCGAAAATTCATAATGGCGGACATGAAACCGAAACAGCAGTCTGGCGCTCAAATAATATTCATTGTGCATTAATAACACATCTTGGAGGTCTGTTCGATCTGATGAATACCACGGATTCACATATTTTGTTTTGTACACTAGCACTTCCAAAGAAATGACACTTCCAAGAAATTTTAGAACATATTAGGACCTCTAAGGCTTGTTGTTGATACATAATACATAGCCGCATAAAATTCCAACAGTGATAACTGAAAAGAGAGGGAAACTCCATAAAATTCCATAAGAAGCTGCTGACAAAATAGTTGGGAATATGTTTTAGTTGAGTCTCAAAATTCAGTTTCGGTTTTATGTCCACCACTCAAAAAGGGCTAACCGATAGAGTAAGTAGGTAGAGTGGTAACTCCGCATTTATTAAATCCCCACTGTGTACACACTTTCAATTTTATTAAATGAACTCGAGGGAGATACAGATGGCATTTTCACCAAATGTTAGATATGCACATTTTTGCAGTTTTCCAGAAATTACAACGGAATTGACTGATCATGATTGTAATGCAGATGGAATGATGGTATTTCACAGATTATCATGACAGCCTTGGAGATTTAATGTTTGCTAAATTAGCAATTCGATGGGTTCCTATTACTTTCATGCTCAACCTCAAGAGTATTTTGTTAAGCCTGATCATATCACAGGCAACATGCCACTGGCACAGCAAAATCATATAATAATAGACAATGACTTCCTTTAACTTTGAAAGATGTAAATGGTTCCACATCCCTTTTCACATTCAAGACATGAAACATGAATTTAGTGATCGAATCATCAAATCATGCCGGTGAAAATTGAATTAAAAACTTGAAATTTCAGCCAAGAGAGCACGAATAATATCGCGACTTTTTCATGAAGACTTTCATTATAATACGGAACCTGAAACTCCCTTGATAATCAGCCTGATTTCCTCTTCGTTAGGATGCTTATTAGCAAATATTCATTCCTTTTGATATCGAACTTGTTTCATACTACTTATACTGTATAAGAGAGTCATCTCGGTAGTATATAAATTTGCAAAATTTTGACTTTTTTCAAAACTGCTCAAATACATGTAATTTTTTAGACCACGGGAACGTTGTCTCCGCAAAAAACTGAATCTTTTGACATAAAATTTTCACTGTATACAGATACTTTTTTTGAGTCGACACTCTACCTATATATTCCTACTCTACGGGCTAATCGTGTGAATTGGGAAATTTTCAAAATGATGCCGCCTCTCCCGCCGCACCGTGCGTCCTATAATTAGGTAGCGCATCTGCTGAGTGTAGCGCAGTAGAGCGGAATCAATGCATAGCTCGCTCTCGGCAATTGAGGCTACTCCTCATTTCTGCCGTTAAAAGGCAAAACGACGTATTTCGGAATGTCATGGTTTTGAGAAAATCTGCTTTGTAAATGATATCATTCTAGGTGTGAATTCTGCTTTTTATACTTCCTGTATCTGATCCGATATTTTAAAAGGTAAAACAACGTATTTCGAAATACGTTTCCCATGTGCCTGGATTTTAAAAGGCAAAACAACGTATTTCGAAATACGTTTCCCATGTGCGTGGGTTTTAAAAGGCAAAACAACGTATTTCGAAATACGTTTCCCATTTGCGAGGATTTTAAAAGGTAAAACAACGTATTTCGAAATATGTTGCGCCTACTGTAGCTTAGATTTCAAAAGACAGAACCGATAACGTTCGATCACAGCGTAAATTGAACTCAAGAAATACCAAAAACATTTACATAAGCAGCCACGTTGTCAAATTTGTCCTCTACTACGCAATTTTAGTGCCGTCTCCAAAATGCAATTGGAGTGATACTATAAAATAGTGATAGTGTGATAGTTTTGCAAAATGGTATTTCGATATTTTTGCCACTATCCACATGAAGTTGTACTGCAATTACACCCAATTATATATAGCTACAACTACTGCAGTTTTATGTACTTTGTACACATATTTGTACTTTTACCCTGTTCATAGAAACGATGCCATACAACTTCCATGTATACACGTAATCGAATTATTATTTCGGTCTATATTCATTATACGTCGGTCTCTCACACTATCTACTTATTGATGTCCTGTTACATATTTGCATGTAGACTAATGATACTGGTAGGCCCCAAGTCTGTGTTTGGCACCTTAGAATATTTCAAGACAAAATATAAAAATCAAAATATGTTTTATGATTTAAGTATGTGTAATTATGCCATTACAAACACAAAATTGTACAGTTATGTCTTTAATCAATAGAAAAATCTCGGTAGTCTTTCTTTAGGCATAATAAAATCTAAAAATCACATTCCCTAACATTCATGAGATCGTCAGCATCACCAACTTCCATATCTTTGTAAAATTGTTGACGATTAATAGGCATATGTTTTGAAAGATTCACCAGGTCTCTTTTCTTCTGTTGAGAAATACCCCGTTTCTTGATTTCTTTTGGTATCCCTTCAATTGGTCGATCTTGCTCATTCATGATATCTTTAAGCACGGATTTTTTGAAAATAGGATGCTCTTGGAAAGGTCCATCGAAATTTAGCTTTAGAAATACATCGTATGAACCTTTTCTAAACTGAACCACACGCGCTTCAGATAAGCCACGTAATCGCGCTAAAGTTTTTCTTTCTCCTGCTTAAGAAGTATCTCTCGAATTTTTCTCTTGGACATACCGCGTACTGAATACAAGATTTCAAGTATCATCTTAAGTTTCATCTCGTTTATGAAATAATTTCCGGAACTCACTTTAAAGGAAAATAATTCACTTGTGCTGCAAAAACGCCCCGCTGTCAATGTCATATGCTCGAAAATGATATCATATGATTATATTTGAATTGAAGCTATTCAAACAATGATATTATTTTATATAATATTCGCCGTAAGCATATTGCCTTGTACGCATTATCTTATAAAAATCATAAGAAAAAGTTATGTATTTCGAAATACGTTGTTTTGCCTTTTAAAAATCCCTTGAAAATAACGCGTATTTCGAAATACGTTGTTTTGCCTTTTAAAAGTCCCTTGAAAAACAAGCGTATTTTGAAATACGCTGTTTTACCTTTTAAACTATCCATCCAGTTTCTATTCCAATTATTTTCCAATATCTTACGTTACCTGTACAATATATCAAAATGTATGAATTACGACAATTATATGATCACATTTCAAGCATATACCCTGAAAGTTCAGATCTCACTGGCTCTAATAGACCCTTAAAAGGTAAAACAACGTATTTCGAAATACGTCGTTTTGCCTTTTAACGGCAGATTTGTGCAGTCGGCTGTTGAATGAAAATAACAAGCTGCACTCGTCCTTCGTCCTCAACAGGTTAATAGCATGATGTCTTCAACACATCAAGAAAAACGGTGACCAGTAGAGTGCCTTCCGGGTTTTGCATCTAAACTCTTGCCTTCTTGCCAAAATGTCGCCTTATTGGACACGTTGAAAATTGGTAATTAATTCACAACAAATTGTCTCATCATGCTGTAAATAGGAACTGAGTGACGGAAGGTAGCTCACCAGCAATGCTAATCAATCAACCTCGAGCCAGCAGTCAAATATCAGATGAAAGATTATTCAAATGCCCTTGAGATAAAGGCAAGGTCAGTTACATCTGATGCTGAATATAAATATTCTTGGAGGAAATTTGATTGATGTTGCATGAGTTTCCCTTAGATACATTTGATCATTTCCTTTGCAATGATAATATGCGGAAGGAAAAACTGAGGACTGTCAGTTGAAAGCAATGTCATATTCGTCCTTGATTGATGAAGTGACAGAAGATAACTGAGAGATTGTAACCAGAACGATATTGGTGTTGTTATTGGCTACATTTTATTCTGTTCAAAATTCCGATACAATGATCATTTCCGATGAGTTACAGGAATTCTTTTTCTGAAATTTTTGCAACGTGAGTTATCAGTTCTAAAGGACATTCTTCTAGGGAGAGGAGTTGATTTCACAATGAAGATGCGTTTCCGGGAAGAGCGTCGACTTCTCTCACCTCACGATGTTGACACAAGGTTGGGCTCAGCCCTGTAGCCACGTGGGGTATGGGCCCACTACAAAAAGATACGTCTGTCTGAAGCCGGAAACGAACTCGTTCCGAGGAAGAGAATGTCCGCATGGCCGATGGTCGGTCGGTACGACGTCGGAAACCGAAGCGCCATTATAAAAATTTTACGAGTAGGATGTCTATGGAATTACATGAAAACGTCAATTGATCAGGAATTAAATGTTATATATTTTCCTTTCCCCTTTCTGAAACTTTTTTGAGCAATCAATGTCATCACAATCATATCCGCACATCTTCATGTCTTCAATGTCTATGCTGAAATTAACTCAATCAAAAAAGCCATTTTTATCACAATTTCTGCATAAATTCAAAGAAATGAGGTCAGAATTAGGATGTCTAGGATCAAAAAATTTTCATGACCTTTTTCGGACTTCCATACCTCGTTCCGACGTCTTTCCGCCGGATCTTTTTGTGGTGGGGGGGGGGGCAGGCCCTCTGCCAATTTTTGTGCCCCCCTGTTAAAATATCTATCTATATGATCAACATGCAATCAATAAGACGAATCAATCAAATCGTCGGAAGTGAGAACAAATTGGAGGGGGAACTGATTGATGGCTGGCGAGAACGGAATTATTTGTCGGCACAGATCAATTGTTGGAGAGAAGCAACTATCTAGCGAGTGTTGAACGTTCAGAAATACGTTGCAAATAGAAAAATGATTGGATTTTCTAAATTGATGTTTTCTTTGTGAAGTGATGATGTGCTGCAAGATCATACAGTGATTTAATACTCAAACTTATTATCATACAGTCTTAAGGCTTCATGCAGTCTTAAATCGTCTGATATACCTGCAATGCATTCAAACAAAATTAGGTTACATCATATTCATAATGCTTTTTCTAATAATTAAGCAATTCGTAATTTTATGGAAAAGCGTATGCGATAGTTGATCATTGTAAGAAAAGGTTAACACACTGTATTATCATGCATAAGAGTCTTTCACTACATAATTAATTAACTTAAATATAACAACAATCATTGAGACTGCAAATGCAAATCTTATTAATTCAAGATTGCAGTCTTCTCATGGTTGATGATGTTCATCACATCAACTTTCTCTCCTTTGGGTCCATGCCCCTCTAGATCAGACCTGGTTACGGGCCTGGTTGGGCCAAAACTTGGAGTCAGAACCCAAGCCCAAGTTTAAACAAATGAGTAGAATCAAGCAAGCGAAGTGCATTCTTTGCATTTTGTGCTGACATAAAGATTCTTCTATAGACCAAAATTCCTATGGGGCCCATCAGAAGTGTGGTATTAGTGTGAAACGATTTATTATTGAAATAATTGTAATTAGTAGCCTAAGTCCATGTATTACGTCATAAAGTTTTATTTTAATTTAACCTACACTGATACACTGACTAATTGAAGATCTTTGATTTAATTATGATTGAGTTACACATTGCTCGTAGGAAAGTAATTGTTTTCATTTTATCATTCAGAAATATAAACAAACTTGATAAATACTATAGCTGCGCAGTAAGTGCATGGTTAAACATATTTAGAATACGAAATCGGAATGAATTTATTTTTGGATAAAGGTCGTCTATCGCAGAAAGTTAAAGGTGTGAAGATAACTGGGAAGACAGTAGTGGCCACTTTAATTGCATCATTTTTTGGACAAATTAATTGCATCAAAATATATAACCAATGTGGAAGATCAAAAGCAGCATATATTCCAAGCCAATCATGTAATTAGCATACTCAAAACAAATAACATTCGGTCACATGAAGCTTACCATCTGGGGTACACAGGTCAAACAGATCAGTAGCGAATATGACCACCTCGATTTTTGATCAGTTCCTCATTGTCGACACGTCCTCCTTCCTGAGTCGGCTCTTCAGGATGGCCCACAAGGTTTCGATTGGTGCCAAATCGGGTGAGTTTCCTGGCCACTCAAGAACTCGGACGCCTTTTGACTCAAGATGCTTGGTCGACTTCTTCTGCGATGGCAAGGTGCTTGGTCCTGCTGGAGTATCCTATCGCCATTGGGGAAACGTTGGTTCAATTCGGGCAGGATTCGGGCATCGATGACATTCACGTATTGCCGTGAGTCCATCATGCCTTCAGACATGGAGACGTCCCGGACCAGATGAAGAGAAACATCCCCAAAACATGACTTTCTGAGGATGCTTCACACATTGATTCACATGCTGTGGTGACAAAGGTTCTCCAGCGGCACGACGAATGAATTGGTTTTGATATCCTTGCACGATGAAGTGACTTTCATCGGTGAAGAGAACGTTCTTCCATTGCTCGGATGTCCAGGAACGATATTTCTTTGCCCACGCTAACCTCTTCCTTATCATCTGAGACGTCATAAGCTGCTTCTTGTATGGTCGCTTAGAAATTCTTCCATTCTTGACTAGGACCCGTCGGACAGTTCGCGTGCTGACTTTCAAATTGAGACTCATTTTGTGTTCGTCCGAAGTCATAAATGGCAGTTTCTTGTTTTCTTGCAGAAGCAATCGTTCCTCTCTAGATGTTAACTTCCTCTTTCTCCCACACTTGCCTTTTTTCGCTGGTGTTAGACTACCATTCTTCTTTTGATGGGTGATGATGCGACAGACCGTTGATTGATAGACTCCAACTTCTGCTGCAATCTTCTGCTGCGACAATGTCGTAAACTGATGCAGAGTCAGAATTTTCGTTCGAAGCTGAGGCGAAACATCCATGACCGACGCGACGTGCACGAAGCAGACATGAACAGTGAAATGAAAGAATATGATGAACATAATGTTACAACAGGATTGATTCATTTAAGATATCTATGATTTGAATTGACAAATCCTATTGCTGATCATCGACTTCATTGATATCTTGATCATAGATATCTGCCAAGCTCTCACATTGGAATGATTCATCTTCTGAATTAGCTTCACACAAATCTGACACTGGCTGTCCTTTGATGCAATTAATTTGTCCAAAAAGTGATGCAATTAAAGTGGCCACTACTGTATATATATATATATATATATATATATATATATATATATATATATATATATATATATATATATATGATAAAGAAAAACAAATTGTCTTTTCTCAACCGGACATGTTTCAGTGTTCATTACACCATCATCAGCGGACAAATCGTTAAAATAAAGTAAAATTCGCCTTATATATGAAATCACTAAAGCATGGAAATTGAATAAAATTAACAATTGCTAGTCAGACAATCCGAGGTAGAGAGGGTGAGATCCGTTCCGTTCGTTGGACAGGCATTTCACATCTTGCTTGATTAAAATAGATTCCAGAATAAAGGGCAACTTGTACCGACCTATGACTTTAAAGTTCGTTTTCTCAGGACTGTGTTCATGCATAGAAATTTCTGTCAAGACAGGGTAACCTTTAAGATGCTCAGCGATGCGAGTATCAAGATGGCGTTTTGTAGCGCCGATGTACCGCATATTGCAACGGTCACAAAAGTATTTGTAAACAACATTCGATTTCAGACCGCTGGCAATCTTATCTTTGTTAGGAAAATAATCACTCATTTTGGAGGTTTTGAAAACCGGTTTGATGGTAGTGTTCGATAAATAGTGATTCAAGTCTTTGATTCTGCTTTTAAACTCTTTACTGCCTTCAGCAATGAACGGAACGGACCAATATAAAATGGCTTTCTTATCATCATTTTTCACAATCGATTGCTGGCTTTGAAAAGTCTTCTGTTCTACTTTTGATTTTGTTTCATTTATAAGAGGATCTGGGAAGCCGTTTTGTTTAAATATTTCAATTATCTTTTTTACAGCATTATCGTACAAAGAACGATCAGAGCAAATACGATCAGCCCTATAAAAGAGGGATCTCATAGCAGCTAATTTATACTGCTTGGGGGCATATGCGTGAAAATGCATATAAACTCCTGTATTGGTAGTTTTCAAATGAAAGTCAATTTTGAATTGCTCTGATTTCAACGTTATATTAGTGTCAAGAAAAACCAAAGAATCGTTGACACTTTTTTCCGTCGTAAATTTCAAATCATCGTCTAGGGAATTCAGAAAATTCAAAAAATGTTCTGCTTCATTATCGTTACGAAAAAGAGAAAAACAATCGTCTACATAGCGACGATAGAAAAATGGCTGATTGCCGTCGTACTTAGGAAATTGGCTTTCAAGAAGATCCATAGCGAAGGCTGCCATGGTAGGTCCTAAACTGGACCCCATGGACATGCCGTTGATTTGGTAATACAAATTATCATTAAATGAGAACAAAATATTTTCGCAAGCCAGTTCTAATAAACTCGATAATGCAGTCGAGTTTATAGGTAATTTGCTGAAATCAATCATTGAGACAATGTGTCTGATGGTCCTCTTCAAAGGAATACTGGTGAAGAGATTGACAACATCGAAACTATACATTTTATACGACTGATCAGAAACATCAAGATTTTTCAGCTGGTCAACAAATTGAAAAGTGTCTTTCAAAGAAAAGGTCTTTGGGATTTGAGGTTTCAGTAATTGATCAAGCCACTTCGCAAGGTTGGTAGAATAGGAATTTTTCATGTTCAGAATGGGTCGGTATGGAGGATCAGAGTTACTCTTATGAACCTTGGGCAGGCCATAAAGACGAGCTGGCTGTGATCCAACAGACCTAACCACCTGGAAAATGTCATCGTTTATCAAACCCTTAGATTTCAATTGCTGGAGTTTACGGTTGAAGCGATCTTCCTCAAGGATAAATGGATTCTTTTTAGAGCGTTTATCAATTGTATGAGATTTAAACTTATCCTTGTTATCAAGGATACTTCGCATTTTCTGAATGTAGGACTCTTTATCCTCGATCAGGATACCGTTTCCTTTATCAAATCTTAAAATCATCAGCTTTTTTCTCTTTGACAAATTTCGTAAAGATTTTATTTTGCTTGACCACTCTTTGGAAACTTTATGCTTACTGAAATAACTTTTAAATGCGTTCCTCATTTTACCAATGAAATCGTTTTTTTGAAATTTTTGTTTTTCTCTTTTTCGTAACGATATTGAACACGATTTGAGTCCTCCAAAATGAGTGATTATTTTCCTAACAAAGATAAGATTGCCAGCGGTCTGAAATCGAATGTTGTTTACAAATACTTTTGTGACCGTTGCAATATGCGGTACATCGGCGCTACAAAACGCCATCTTGATACTCGCATCGCTGAGCATCTTAAAGGTTACCCTGTCTTGACAGAAATTTCTATGCATGAACACAGTCCTGAGAAAACGAACTTTAAAGTCATAGGTCGGTACAAGTTGCCCTTTATTCTGGAATCTATTTTAATCAAGCAAGATGTGAAATGCCTGTCCAACGAACGGAACGGATCTCACCCTCTCTACCTCGGATTGTCTGACTAGCAATTGTTAATTTTATTCAATTTCCATGCTTTAGTGATTTCATATATAAGGCGAATTTTACTTTATTTTAACGATTTGTCCGCTGATGATGGTGTAATAAACACTGAAACATGTCCGGTTGAGAAAAGACAATTTGTTTTTCTTTATCATGAAATCAACACTGGGTTCACAATGCGTCAATATATATATATATATATATATATATATATATGATCATAAGTAATCGCCATGAGACTTAATAATAAAGATAAATTAAAAAATCAACGTAGTCTAAAGATAGAAATTGTTTATTCACGAATTTTCGTCTAAGACTTCATCAGGTGAACGAAGTAAATGTACATGAAGTGAAATGACATTGCATAGTAATGGGAATAAGACCGTTCCAGGACACCATAAAATCAAAAAAATTAGTATCTTTAAAAACGACATAAATTCATAAATTTAGACCCTTTTTCAGGTTTTTAAGACCTAAATTCATGAATTTGGTTCATTAAAAAATTAACATTTTTTTAAAAAATGGTACTTTTAAAAACGACATAAATTCATGAATTTAGGTCTTAAAAACCTGAAAAAGGGACTAAATTCACAAATTTGGTCGTTTTTAAAAGTACCCAATTTTCAAATTTTTCAAAATCTCAAATTTGAGAATTACAATCGGGCGAAGCCCTAGAACCTTCGGTTCGATTTTCACCCCCAAAATCATGACCGTTCCAGGACACCGAAAATCATAAAAGTTAAGAATCTCAAATTTGTGAATTACAATCAGGTGAAGCCTTAGAACCTTCGGTTCGATTTTCACCCTCAAAATCATGACCGTTCTAGGACACTAAAAAATCAGAAAAGTTAAGAATCTCAAATTTGTGAATTACAATTTTTACCTTGAAAATCATGACTGTTCTAGGACACCGAAAACCCGGACACCGAAAAAATCATAAAAGTTAAGAATTTCAAATTTATGAATTTTATCCATTTTTCAGGTTTTTAAAATATATCATGTGATTTGCGGGACATCTGAGATGTCTTCCAGGGCTTCGCCGTTAAAAATATTTCTTTAAAAATGGAAGAAACAAAAGTGGAAGGAACTTCAGAAATGGATGAAACCGTAAGAATATATCCTTCATTATCATATGAAATGGATATTGCAAAACACAAAGATAGAGTACGTTATATGAAAGATAAGGAATCGCAATTATTACTTAGATTAGAACATTATAAAAAGTTAAGAAAGAGATGGTCTAATGCTTTAATAATTGTCATTTCATCTGGCGTTCTTACAATTCCAGTAGTTGCTACTACTTTAACTCGATACAAAATGAAAACACATTTCCATCTTTGAAATATTTTATTCACATCACAGACAAGTACTATGTACAAGTACCATCGTTTACAACGAATAAAATATGTTGACTAGAAAATGTGTTATGACATGATACAATTGTTTCTGTATGAGTAAAATAAAGTAAGGCTCATAGAACTATAAAACCAATGAGGACAAGTAGCATCGTTTACAACGAATAAAATATGTTGACTAGAAAATGTGTTATGACATGATACAATTGTTTCTCGTAAATTGAAATAAGGGAAGGGTCATAGTACTATAAAACCAATGAGGACAAGTAGCATCGTTTACAACGAATAAAATATGTTGACTAGAAAATGTGTTATGACATGATACATTTGTTTCTCGTAAATAGAAATAAGGTAATACTCATAGTACTATTATCCATTGCGAGTAGCTTACCGTTTCAATTGATTGAGTTTAAAATTTGATCAAGGGTTGGGCGGTGTCTCCCATGGCGAAGATACGAGTCAATAATAGCGAAGTTCCTTTTGAAAAATGATATAGATTCCGTCGAGTTCTTAATAAACGGAAATCGTAAATATAGTTTATAAAATTTTCTTAAAAAGATGCTATAGCCTCTCGAATAACCTAATTGTTTACAAACATGGCCACTTCCCCGGATTGCAGTCAAAGCTCTTCCTTTTAACAACGATAACTTCACAGTATTGTTCACCGAAATGTCTTCTTCTCTTCTTAAATGTGCTAAATAATTAGTTAGCTCTGATGGTAAGATGTCTCTTTGAATTTCTTCTTCAAAATTATAGTTTGAACTGATATTGATGGCGTTATCTTGCAATGTGTCTTCAAATCGATTTATCACTAAAAATTCTCTGAATGTTTTTGATGCGTGGATGTCTTCTTCCTCCCTTGGTTTAAGATATTTCTCCTGAAATTCTGTTAGCATCTCAATACACTTCTTCCGTTGATCTTCGTTCACAATAGTGTCTGAAATTTTTCTTTTCAAATCGGCAAAGGCGATGCTTGAACGTGCCATTTTCGTTAAAACGTAGTGAATTAATTATGATAAAAAATAAAATTGTTGAAAGTCGCTGATGAAATTGACCAAAATAGATAAAGGTCACAGATGATTCGTAAGCAGTCACAGTCTCGTAGAACGCTCGCAGAATGAATGAATACACGCAGTAATACGTGGAATAATGGCAGCAGCTGTTCAAGTGAAAAGTTGAGTTATGCGGGTCACAAAGAATTCTCTCATACTGAATAGCTTAAACTGCTAGCAGCTGTTCATGTTGAGAAATTTGGTAACAGATGTTGCTAATGTCTTAATACAGATAAAACAATCAATATTCTCTTAACAAGAGTTCATAAGAATAAAATGCAACAATGTAACGTTTAAATTTAGATTAAATTAAATAATTTCAAAATCGAATAAGTAGTAAGGAAAGACATCATTAGAGAACAGTTTTAAATCAATACCCCCTCCCTTCTGACTAAGTAGCAAGGAAAGTCATCATTGTGGAACAGTTTTAAATCAATACCCCCTCCCTTCTGACTAAGTAGTAAGGAAAGACATCATTAGAGACCAGTTTTAAATCAATACCCCCCCCCCCAAGTAGTAAGGAAAGTCATCATTATAAAAATGTTTTAAATCAATACCCCCTTCTGACTAAGTAGTAAAGAAAGACATCATTAGAGACCAGTTTTAAATCAATACCCCCCCCTTCTGACTTCTAGGGGTCTCTTAAGAAATTTTTTTATTATAAAATGAGCAACATAAATGAGTTTTTTAAATTATATGGAACGCAAACTACGACAAATTTCGACCTAAAGAAAATCGCAAATGAATTAGGAATAAAGAATTTTCATGTTCTAATGAGAAACGAATTACAATTCCTAAAAAATAGGCCAACAGGAACCTTCAGTTCCCGGAACAAAGTTCCATCAATAACTGTAAATTTCATAACGAATCTTCACACTTCAGACCAAAACGGCGTACATTGGTCAGCAGGTATCTTTAGTAAAAACGGAGATAATTATTATTTTGATTCATACGGGCTTCCACCTACAAATGAAGTAAAAGAATTACTTGGAACGGGAACATACAATACGTTTCAAATTCAAACACCAGGCACTACTTATTGTGGACAATTATGTCTTTATGTTTTATTTAAATTACAAAAAGGAGTACCATTTCTAGATATTATGTTAGAGTTAAACAATCTATAACTCAAGCGAAGCTAGCTAAAGCGCCACCTAAAGGTTAAAGCTCTGTTTTCTGTAATTCATTTTGATAAAAACGACCTCTGATATCCTCATTATCTAAATCTTTAATTTCATAAGTAATCGGATAAGTTTTATTTATTTTGCAAACTTCAAATATTTCTTTAGTCCAATAGCCAACAAAGCCTTTTTCAAATTTGTTCTTATATTTAAATATTCTAACTCTATCTCCAATTTTAAATTTCGGCTTAAGTTTCTGCAAATTCGGATTACTCTCATTCAAATTATTATTCTCAAATATTTTCTTTCGTATCAAATCAGGGTCGTCAGAAGCATTCTTTGGAGTTTCTTCAATACCAGAATGAACTTTATTATTGTAATCTTCCACAAAATCTGGTAATATTTTTAACCATTTCTGATTTCCTTGCTGAGTAAATTTCTTGAAAATTTTATTTTTTAACGTCCGATTGAATCTTTCTATCACTATAGCTTTTCCTGCGTTTTCAGTTGAATAAACAATTTCAAATAGTGGCTGAACGTTTCGGTTATAAAATTCCGACCCTTTATCAACAAACAATTTTTTTGGCTTTCTATTACTTTCTTTAAAGATTTCTTGAAACGCATATTTAACTGAAAGACCACTTTTATTTTTTAAAGGTTTTACCCAAGCATATCGTGTATATAAATCTATAGCGGTCAATGCGTATTTGTAGTCCCTTTCATTCGGCATATGAATAAGATCAGCACTCCAAATATCATCTTTATTAAATACTTTTACTTTCAATAAATATTTAGGCCTTCTGTATTCCCTATGAATTTCAGAGGCATAGGTTCGAGCGTTGCTCTCAGACAGCTTTGCTGTCGTTTCATTTAAACCCTGACCGAGTAATATTTTAGCTTGTAAAGCTTTCTTAACAAACATTCTTTCAATTTTTTCTCTAAATGTAGGATTTTGAATACTATCTAATTCTTGAATCATCTTCTTATCAGCTGCATGACGAGAACTTAGATCATGATTTCGATAAGCTAAATCATGCCTGTAAGCGGCGGCATCTACTCTATTTATTGGTTCTTCACCTGGTTTCGGATTATTATTCTCATCTAGTCTTATATCTAATCGAGTTCCTGGACCGGTATATGAATGACCAGGAAGATGTTTTTCTTTCGAATATTTACTCCAAATAAATCCAGGAAAGTTTTCTAATGTTTTTTGTATATCACCACCGAAGTGGTGTGGAACTTTGTTCTTGTCACCTCCAATATGCTGACAGTTTGAGTTTTTATTTTTGTTTAATAGATAATTCAATAAATCTAAATTAGAAATTTTTAATTTAATTAAATTTTCGGAATTTTTAGAATTCATTTTAAAAGATAAAAAAAATTTAAAAGATAAAATAAAATAAATGTTTTACCGAAAAGAACCAAAGGTCTTGAGGTTATTACCGAATCATACTAGGACTTAGATATATTCCAGAACCATCTTTAGTTTCTTTAATTTCAATTAAATCATCAACATTGTGGAGAATATTTTTAAGAACTCGTTTTCCTTCATCAACTAATTTTAATTTACTAATAAAATTATCTACTACTCCTTCACCCCTAGCAACTTTCTCTAACTCCCTATTATGACGTTTTTGTTCTTCTAATGCTGCCTTCTCTGATTTATTTTTATTTACTGCTTGGACAATACCAGCTGTTCCACCTGCAACACTTCCTGCTGCAGCTATGCCTCCTATTATTAGTGGAATTAATGGGAGAATCCCACCATTCTTTTCTTCTTGTAATTTAATATTCTCTATCATTGGTTTACTTATGTAATACTTTTTTTTATTAATCGTAATAGTTTTAGGGGTATTTTTGTCAACAATATTACGTAATTTTAATTCAACAGTTTTATTATTAATATTACTTTTCGCTTGCGACATTTTTAATAAAAAATTTTAAGTTAAGAATTTAAAGTTATCAAAAAATTTAAATCTATTCTAGTTATGAAAAAGTTTTAATTAACCTATCGGAGCGAAGCTCCTCTGGCTTTAGCGCTTTAGCCGATCCTAACCATCTTTCCATTAAGAATTTCAATAGAATATTTTGCATCTTCTAGCAATAAACCATAAGCCATCAATGAAGTTGTAGAATCTTTCTTTTCAATATTAATTGTTACATCACAACCATTTTTAATAATATCTTCTGATTGTGCACTTAAATCGAAGCAGAAAATTGGATATAAATGTCTCCAATCTCCAGGAGTTAATTGTGGTTCAACTCCAAATTCTATACAAAGATTTCTATAAGAATCATATCCTTCCATAAATTGATTATTGGTATCATCGAATCTTAATGGATCAATTGGATATCGAGTTTGATTTAATGAAACTTGTAAACTTCGAATTGTATTAATATGGAAGATATTATTGTTCTTATCAAAACTTGGAGAATTATTTCTTTGAAATGTTAGTAATAAATATCTTGGGGTATTCGCAGTTCTAGTAAAATGCCAGTTAAATCTTTGTTCGGAAAAAGTTACTGAACTAGCAGTTCTCTTTAGAAAATTTACTGGAATTGGTTTGTTAGTATTTAATCTTTTTGCAATAGCTGTTTCAACCTCTAAACTAGGAGTAATATGCTTAATCCACCATTCAAGTCTATCAATTTTTAAATATGCTTTTTTCCCAGTCTTACCAAAAAAGATTAATTCATTATTTGCTGTACGATGAATTATTAATTTAAATTTTAATTGATATGATATTTTATCATAATCTAAATATCCGAATAATGGAGACAATGACCAATTAACTGTCTGTTTACTTTTTTTGTTAAATTCACGTCTTTCTTTATATGCATCATTATTTGTTTTATTTAAATGTTTTGCAATATTTTCTACATCTTTCGCAATTCCTGCGGCATCTGTTCCGGCGTGAGTTAAATCATCAACAATTATACCATCATTAGTATCAGGAAACCAACCTTCGATTTCATACTTTTTATTATTTTCACCAATTGTTATAAATCTAAGCATTGTATCAATTACACCTGGGGAATCACTTATTGTTTCTATATTTTGAGTTGCAACATCTAAACGCATTTGTGTAAATAAACTTGGGAAAAAATTATTCTCTAGTGTAATATTATCGGTATCTGGTAATGGTGTTGTAAAATTAGCATCACTATATAAAGAATATTCGCAGTGTAAAAATGAATCAGGTAAATATAAATAACTCTGCTGATTATCAACTTCAAAGATTAAATCTCCTCCAGTGTTTACTCTACTGGAAGATCCGGGATTCATGGCAATTCTTATATAGTCATTCTTTTTTTGATTATAACTGACGAACGGAGGATCGTCTAATTTAAATTTATTTTCGATAAGCGAAGACATTTTTATAAAAAATAATTTGACTTTTTGTTTTTCTCACAGATAGAAAAAAAATTTTTACTAAAATATAATTTTAGAATTTTGCTAGACCAGCTCCGCTATGAATGCCATTACCTCTTATTTCTTCAATTGTTTTTTCATTTTGTTTACTATCACCCTCTACAGCTATGTTAGCAATTTTGTTTTTTGTTTCATCTGAAAGTTTTTTTAATTTTTTTAGTTCTTCAGAATCATTCTTGAGTTTACGAATAGCTTCTAGTTGTTTTAATTCGTTTTGAGACTTGACAGCATTTGATATTGCACTAGCTGTACTACCTATAGCAGCTGCTCCTTTTGCAGCAGATGTAATCAAATCTTTATTATTTTTAATTAAGTTAACGATACTACCAATACCAGAAAAGATGCCATCCCCTTCTTTTTGAACGGTTTCTCTATTATCATAATGGTAAACCGGATTCATTCGTGGTTCATGAGCAATTTTTTGATTTGAAGCAAATTGTTTAAGATTGTGTTTATAAATTATAGGCATTTTTTAGTAATAAATTTGACTTTTGGGAAAAATATAAATACGGGTGAAGCCCTGGAAGACATCTCCGTTGACCCATGAACCGATGTCCATTATAAAAAAAATGTTTATTTTTTGTTCTTAACTTTTACAGATTGGGTTTTTGGTTTAACTTTATCAGGAACCAAACCTGCATCAATCATTCTTTTTATTCTATGATTTTCTTTCATAATATTTCTTTGTTTTATTAACTCTTCTAATTGTTTTATTCTTTTAAAATTATTAGCTCTAATTTTATCCATTTTTAAAATTTTATACTTTTATATTTTTAAATTTTTTTTAAAAATTATATTTATACTTTTATATTTTTAAAATTATATTTATATTTTTTAATTTATATTTATATTTTTTATGATTTTTATTTTTTGTAGGTAAAAAATATTTAAGTTAATATTTACAATACTCGTTTAAGATTTACGTTTATGAATATCTAACAACTTCGAGATAACTTTATTAATTGCTTGTTGCACTTTATCTATTGCATCAAGAAGCGTGTGATGTACTTTAATTTCTTTTTCAGTCATTTCTAATTTTTTCTCACTTTTCTTTAATTCTGTTTTTAAAGCATTTAATTGAACTTTAAGACCATCTACTTTTCTTTTAACGGAATCTAACTGTTCTTTATTTTCTTTAGAGTTTTCTTGTAAATTTTTCTTTAATTCATTTTCTAAATTGATTTTCAGAGTTTTCATTTTATCAACTTTTCATTAAGTGATTTTACTTCAATTTTTAATTGATTTATTTTTTTAATTTGTTGAGCAATTTTAGAACTCAATTCATTCACACTTTTTTGGAATGTAGTTTGTAACTGTTTTAAATTTTTTTTAATTCTTTCAGGTAGTTTTTCTATTTCATCTTCTAATTGTTCTTTTAACATTTTTATCTGATGTTTATTTTTAATGACTGCAGATTTTAAATTTATAGAAAGTAATATTAAAATTTTTGATTGTTCAGAAATCTTTTTAAAAAGTTTTGCTATATCTGCTTCTAGCTCTCTATCCTTTTTATCAAGTTTTAATAATTTTTCGTTTAATGATTTGTCATTAAGTTTAAGCAACTTTAATTCGTTCATCAGCGGAACCATAACATCGTTTATATATTTTTCTTTTAAGTCATTGATTTGTGTATCAACATATTGTTTATTTGTTAACTCTGTATTTTGTTGTGGAAGAATAGAAAGATGTAATGGACCAGATAAAACGTCTCCAGTTTTCATTATATAATTTTCTAGTTCTATTTCTGATTCACGATTATTCGGGATATATGCACCTCCACCAACATTTGGTAACATCATTTTTAAGCAATAAAAATAAAATTTTTTCTGATTATAAAAATACATAAATTATAAAAATAAAATTTTTCCTAATAAAAATAAAAAAATGGAAATGACTCAAATTTGTCAAGTTTGCAATATGCGTTTTTTAAATCAAACACTATTATATTCTCATATGAAAAACACACCATGTGGTATGCATATGAATCAATTAGAACCTAATAATAGTATGCAACCTAATAATAGTATTCAGTATAATAATATTCAACCTAATAATAGTATTCAGTATAATAATATTCAATCAGAGCAACCATTACAAAGATTGAAGCATTTATTTATTTCAGATAAAGAACAAAATCTTTATACTGCTAGAATAAATACACCTAGGCAAAATACACCTAGGCAAAATACACCTAGGCAAAATAATAATAATTATTTAGCACAAAATAATCCTTTTGTTCAAAATAATAATGTAGCTCAAAATAATTATGTTGATAAAAATAATAATGTAGCTCAAAATAATAATGTAGCTCAAAATAATTATATTGATAAAAATCAATTTGTTGAAAGTAATAACAAAAAAATATGTTCCGGATGTAATAAAAATATAACATCAAAAAATTTTGCACGTCATTTAAAATTATGCGAACAACCAGAAGAGGTTAAAAAAAATAAAAAAGATAAATTAAAAGATCAGTTATGTCGTAATTGTAATAAATATTTTACAATTCAAGGAATTACTAATCATTATAATTCTTGTATAAGTTCTACAAGACAATGTACAAGTTGTCAAATTACTAAACCTAAGACAGAGTTTTATGATAGTAAATATCAGTGTAAGGATTGTTTAAAAGAAAAAGTTAAATGTAGAGGTTGTCAAAAAATTATATTAAAGAAAAATTTTCAGCGACATGTAACACTATGTCCAAAACTTAATCAACATAATAATCAACATAATAATAATTTATATTAGTATTTCAACTAAAATAGTTGTATTTCAACTAAAATAGTTGTATTTCAACTAAAATAGTTGTATTTCAACTAAAATAGTTGTATTTCAACTAAAATAGTTGTATTTCAACTAAAATAATCTTATATATATTAAAATATTATTTTTTTATAAAGAATAAAATATTATTTTATTAAAATATTCTTAAGCATTCCGGAAGAGAGGAGAGGTTCGGAACATACTTCTTTTGAGTATAGGAACAAAAAGTCCGACACATTCCGGAGGTTCTACAGAGGTTAAAAACACTCATAAGAGTGTAAGAATGCGAGTCCGGAATTAAAAAATAATAATTCCTAAATTTTTATTTTAAAAATATTAAATGGATAAAAACGAAAATTTGGAAGATTTATATTCACCGGTTATAATTAAAAGTAATAAAAGTAATAAAAGTAATCTAAGTCGTCATAAATCTCTTAATGCAATAAACGAAATAATAAATAATTATATGAATAACACTGAGTTTCAAGATACACTAACCCCTCAAGATCCGAATCTCAAAGATATTAATAATATTGTAGAAAATCCTATATATAATACTAAATATAATAATAATATAGATAAAAATATATATAATAATATAGATAAAAATATATATAATAATATAGATAAAAAATATTTAGAGACACTACCCCCTAATTCATCTCTTAATAAAAAAATACCACAATCAGATCTTACACGTCTTTGGAATTTTTTAAAATTTCATTGTATAAAAATATTGTTAGCATGTATTTTAATATTTTTTATTTATCATCTTGTTATATGTATTGGAAATCAATGGGGTTACTTTCTAACAGAGGAACAAAAGAGAATAAATTTTTATAAACAAGAAATAAAAACTTTTAAAGGATGGAAGACTGAGGAGGATAAGATTAAGGATAAAACTAATAATAAAAATATTAAACAAGGTAAAATGTATCAAGAAAATTTACATTTCATTGTTTACGGTAAAACTGGAAGTGGTAAGACTACGTTTATTAAAAAATATATAAACCAATATTATAAGGACGAAACAAAAGTACATATTTTTTGTATGCATACTTCTGAATGGCCAACTTTTACAAACGTCTATAATGATAAACAATTAGATGAGTTACAAGATATGGAAAGTTTTGCTGGTACACCTGAAAATAAATCTTTATTAATTTTAGATGATATTGCAAGTTTATCAAAACAAAAAAATATGTCAGAAATATTTACAAAAGGAAGACATCAAAATATTCAAATAGTTGTATTAGCTCATAAAGCTTGTGATGTAGATAATAAGATTAGAGAAAACATTCAAACATTTTTTACAACTACACAAAATAATGCAGCATTCTTTAATGATATTAATAAAAATTATAAAATGAATATGCCTTTATCATATTATACACATCATAAATATGGAATAATACGTGTTGATACCATAAGTGAACATATGCAAGTATATGATAAAGATTTAAATATATTAGTAGATACCGAACATGAAATCTATAATATCTCTCAAGATTTTGATATTAGAATATATGCAAATGCAAAACATTTATCAAATCAAGTTATAGAACAAATAATTATCTTTTTAGAGTCTGAAGCAAAAGTACCACTAAAAAAATTATTCCTGATACATTTTATTTTTATTTTGATCATTATTTAAATGCTAAATTTGGTATACCAATACCTAACAGATTACAAGATAATGAAACATTAAACTATTTGAAAATTGCAATCAATGATGTTAGAAACGGTTTAAGAAAAGCAACCCCAATAATATCTGATGTTAAATCTACATTTTCTGATGCTAAATCTACATTTGATGAAGCCAAAAAAACATATAATGATATAAAACCATTAATAAATGGTGTAAGTGAAATACTTAATAATTAAACAAATTTATCATAATCGAACTAAAGGTTCTAGGTTTCATCCGATTTTACATATATATATTTAGGTTTCACCTCGAGGGACTTCGCCCCGATTAGAATTTTTCCATTATATATTTTAGAATTTTTTTCTCTAAAAATTAAAACATAATTTTTTTTTTTAAAAAAAATTTTCTCAAATTTTCTCTAAAAAAAATAAAAAAAATAAAAAAATGAAAAAATTTTATTGTGTCTTATGTGAAAAAAAATTACAAACAAAAAGAAGTTATCAATCTCATCTACAAAGTAAAATGCATTTACAAAATGTAGAACGAGTTGATGAAGGAAATATATTAAAATTAAATAGTTATAAAAACTATCTAGAAACATTGCCTACTGATATAAAAGTTAAAAAAATGTTTGATGATTATTCACATTCGGAATATAAAAAATTTTTTAATAGTGAAGATGAAGCCGTAACAGATATAAAATATTTATTTAGCGATACTGATGAATTTAACGAAATAGATGAATTTGATGAAGCCGTACATGGGACATCGGAGATGTCTTCCAGGGCTTCGCCAGAGAGTTCCTCACCCGAAACAGATATAAAATATTTATTTAATCAGTCTTTTGAATATAATGAAACTGATAAAACTTTTTCTGATATTCTAACCAACTTTTTACAATATATTTAAGAAATCTTTCAAATGTTATATGAATGTAGAAGTACTTTATACAAAAAATGGACCTGATGGAATTCCTGAAGAAATAATACAAGGACATTTTACAAATTCGCAAGAAATTCATAATGTAAATGATATACAACCCATATTTGAATCGATGATACTTAAATTAGAAAATTGTATAATTGAAGCCCAGTTACGTGAATCTGGTTGGAGATTTGTTAAAATACTATCTAAGAAAATAGTAATTGATAAATATAAAAATAATACTGGTGGTAGTTATGTTCCTTTACCTTTCAGTTCACCACAATTAATCAACATAAAAAATGAAGATGAACGTTGTTTTCTGTGGAGTATTATAGCACATTTACATCCTGCAAAATATCATAAAGAAAGAGTAAGTTATTACAATAAAGAAGAATACATAAATGAATTTGATCTTTCTGATGGCTTAGATGAATTTCCATATGATTATAATAAGTTAAAAAAGTTTCATAAAAAGAATAAAAATTTAATAGAAGTAAATGTTTTTGAATTAAATGTGAATTATGTTTCTATTGGTAAAATTACTCCACTTTACTCAGATTCAAAAGAATTTTATTTGAATAATAAAAATTTATGTCAATCAGAAATAGTATATAATGATAGAGAAAATTACATGCATCATAATATTTTTTACCAAGGAAATATAATATGTACTGAAAAATTTGAACTTGTTAAAACACTAACGCCAATAATGATTAATCACAATAATTATAAAGGACGTACTGATGATTATAATTACAAATATTCATCTTTATCTTCAGAATACCAACAAAAATTAGAAAATTTAAATGAAAGTTTACAAAAATGTAAAATAGATTATCAACAACAAACAAAAATGTTACTACAAGAATATCACCATAAATATCAAAATAAGATAGAAACAATTCAAAAATTAAATGAAGAAAATAATAAAAAATTAAATAATAAAGAATTAAATAATGAAGAAAATGAAACCAAACAAAAAATAAATGAATCTTTAAAAAAATGTCTACAACAATATAAAGAACAATATGATAAAGAATATATTTATCAGCTACAAATATTAAATCAAAATTATTATCAAAATACATTTAATATTACAAAAGAAATTAATGAAACACATGAAATATATAAAGATGAATTTGAAAAACTAGAACAGTCAAAACAACCAGCACAAGCGAATATATTATATTATCAGGGACATTTTATATTGTGTAAAGATGTTTCTATATTTACAAAAACTTCAGATAATAAAAATTTTCCTTGTCTTCAATGTATGACAAGTTTTAGAACTTTAGAAGAAATGAATAGACATTTGGAGAATTGTCAACAAAATGAAGCAGTCAGAAACACATTTCCAAAAGATGATTATTTAGAATATAATAAATGGCATTTTAAAAATAAAGTACCCTTTACTATTTATTGTGATTTTGAAGCATATAATGTTAATATGACACAAAATCAAACGGAAAGTTCCAGGGCTTCACCCGATTCTGAAAATTATAATTCTGAAAATTATAATTCTGAAAATTATAATTCTGAAAATTATAATTCTGAAAAAAGTGCGCCTGGAAAAAGTGCACCTGGAAAAAGTTCAACTGAACAAAGTAAAGAAAAATATTTATTTGAACAAAAACCATTATGTTGGGGAATGTACATTCATTCGAATTATCCTGAATTATTTAAATCAGAATATTTACAATACTATGGTGAAGATAGTTCAGAAATGTTTACAAAGAAAGTAGAAGAATTACAAGGACTTTTTTCACAATTGCTTGAAACAAATAAACCAATGATACCATTAACGGATGAAGAAAGAAAAGAATTTTATTATGAAATAAATTGTTATTACTGTGGAAAAGGTTTTACAAATAAATATAAAACTGGTAGAGGTAGATATATTGATAAAGTAAAAGATCATGATCATCTAAATGGATTATATAGAGGTGCAGCACATAATTCTTGTAATCTTAATGCTAACAAATTTAAATATAACTTTGTTCCTCTATATTTCTACAATGGTTCTAAATATGATTTTCATCTAGTAATGAAAGATTTATTTTCATCAGAAAAATTACATCAACAAAAAATAAATGTACTATGTAAACAAGAAGAAGAATATTTTTCAATGCAATCAGGTTGTATTAGAATTTTAGATGCATTTAGATTTTTTACTCCTTATTCATTAGATGTTATGGGAAAAACTTTGAAACCTGAACAATGTAAAATATTAAATAAATATAATTTAAAACCTTTAAAAGGAATATTTCCGTATGAGTACATAGCCTGCGGCTCACAGTCGAAGACTGATATAACTGGAGATTTTAATTCTGTGAATAAAATTATGAAAGAAGAACAACTTCCTCCAATAAATAAATTTAAATCAACATTAAAACAATCACAATTATCTGAAGAAGATTATGCAGAAGCTGAAAAAAATTGGAGAGAGTTAAATTGTAAAACAATGTATGATTATACAATGAAATATCTACAGATAGATGTATTAATACTAGCTGATCTTTTTGAAAACTTTCGTGATATGTGTTTAGAATATTACGGAATAGATCCATGTTATTGTTATTCTACACCAGGTTTAACATGGTTAGCAGGATTAAAACATACAAATGTTAAACTTAAACATTATAAAGAAAATACATATGATAAATTATTATTTTTTGAATCTGGAATTAGAGGTGGAGTTTCATCCGTTTTAGGTAATAGATATGTTAAATGTTATAATAAGAAAGTAAATCCACAAGAATATGGAATAATGAAACCTTTATCTCCAGAAGAAAAAGAAAAAATATTAGAAATTTTTCGAACGAAACGAGAAGGAGTAGAACGTGAAAAAGCAATTGATGAATTCATGCGAGAAAACTATTTGTTATATTATGATTTTAATAGCTTATATTCTTCTTGCATGATACAAGAATTACCAACAGGTGAGATGACATGGTGTAATAATCTTGATTATCAAAAAACATATGATGGAAATCGTAATTCTGGTTATATATATGAAGTTGATTTAGTATACCCTGATTATATAAAAGATGCAACAAAATATTATCCTTTCTGTCCAGAAAACAAAATTCCCAATATAGAAGATTTTTCAGATTATCAAAAATCTTTAATTCCTAAGAAATATAGGCCAACAAAAAAACTTATGTTAACACAAAGCAATAAAGGAAAGTATGTTGTTGAAGGAAGAATGCTAGATTGGTATTTAGATCATGGAATGATTCTCACAAAAATTCACCGGAAACTAGTGTATAAAAAATCTAAATGGTTAAAAGATTATATTGAGTTCAATATTGAAAAAACGCAAAATATCTAAAAGAAATAAAGATGATTTTGGAAACGTGTTCTTCAAATTAATGAATAATGCATTTTATGGTAAGACTTTAGAAAATGTGCGTAATAGACAAAATATTGAAATAGTTTATGATAAAGATAGGTTTCAAAATTTAACAAGGAAACCTACATATAAAAGAACTACTAGATTTAGTGATGAACTATGTGCTGTACATCTAAGAAGAAGCATTGTAAAACATGATAAGTTTAATTTTATAGGTTTCACTATATTAGAATTAGCTAAACTATTTATGTATAGTTTTATATATGATTATTTAGCACCTGCTTATGGTAAAAACTATAAATTACACTTTACAGATACCGATTCTGTTTTCTTAGAATTAACAATACCATATGGTTCTTCACTAGATAAAGAAATTAATAAAATAAAAGATATCATTCATCCTTCTGATTTATGTAAAGTAAAAGATGAATTAGAAGGAAATGAAGATTTCATAACAGAAGCTATATTTTTAAAATCTAAATGTTACTGTTATAATACAACTAATAATATTAAAACACATAAAACATTAAAAGGAATTTCAAAGGCATCAGTGGCTAATCAAATAACATTTCAAGATTATAAAAATGCATTATTTAATAATGAAATAAAAACAGCATGTAATTATAGACTTAATTCAAAAAAACATAAAATGTATTTAAAAGAAGAACATAAATTAGCATTAGATCCATTTGATGATAAAAGAAAAATTTTGCCTGATGGAATAACTACTTTACCTTTTTAATTTTCTAATTTCTATTTTCTAAATATAACAATATAACAATATAACAATATAAAAATATAAGATATTATAAAATAAAATAAAATAATAATATAAAATTATCATATAAAAATGGATAAAGTTAGAGCTGATAATTTTAAAAGAATAAAACAATTAGACGAATTAATAAAACAAAGAAATATTATGAAAGAAAATCATCTTCAACATAGAATGACAAAAGCTGGTATTCAATCTGATATGTTTGATAAATTAAAATTAACTGAAGAAGTAAAAACTGATTATGAAAAAACTGTCGAGCCATTTAAAACTCTTGAAAAGGAACTTAATGAAAAACGTGTTGATATAGCGGATCCTGTACTTAAAACACTATTAGATGACTATGGTTTATTAGAGGCAAACATAGATAAAAAATTACCAAAATCTATGTTATTCGAACATTCTACTTTCTTTTTAGATAAAAAATTATTTGCAAGATTTTATCTTGGTGGTAAAGAAATATTTCCACAACCTTTACGAGGATTAATTTTTACGCCAGATAAAAAACCTATTAGTTTAGATAGAAATTTTGTTGATCTTTTAAGAGGAGCAGATTTAAAAAATTATGCTGTAGAAGATCTAATAAAATATAAAACTATATTAGATAGAGTAGGTGTAGTAAAATCTCTTAGACGTTATAAACAATTAGAAAATTTATTATCATCGGGAGTTAAAGTAGGGAAAGGTTTATCTGAAAAACAGAAAACAAAAAAACAGAAAACAGAAACAACTGTATTTTTACCAGATGATCCACAAGAATTACTAAATAGATTAAATATTTTAATATCGGCAATAAAAGAAGGACATAATTCTAGTTTTAATGAAATTCATGCTATATTGAAAAGACTGTTAGAAAAGAAGATTCTAAATGAAGAGGATTATAAAAGTGTATCTGAAATATGTTGTTTCTAATTTTTTTATAAAAAATATTTATTTAATTTTTTAGTTTAAAAATGTGTTCAGCAGATTTAGACAAAATTAATAATCATTTACAAAATTTAACAGAGATTTTGGGTTCGTCAAAATTTAGTACGACGTTAAAAATTATAGCAACTACTTCATCACACACTTGTAATTTAGAACCCATTCTACATTTGGAACAAAATAAAAATTATCAAATTGCATTGACTAGTTTCTCCACATTTAACACTATTCAAAACGTTATCAAAGATGTGAATGATCAATTTAGATATTCTACTGATAAAGGCAAAACATGGAAAATACTAACTTTTCTTCCTGGTTCTTACGAAGTTGAAACAATATCAAATGAAATTAAGAGACATTTAGGTATACCATTTAAAGATAAGAAACAATTACATTTTGCAGTTGAACCGGCAGTTAATAAATTTTCTCTTACTTTAGACGAAAATCATCAAGTTGATTTTAATCATGATAGATCATTGTCAAAGCTATTAGGATTTAATAAACAAACCTATAGTCAAGGTTATCATTTAGGTGAGAAGATTCCAAAAATAACTGAAATAAATTCAATTGTTGTACATTGTGACATTATTGAAGGAGGATATATAAATGGTAAATTATCAAATTTAATATTCAGTTTTCCAGCTTTTACTGTACCCATTGGTTATAGATTAAATGTATTACCACAAACATTAATATATTTTCCTATTACAAGAAAAACTATTAACAACATTGGCATTAGAATCACTGATGAAAAAGGACAAGAAATAAATTTTGGAGGTGAAGAGATTATGATAGATCTTTTGGTACGGGAGGTATAAACTCCCGTTCGAGAGGTATAAACTTTTACGCTACAATAGAGAAGTTTAATTTTTTTTATCATTTTCATTATTAATCTTATTAATCTTATTAATCTTATTAATCTTATTAATCTTATTAATCTTATTAATCTTATTATTAGAAACAAAAAAATAAACTTAAATTAAAATTTTATTTTTATTTTTTTGTTTCTAAAAACACTAATTCAATAATGGATGAATTTATTACTTTAAAAATGAATGAAATGTCTTTAAATAAAAAAAACTTAAATTTAATCATCATCCAAATTTATCTAATAAAGTTTTGTCAGTTATTTGTGGAAGATCAGGATGTGGAAAAACATATCTATTATTTAAAATTTTAACGACTCCAAATTTTTTGGATTATAACAATCTTATAATTTATACAACAACGGCAGAACAACCCGTCTATCAATTTTTAAAATATGGATTTGAAAATAATCTTACAAAAACAGCAATTGCTTCTCTATTCGAAGAATACGAAAAATCTGAATATGAAGAAGAAATAAATTTGTGGTGTGAAGAAGCAGCAAAAAATAAACAATTAGTTGAATCCAATAAAAATAAGCATATAAAAATACAATTAATAGATGATAGTGGTAATATGCAAGATCCTAGTAAACTAGATAAAACAATGAAACATTGTGTAATTTTTGATGATTGTGTTAATGACAGAAATCAGTCAGTTCAGAGAAATTATTTTACACGAGGTAGACATAATAACTGTAGTGTATTTTATTTAACACAAAGTATGTATTCATTAGATGGAAGTGTTATTAGAAAGAATGCAAATATATTTATACTATTTGAAATAAATGCAAGAAACTTAAGTGATTTGTTAAGAGATTTATGTATAAGAGATAAAGATGAATTTAAACAATCGTGTAATAATGCTTGGTCAAAAGATTATGGATTTATCACAATTAATATTGATAAAAAAATTCATGAAAGAGTTATCGAACAATTGTTTACCGAGTAATAAAAATATACAAATATAATGTTTTAATATTTTATTTTTTATTATCAGCTTTAATTTTATCTTTTTTTTAAAATATAATATTTGAATTTTGTGGTAACATTGGTATACAGCAAAAACATTTTACTGAACAAATTATTTTTTTATTGCTTTGTTGTTTGACATCTTTTCGTTTAAAGTTTTCACGTTTAAAGTTTTCACATTTAAAATTTTCTCGTATTAAGTTTTGTTTAATAAAGTTTTGTCTAATAAAGTTTTTAGCTCTTCTAAAAAAATTTTATCATTTTCTTCATTAAAAATTTTATCATCAATAAAAGTTTTACCATCACTAGAAATTTTACCATCCTTTTTATTTTTATCATTAACTTTTTCTGTCTGTGATTGAAATGATATTTGATTTACTTCATTAGCTATTTGATCAAATTTTTCAATCTCATCTAACGTAATAACATTATCATCACATACTCTTTGAAAGTAGTAGTGTAGTTTATCATAGACTTCTTTAATATGTAAATGCTTAGTTTTTAATGATTTTCGTTTCTTAGTTATTAAAGATTTTTCTAACATTGTAGCAAGTGAAGTTGCAAAAACACCCGTACCTGTTAAAGCTGTAGCAACTACTGGAATTACTAAAACACCTGAAGATATAACAATTGTTAAAGTACCTAAACTTATTGTTAAGAATATGCCAATTCCTTGTGTTACATTCTTAACTTTACTCCATCTCTTTCTTAATTTATTATAATGTTCTAATCTAAGTAATAATTGCGATTCCTTATCTTTCATATAACGTACTCTATCTTTGTGTTTTGCAATATCCATTTCATATGATAATGAAGGATATATTCTTACGGTTTCATCCATTTCTGAAGTTCCTTCCACTTTTGTTTCTTCCATTTTTAAAGAAATATTTTTAACGGCGAAGCCCTGGAAGACATCTCAGATGTCCCGCAAATCACATGATATATTTTAAAAACCTGAAAAATGGATAAAATTCATAAATTTGAAATTCTTAACTTTTATGATTTTTTCGGTGTCCGGGTTTTCGGTGTCCTAGAACAGTCATGATTTTCAAGGTAAAAATTGTAATTCACAAATTTGAGATTCTTAACTTTTCTGATTTTTTAGTGTCCTAGAACGGTCATGATTTTGAGGGTGAAAATCGAACCGAAGGTTCTAAGGCTTCACCTGATTGTAATTCACAAATTTGAGATTCTTAACTTTTATGATTTTCGGTGTCCTGGAACGGTCATGATTTTGGGGGTGAAAATCGAACCGAAGGTTCTAGGGCTTCGCCCGATTGTAATTCTCAAATTTGAGATTTTGAAAAATTTGAAAATTGGGTACTTTTAAAAACGACCAAATTTGTGAATTTAGTCCCTTTTTCAGGTTTTTAAGACCTAAATTCATGAATTTATGTCGTTTTTAAAAGTACCATTTTTGAAAAAAATGGTACTTTTTGAATGAACCAAATTCATGAATTTAGGTCTTAAAAACCTGAAAAAGGGTCTAAATTTATGAATTTATGTCGTTTTTAAAGATACTAATTTTTTTGATTTTATGGTGTCCTGGAACGGTCTTATTCCCATTACTTTGCATTATAAGGAAAAGTAACAAGAGTTCAACACGTGTATGCCCAGGCGGCATCATTATCTTCTCACATTTATCTGAGGCTTAACGGCTTCAATTGTTGACATTTCCACACGGCGGCGATGATAAGAATCAAAGAGCCCGCGGGAGATAATTGAAGGAGAAATATGGCGTAACAGAGGGGGGCAATTGTGTTTAATTTTAAAATGATGGAAAACTTGGCTGCTGGTTGTATGTAGGTGTTCATCAATTCTTTTTCTGAAAGTGCGATGCGTTTCACCTACATAACTTTCCGAACAGATATTGCAGACAATTTTGTAGACAATATTTTTAGAATTGCATAAATTCTGGCCTTTACAAACACAACGACTTTTGCAACTGATGGGTGGTTGTTGATAAAATTGTTGGGAAAGAGGGGCTTTAGTTCTAAAGATCGGAATGATGGGAATCGGCAGATTAGATTTCCTTATACAGTTATACACTTTATTAACCCAACGATCATTAACATACGGAACGTTAATCCGAATAGCGTCTTGTTTCGTATTTCTGTTTTTAGGCACAGTTTCACTATAAAGATACTTATCTAGGACTGACAAAGGATAACCATTAGCTCTAAACCTCTGCGAAAGAAGATTAAGAGACTGCTTGACAAGCGTCTGGGACGATGAGTTGCGTAAAGCTCGTAAGCGTTCAGTCTTAATAATATTAATTTTCCTCATCCGCGGGACGGCACTATCCCAAGGAAGAATGTGACCACTATGAACACTTTTGATAAAAAGGCAGGTTTGAAACGTAACACAATCTTCCAAATCAACTAAAAAAGTGCAAGTGTCAAGAAACGAAATTTCCGTTTTCCCCTCACCAGGTGTTTCTAACGTAAATCTGATGTTCTTAGAAATGGAATTGGACAGGGAGAGTAAATCTTCAGGTAGACCGGCAAAGACGAAGAAAATATCATCAATGTACCTACGCCAGTATATGATATCCGTTGACCTCTCCATAATCTGTTCTTCTATGAAATTCATGTACACGATGGCCAAGATAGGGGAAAGGGGGTTACCCATTGCTAAACCCCGACATTGATTGTAAAACTTGTCTTTAATACAAATGATATCAGATTTGATCGCTAAACCCAATAAATCAAGCAAAGATTGCCTATCTAGTGAAGACCACTCAGTAAGGTGAGCATTTACCAAGAAAAAGCTAGCAAAAATATCCAAGACATTGTTGACACCGGTAAGAGGGATACTTCCATATAAATTGGAAACATCCAGAGAACCAAAAGAGAATGTATTTTGATTCATCTTACTAATCCTAATCTTTGTAATGGATTGAACGAAGGCGCTGGTGTCTTCAAGATGAGCATCAATCTTATCAAGAATGGGTTTGAAGACCATCGAAAGTAATTTACACAATGGGGTAGCCGGAGTATCTGTAGCACTAACAACTGGTCTGCCTCTAATAGGATCTTTGTGATCTTTGATGAGAAGATTTATATTACTCGGAATAGGCTCACTACACATCACATTCTGAAGACAAATCTTTATCTGACTGTCCGTTTGCCTATTAGCAACCGCTTTCAATTTGCGGTTAAAGGATAATTGTCTCGATGAAGGGAGGGTGGGGTTTGTCTCAACATAATTATCCATGTGTTCCTCAAAGAGTTGGTCATAATGAGTAGTATCAATGGCTATTAAGCGATTAGACTTATCAGAGGGTACAACCCTAATATCAGGAGATTTACGGATCTCACTGACGACCTTAAACATAGAGTTACTACTGTGAACAGATTTAATTTTGTCAAACTCAGTCACAAGCTGATACTGCAAGTCATCGATCTTACTATTAATCTTGTCAGGAATGTTAGTACACAACTCACGAGACAAAGTCTTCGATTTGGGATCCTTGCATTTCCATAAAGAGGATCTCACTTCACTCTGTTCGCTGGGTGTCTCCGAAGATTTGTCATCTTGAAGATGGTAGGACATAACACGACGGATCTTGTCTATTGAAGCGTTGATGATGTTTGAACCGCTGTTGAAATTCTTCCCGCTTGCACTAGGGACAAATGAAGGTCCTTTGTCCAACACCGATGACTGTTCATCTGAGAATACGTGAGAAGATTCATTGGTGAAACAGTCCACCGGCGGAGGCTGGTCTTCTTCCATCCTGTCAGTAGAATAAGTTAGCAATTTATGCAGTTTGTTGTCCTTTCGTTGCTGTAGCTATTGCTGTAGGTCAACGGATATCATATACTGGCGTAGGTACATTGATGATATTTTCTTCGTCTTTGCCGGTCTACCTGAAGATTTACTCTCCCTGTCCAATTCCATTTCTAAGAACATCAGATTTACGTTAGAAACACCTGGTGAGGGGAAAACGGAAATTTCGTTTCTTGACACTTGCACTTTTTTAGTTGATTTGGAAGATTGTGTTACGTTTCAAACCTGCCTTTTTATCAAAAGTGTTCATAGTGGTCACATTCTTCCTTGGGATAGTGCCGTCCCGCGGATGAGGAAAATTAATATTATTAAGACTGAACGCTTACGAGCTTTACGCAACTCATCGTCCCAGACGCTTGTCAAGCAGTCTCTTAATCTTCTTTCGCAGAGGTTTAGAGCTAATGGTTATCCTTTGTCAGTCCTAGATAAGTATCTTTATAGTGAAACTGTGCCTAAAAACAGAAATACGAAACAAGACGCTATTCGGATTAACGTTCCGTATGTTAATGATCGTTGGGTTAATAAAGTGTATAACTGTATAAGGAAATCTAATCTGCCGATTCCCATCATTCCGATCTTTAGAACTAAAGCCCCTCTTTCCCAACAATTTTATCAACAACCACCCATCAGTTGCAAAAGTCGTTGTGTTTGTAAAGGCCAGAATTTATGCAATTCTAAAAATATTGTCTACAAAATTGTCTGCAATATCTGTTCGGAAAGTTATGTAGGTGAAACGCATCGCACTTTCAGAAAAAGAATTGATGAACACCTACATACAACCAGCAGCCAAGTTTTCCATCATTTTAAAATTAAACACAATTGCCCCCCTCTGTTACGCCATATTTCTCCTTCAATTATCTCCCGCGGGCTCTTTGATTCTTATCATCGCCGCCGTGTGGAAATGTCAACAATTGAAGCCGTTAAGCCTCAGATAAATGTGAGAAGATAATGATGCCGCCTGGGCATACACGTGTTGAACTCTTGTTACTTTTCCTTATAATGCAATGTCATTTCACTTCATGTACATTTACTTCGTTCACCTGATGAAGTCTTAGACGAAAATTCGTGAATAAACAATTTCTATCTTGAGACTACGTTGATTTTTTAATTTATCTTTATATATATATATATATATATATATATATATTTATGCTGTTACGATCTCCCAAACCCGGTAGGTCGTAGCAGAAAAGAGGATTGGCTTCTTAATAATGCTTTATTGAGCGGCAAATGGTATGGGCACTCTTGAGGGCCAGGAGGGCAAGTCTCGAAAGTGGCCCTAGAAGGACCAGTTAAGCGTTCACGTTAAAGTTAGTGCGTGTGATCAGCAGCAGCAGCGAGCGGGAACGGTCGGAGTTTGAACGGGCACGCTTGAGCTCCGCGGACAGGAATTGGGAGTGATTTGGTCGGTGCGGAGGTGTGAAGATGACGGCGCGTGCGGCAAGGTCTTGTCCTTCTTTCCGCGAGGCGAGAGTGAGAGATGGCGCGGGGCCACGGCAGCTGTTTATGAATGTCATTATGAGCCTGATTTCTCTCCTACGTTGCAGAGTGACGTCACTTGTCTTCTGCGCGATCAATATAGAGGAAGGAGGAGAGGAAAGAGAAGTCATAGTCATCACATCCACCCGGACAAGAACGCCGATCGGTAGGAGGCGTGCAGTAGATTGATATACGTATCGCGTGGATATCGAGAAGTGTGTTGTGCTCAGGGTGGCTTCTGGTTTGGATCGTAGATACAGCTCGGAGATTGGTGCTCGACTTGCGTTGTGCGTTTCAGTCTACGCGGCCCGCCGTGTTCTGGAGATAGAATCAGCTAAAGGGGGCAGGACCGGGACAGCGCGTCAGCCCAAATGTTGTCCCTACCCTTTACATGACAAATTCGAAGATCGAACTCCTGAATAGTCAGACTCCATGAGAGGAGACGGCGGTTTTTGAATTTCATTTTGTTAAGGAAGACTAAAGGATTGTGGTCAGTGTATACTATAACTTGTTCTATTGAAGATGAGATATATACCTCGAAATGCTTTATTGCTGCCAGTAACGCAAGAGTCTCTTTTTCTATTGTAGAATAGTTCACTTGATGTTTGTCTAATTTTTTAGAGTAGTAAGCTACTGGAAATGGAGTACCGTCCGTTTCTTGCATTAGCACAGCCCCTACTCCTACATCGCTGGCATCTGTCATTATTTGAAAGGGTTTGTCCCACGCCGGTGCTTTTAGCACAGGGGGATTGCACATCATAGTTTTTAACTTATCAAAAGCGTCTTGACACTCTCTGTCCCAGATAAAGGGCGACCTTTTACTCAGTATGTTTGTGAGGGGTACTGCTACAGTTGCAAAATCTGGTAGAAACCTCCGATAGTATCCTAGCATTCCTAGAAAACGCATAATACCTTTCTTATCTGAAGGGGGTGGGAAATTTTTCATGTGATTTATATGACTTTGAAGTGGCCTCACTTTCCCGTGCCCTACTACATGCCCTAAGTAGACCACATCCGCCTGGCAAAATACGCTTTTGGTTAAGTTTATAGTGAGATTGGCTGTTCGGAGCCTTTCAAACAATTTCCTAAGTGTCCGTTGGTGCTCCTCCCAAGTGTTGTTGTGAACAACTATATCATCAACATATGCTGTGACGTTCTCAAGATCGCCTAACACCTTAGAAATCAGTCTTTGAAAAGTCGATTGTGAGTTTTTCATGCCAAAGGGCATAACTTTATATTGAAATAATCCGTCTGGAGTCACAAAGGCAGAGATTTTCTTTGCTCGGTCGGTTAACGGTATGCCCCAGTAGCCCTTAAGCAAGTCGCACTTAGAAATATATTTAGCTTCGCCAATATTGTCTATACAGTCGTCCAGTCTTTTAGTGGGGAAAGGGTCTGTCTTGCTTACTGCGTTTAACTTTCTGTAATCAGTGCAAAAACGGTAAGAATTATCTGATTTTTTTACTAAAACGCATGGTGATGCCCATTCACTGTCACTAGGTTCGATTATATTATTTTGCAACATGTATTCGACCTCCTCTCTGATGACTTTTTGTTTGTCAGGTCCCACTCTATAAGGTTGTGATTTTATTGGTGTGTCGTCCACCAGACATACATCGTGTTGAATCATTGACGTCTGGCTAGGGACATCCGTGAAAATGTCTCTAAAGTCCACTATTAAGCTGTCAAGAAATTCCTTTTCGCTCGGAGGTAGATGACCAGATATCAGGTCAATGTTATTTAGTATTTCTGAATTTGATAGTTTATGTGAAGGTAAGTCGTCCTTATCGTATATTGCATGGTTACTGTCGTGGTCCTCTTTAATGATCATTATTCCACTTTGGGATGACGGAGTGAAATATGCTTTGAGCATATTTACGTGACAGACTTGGGAATCTTTTCTTCTGTCAGGAGTAGCCACTACGTAATTATGATCGCTTATCTTCCTAGTGACCAAATATGGACTGTGGTATTTCGCTGTCATTGGGTTTTTGACTGTCGGTAAGAGGACTAGAACCTTGTCGCCTACGTTGAATTTACGGGCTTTTGTATTGTGGTGATGATCGTAATTTGATTTCATCTGACTTTGGGCGGATATGAGGTTCTCATGAGCCATTTCGATAGCTTGAAACAGTCTTTCTCTAAACATAGAGACGTACGATAAAAGATTCATTTCCGGTTGGCTTTGATTCAAAATGTTTTCTTTCAGAAGGCCCAGAGGACCTCCTACATCGTGTCCGAAAATTAGTTCGAATGGGCTAAATCCTAGAGATTCCTGGTTTGCGTCTCTTGCCGCAAACAAAACGAAATGAATGCCTTTGTCCCAGTCGGTCTCATGTTGGATGCAATAGGCTCTCAACATGGACTTCAAAGTAGCGTGAAATCTTTCTAGCATTCCCTGTGACTGAGGGTGGTATGCGGATGCCAGTATCTGCTTGGCGCCGATGATGTCAACTACTTGTTGGAAAATACCTGAAGTAAAGGCTGAACCTTGATCTGACTGAATTTCTTTCGGAAGGCCAACAAATGTGAAGAACTTCATAAGTGCATCTGCAATTTGTTTTGTATTCATTTTTTTGAGAGGGATTGCTTCCGGGAAGCGAGTGGCGGCACACATTATTGTAAGTAGGTATTGGTGCCCGCTTTTGGTTCTGGGCAAAGGACCTACACAATCGATAATGATTTTTGAGAAAGCGCTATCTATGATTGGTAATGGTTTTAGAGGGGCCTTCGGAATAGTCTGATTTGGTTTTCCGGCTATCTGACAAACGTGACATTCTTTGCAAAATGTCTTGATATCACTTCGTATGCCCGGCCAGTAGAAATGCTTAGTGACTCTGTCGATAGTTTTCCTGATTCCCAAGTGACCTGCGGTGGGTATTTCGTGTGCCAATTTTAAAATATCTAGCCTGCATTGTTTCGGGCGACAATCTGATCTAAGACGGACCAAACGTTGTTAGCTGGCAAACGAGGATCGCGCCATTTTCTCATTAATATGTCAGTGTCTGCTTTAGTGTAATAGCCGGTCGGTTGATTTTTTATCTCTCCTTCTGAAGATGCAAGTTGAAGATTTCAGATAAGCTGTCGTCTTCCTTTTGTAGTTTAGCGATGTTAGCTACGTCGGAGGAGACGGCCGTGATATCACGTCGCATGTCAGACTCATCAGCTTCGCCTTTCGCTTGTGCACGTGTCAACACGTTACAGGTGGCACTTGGAGGTTCTATGAGTGGATTAATAACATCCGGCACATCGACAGATATGTTCTTTCTTATTTTTGACCCAACTAAATCGTTTCCCAATAAAAGTGAGATTCCTTTCGCAGGAATGTCATCTGTTTCTCCAATAATGACGTTATCATTAATTAGCTCACAATTCAGATGGATTTTGTGCAGAGGAAACGTGAGTTTGCTTCCTAAACCTCTGGCAGCGCGTGTTTCACCGGTATGGGACAAGTCCGGACGTGTTAAAACTTCCGACAAAATTACAGATCTGGCACTGCCAGAGTCTCTCAATATATTTATTGTGATCGGAGTTTCATTTCCAACGGAAACTTGGCCTTTGAAAGTGAAAGGCGCAAACATGGGATCGATTTCGTTATCGATATCCGTCACGGAATTTCCGATGACAGACACAGCTCTATTTTCGTCCTCTTTTTTCTTTTTTAATTTGAAGCAATCTGAAATCAGGTGTCCGGTCTTCTTGCAATAGTTGCATGTGATTGGTTTGAATACCTTTCCGGTGAATGGCTCAGGTCTGCTATCAGCCTGTTTCTTAATCATTTGATCTTGTGAGCTCTGATTTCCTGGGGGTCTGTCTCTCGTCGGTCTGTTTCTAGATAAGGCGTATTCTTCCGCTAACAGGATCCACGTTTTAAAGTCCTGAGGGTCCTTGTCTTCGATAAAGACTTTCATACTGTCTGGCAAAGTTTGCTTAAATTCCTCAATTAGGACCAGCTCTCTTAATTGGTCAAAATTATCGACATCGAGGGAGCGACACCAGCGGTCAAATGCAACCTCCTTACTGTGTGCCAATTCGGTGTACGTCATATTATCGGTCTTTCGGAGACTACGGAATTTTTGGCGATAGGCCTCTGGGACCATTTCAAAAGCTCTTAGAATCCTGTGTTTCACTATTTCGTAGTCCGAACTTTCTTCAAGTGACAGAGTGATATAGGCTTCTTGAGCTTTGCCGACTAAAACACTTTGGAGGAGCATTGGCCATGTAGTTTTAGGCCATTTCATCATTAGTGCTACTTTTTCAAAGTGAAGGAAGTAGCTATCTACCTCTGATTCCCTGAATGGGGGGACAAGTCTAATCACCTTGTTTACATCAAAATGACTGATATCAGCTGTACCATGACCGTTATTAAAAGTATGATTTGAATAGCGTAAACGTTCTCTTTCTGTGATCTCTCGTTCAATTTGAAGTTTGAGTTTAAGGGCTTCGATTTCAGAATTAATAACATATGGGTTAGTTTCAGTACCTTGACTAGAACTGTCTTCGCTGTCTATCTCGAAAAACTGAAAGATTTTTGAGCGTAATTCGGACTTATTTTGTGCCTTGTTGCAAGCGATACTGTGACGGGAAGCCAAATCCAATAAATCAGATTTTTTAAGAGACATAATATCCTCATAGGAGGGTTTAGTAACTTCAGAATCTGCTATAGCGATAAAGAAAATATCGAAGAAAAACTAGGCAGCAACCACAGACTAAACTAGAGTAATTAGGAGTATATTTCGAATATGTCGTGCAAAGGGAAAGACGCAGAACGGCTCACGGTCTATCCCGGCTGAGCCCCCACTTTCTGTTACGATCTCCCAAACCCGGTAGGTCGTAGCAGAAAAGAGGATTGGCTTCTTAATAATGCTTTATTGAGCGGCAAATGGTATGGGCACTCTTGAGGGCCAGGAGGGCAAGTCTCGAAAGTGGCCCTAGAAGGACCAGTTAAGCGTTCACGTTAAAGTTAGTGCGTGTGATCAGCAGCAGCAGCGAGCGGGAACGGTCGGAGTTTGAACGGGCACGCTTGAGCTCCGCGGACAGGAATTGGGAGTGATTTGGTCGGTGCGGAGGTGTGAAGATGACGGCGCGTGCGGCAAGGTCTTGTCCTTCTTTCCGCGAGGCGAGAGTGAGAGATGGCGCGGGGCCACGGCAGCTGTTTATGAATGTCATTATGAGCCTGATTTCTCTCCTACGTTGCAGAGTGACGTCACTTGTCTTCTGCGCGATCAATGTAGAGGAAGGAGGAGAGGAAAGAGAAGTCATAGTCATCACAATGCATAATGATAAATATGAGAACTAAAGCAAATGTATCACATTTAAAGTAAAAGAGAAAGTCGAGGCTTCAATGGAAAGGAATTTATTCGCAAACATGTTTCACCAGCTGCTGTGCTGGCTTCTCAATGCGATTAAATGAATGAATACATACCAGCAAATCAATTCAAAATTATCAGATATCACCTTAACAAAAACATCATCATGATGTTAAACCTAAACCATTCAATGCAGGCTTGAACTTCTCGATGAACATATACTCTTTATGTTCACGTTCTAGCTTGGATACATTGGGTTGGAGCTTGTAGAATGGCGCAAATACAAATTTCATGGGAAGGTCCCTCGCACACATGGCAATATGCCTACTCACAGGTAATATAGCGTAATTAGGATTATTAGTATATTGCCTATGAACAGTCATGCAATGGCGCAAAGTATCGCCAGTTTGGCCAATATAGTAGTTCTTGCAACCTTTACAGTGCAACTTATAGATCACATTCTTAGACATGCAATTGAAGTTATGTTTTAAAACAAATTCCATCTTGTCATTATCAATGATGAACTCCACTGACATCCCCTCAATGATGTTATCACAGCATTTACATAACTTCTCATTGCATTTCGTAATCTCATTCAGGCTCATACGGTTGTTCTTATTGAGCAAAGATAACGGATCTCGGTTGCCTATAAGTTTGTCTAAAAGTGCAGTTTTTGAAAGCATTACTCACACTGAGGCATCCAGTGGCAGGTTTTATTACATTGTTGAAAAAGGAAGGATTATTGGGATTGTAGGTATGGATAAAAGAAATCACAGTGGATTTTAATTTATCATCAACTTTTTCATTTTCATATGTTTTTGATAGTTTAGCTCGTTCTATATGGCATTGTTTATCAAAAGTTTTGGATATGACAATTCAAGCAAACGTTGTTTTAGTTGCAAATAGCGAACAGTTTTGTTGTAGTCATCCGAGACTATTCTCTCAATTCTCCGATATAGCACAAAAGGAATATTACGAAGCAAGTGCTTCGGATGATTTGAATTGAACGGAACATAATTGAAGCTGTCCGTGGATTTTTCAAAAATATCACTATCTATTTTATTAAACTTCAAATTGTTATAGACTTTGACATCCAGGAAGTTCAAAGATGTACTGCTTGATGTTGAAGTGAATTTTATAGATTGATTTAAATCATTCAATAGTCTTAAAAAATGATTCAAATCTCCAAATTTATTATTCCATAGAAAACAACAATCGTCTAAACATCTCCACCAAGACTGAATTATTTCTTCCGAAAACTGAAAAAATTGAACTGAAAAATTGAAACTGATGGCGAGACCATCCAATCTCCGTTGAATTTGAATTGGGATGCAGCTGGCTTTGTTCCTCCAAAAGGGAATAGTTCATTGTTGGATGATACAATTAACTTGATTGAGGATAAGGTGAAGCATATGGAAGCAACGGATAGACCTGTAAAGCATAATATCTCTAAAAAAGAAAAGCTAGCACCACTAGAGCTGAAAAATAATAATAAATTGCACTTCATAAAAGCTGATAAAGGTGGGTGCTTGATAGGTTTAGACTATGAATTCTATAGTAAGAGAATGCAAGAGGAACATCTTGCGGATACTAGCACGTACAAGCAAATTGATAGTTATAATTGCAGCACCACAGTTAATAAAATCAAATCACTATGCACGAAATTGAAGGCCATGCATTTGAAAGAAGAATACAGCTATATTGCAAATTTTCAGTATGATTTGCCATTCATCTACGGGCTTCCAAAAATACATAAGCATAATGAATATTTTGGTAACATCATGATTGATGAATTGGGATACTGCATGATGGAAGCACCAAATAATTTGAAATTCCGACCGATTGTGTGTAGAAGAAACGCTCCTACTAGTCGTTTGAGTTCATTTATAGACGAATTGCTGAAGCCGATCGTGTAACAAATGCCGAGTTATTGCAGGGACACGACGTACTTTATTGATAAACTTCCGAAATTCTATGATGAGGGCACCGTCTTTGTAACATGTGACGTGGTATCTCTTTATACCTCAATCCCTCACGATCTAGGATTGGAATCTATAAAATATTGGATTGAAGAACATAGGGAATTAATTCCTTCCCGTTTTACATCTGATTTTATTTTAAACAGTATAAAGATTATTCTTACCAATAATTATTTCACATTCGAAGACGACTATTTCCTTCAGGTATCGGGGACGGCGATGGGAACCAAAATGGCTCCCACATATGCGTCACTAACTATGGGGTACCTTGAAGTGAGACTTTATGAGAAAATAAAATATATGTATCCAAATGATGTATCGGAGGAAATAATTCAGTCTTGGTGGAGATATTTAGACGATTGTTGTTTTCTATGGAATAATAAATTTGGAGATTTGAATCATTTTTTAAGACTATTGAATGATTTAAATCAATCTATAAAATTCACTTCAACATCAAGCAGTACATCCTTGAACTTCCTGGACGTCAAAGTCTATAACAATTTGAAGTTTAATAAAATAGATAGTGATATTTTTGAAAAATCCACGGACAGCTTCAATTATGTTCCGTTCAATTCAAATCATCCGAAGCACTTGCTTCGTAATATTCCTTTTGTGCTATATCGGAGAATTGAGAGAATAGTCTCGGATGACTACAACAAAACTGTTCGCTATTTGCAACTAAAACAACGTTTGTTTGAATTGTCATATCCAAAACTTTTGATAAACAATGCCATATAGAACGAGCTAAACTATCAAAAACATATGAAAATGAAAAAGTTGATGATAAATTAAATTCCACTGTGATTTCTTTTATCCATACCTACATTCCCAATAATCCTTCCTTTTTCAACAATGTAATAAAACCTACCACTGGATGCCTCAGTGTGAGTAATGCTTTCAAAAACTGCACTTTTAGACAAACTTATAGGCAACCGAGATCCGTTATCTTTGCTCAATAAGAACAACCGTATGAGTCTGAATGGGATTACGAAATGCAATGAGAAGTTATGTAAATGCTGTGATAACATCATTGAGGGGATGTCAGTGGAGTTCATCATTGATAATGACAAGATGGAATTTGTTTTAAAACATAACTTCAATTGCATGTCTAAGAATGTGATCTATAAGTTGCACTGTAAAGGTTGCAAGAACTACTATATTGGCCAAACTGGCGATACTTTGCGCCATTGCATGACTGTTCATAGGCAATATACTAATAATCCTAATTACGCTATATTACCTGTGAGTAGGCATATTGCCATGTGTGCGAGGGATCTTCCCATGAAATTTGTATTTGCGCCATTCTACAAGCTCCAACCCAATGTATCCAAGCTAGAACGTGAACATAAAGAGTATATGTTCATCGAGAAGTTCAAGCCTGCATTGAATGGTTTAGGTTTAACATCATGATGATGTTTTTGTTAAGGTGATATCTGATAATTTTGAATTGATTTGCTGGTATGTATTCATTCATTTAATCGCATTGAGAAGCCAGCACAGCAGCTGGTGAAACATGTTTGCAAATAAATTCCTTTCCATTGAAGCCTCGACTTTCTCTTTTACTTTAAATGTGATACATTTGCTTTAGTTCTCTTATTTATCATTATATATATATATATATATATATATATATAAATTCAATGCACACAAATGCAACAAAATACATGTAAGCTTACAGTAGATGCAATATGTAAGAACTTTCAATGCGCGTTGTTGTCAAGCTCAGAATGAAATAGCTAATAATCACAAGTATTTCATTATTGAAATATTCTGTGAATCCAGTGGAACTTGGTAAAATATCAGAACTTTATGCTTTTATCCTGTAGCTCTCCTAAGATTCAAATCAAAATATCAATTTTTGTTGCTTGATCTGTATATATTCTGTACTAATAGAAAACCCAAGTTTTGTATCACTTTCCCAAGGTCGACCCAAAATCCATGGTCCAACTTTGGTTGACACGCTGTGGAGTATCGACACTCCTTGATACATTCTCCCACCAGGCAATTGCATTCGAGTTTTCCTCAATTTTTTTCAAGTAATATTCGAAATTCAGCAGTCCGTAATATCGCAATGAAAAGAAACATAGCTTTCTTCGACCGATTTGTATTAAAATAAAATCAAAATTAGATGCTCAGTACTTCGCCGTAGGCTTTCTCAAGAGTCAAGAGTCAGTATGTTGGACATTTATAAGTTGATTCATGGAGCGGATCTCTCGTTCCTCAAGCTCTTGCCTTATTTGAGAACATCATTCATCGCAGACTGCAGAGTGACCAAGTAAGGCAAGAGCTTGAGGAACGAGAGATCCACTCCAATAATCCATTTATAAATGTCCAACATAAAGTATGCTGCCTCTTGGCTCATAATAATAATAATAGCTATACCGTATTTGCAAATAAATTATACAGAGAAACACCGAGACAGAAGAGAAAAGGATGCAAATACAAAGCCCTGTGGGCTACAAGATCGATAACATATCTATGTCATAATTCATAAAATCGTACGTAACATAGTCAATGAATATTAGAAAGTGCAGGATGTTCAAAATCACCAAATATCATTTCTTGAAAAATATGAATGGATGCTTTTCTTGAACTTAAAGACTGAGTCGACGCACACTTCACTCGGTCGCAGAGCATTCCAATGAGGAACGACATTAACACAGAAAAAAATGGCTATAGAATTCATGTCGCACAAGCTTGGTCTCTAATTTGAAGATATGCCCTCGATTCTTTGACATCTACAAAATTGGAAATGATTTTCAAATTCGATGTCGGTGAGGCCATAGAGAATCTTGAAAACAAAGATCAAGTGGTATCTGAGACGGCTCATCAACAGCTTGAGGCTTGCCAGACGAGTCCTGTATGGCAGACTACGCATGTTTGGAAATAGCTTTGTAAATCACTTCTGTACCCTTTCAATAGCATCAGACACATATGCAAATCGGGGACACCAAATAATTGAGCTAAATTCAAGGATCGACCTGATGTTATTTTTGTAGATGGTTAGCAAGGTACATATGTCTCGGGACTTGAAAGATTTCTTAAACAATCCCAACATGCGGTTTGCTTTTGTAATAGAGCCATGGACATGAGCCAGAAACATGTTGCTAGAATTCGTAGTGCTGACCGTGATGCCTAGGTCTATAATACGAACTGACTCTTGAATGGGACTGTCGCCAATGAAATAATCAAGTTTGCGATTATTTTTGCCGAAATGAGCAACACTAGTTTTGGACATATTAATGGGCATATGATTTGAAAGAGATCACTGATAGAGATTGTTCAGGTCGCCTTGAAGGAGTTGAGAATTACGAAGATGATCGACATCGGAATGTTTGAAAGAGTTCCACAACTTGATATCGTCGGCGTACTTCAGCAACTTGGAGGAGTTCGTAATTATTTCGTCGATGTCATTGATGAACAGCAAAAATAATGTTGGGCCGATCACAGACCCTTGGATAACTCCGCTGGTAATAGGTAGGTAACAAGACAGAGATTGGTGTACTTTCACTGCTTGTCTCCTGTTGGATAGGAAGTTTGAAATCCAAATTAAGAGTTGACCTTCAATATACGACATTGACAATTTTTTCAAGCAGAACAGAATGAGGCACAACGTCAAAAGCTTTGCAAACGTCAATTGAGATCAGATCAAGACAGTTACCATGGTCGAGTTCTTGCAACAAGTGGTCATAAAAAACCAAACCTGCTGTCTCGACTGAGCGCAAGGGCATAAAACCATGCTGAGATCTGTAAATATGACATGAATGATAGTTCATAATGGCAAGCCTTACAATGCGCTCCATTAGCTTGCAAACAGTGCTGGTTTGAGCGATTGGTCGATAATTGCAAAATTCGGTTTTCGATCCGTATTTGTATATTGGGGTGACCAAAATGCTTCTCCATGACGTTGGTATCTGACCCCTTGCCATTGACAAATTAAAGAATTCAGCTAATCTCATGGCCAGGTACAGACCTTAACGTTTGATGAGAGCGTAAGAGATCCCGTCAAGATCCTGAGATGTAGTCATTGAAAGCTTCAACATGATATCGTATACTTCAAATTCGGAGAAATGGACTACATTCAGCTTGCTAGCTTCACATACATTGGCATGAGTAGGCCTAATTTGAAAATCTATGCTCAGGGGATCAGACATGTTGGATGCAAAATAGGTGTTAAAGCAATCAGCGATTGCAGTGTGATCAGTAACCAGCTCGCCAGAGGAATCATTCATAGAATTGAATGATAATTTATTTTTCGTTCTACTTTTCACATAGTTTCACAACGGTTTGCCATTGCTAGAGCGCAGTTTTTAATCCAATTATTATCCAATTTATTCCACAACATTTCTGTCTTTTCAACTTTGGGTCTCAGATTTCCATGAAAATTTGCATATATACTCATTTTTTTTACGCTGAACACGAAAATCTTAGCGGCGACCACACCAAATAAAAACTTTCCATAGAAATCTAGCACTTTTAAAAAGTCATTTTTTCTACATCTCGGCCAGAGGACAAATTGATGTCGGTCAGATAGATGTCGAATAGGAAACTCTTCGGCTTCTGCATTTGGGTTGCTGATGAAACTGGGAACTTAGGACGAATGCTTGCATGCGTAAAGCGAAGTGACCAAAATGTAATGTATTGCCTATAATGTTCGTTGACCGTGACCCACCTTGTCCTCTGACCGAGATTTTTAAGGTCTCGGTCAGAGGACAAATTGATGTCGAACAGGAAACTCTTCGGTTTCAGCATTTGGGTTCATGAGACTGCGGGAACTTTGGACGAATACTTGAACGCGTAAAACGAAGTGATCTAAATGTAATTGCATACATTATCATGTCTTTAGACCGAGACCCTTGTACTCTGACCGAGATCTTCAATTTCAACGTTGTCCTCTGACCGAGATTTTTTAGGGTCTCGGTCAGAGGACATTTTCGTGGTTTTTGGAGATTTTGAGAGGGTTAATTGATATAAATAAAAAATTTCTTTTGCATAGATGTTAAGAGCATGGATCCCTCCTATGTTGTGAAATTTCATCGATTCCTGACTAAATTTCTGGTTTCAGCATCCATATGAAATTTTTGGGAATATTCAAATTCTCTGGTCGAAAAAACAGATAAAAATATTTTTAAATCAATATTGCTCACTTGTAACGGCATCAAACTGAATTTTCTTTACGGATTTATAAACTAGCACACTAGAGGATTCGTTTGGTGCAAAACTTTTCATGGAAGAATAAATATTCTTCGAGAAAAGGTACCTCGGTCAGAGGACAGAAAACGTCTCGGTCAGAGGACATTTTTTTCATTGGACAATGGAAACCCAGTGAAAATTCAATGATTAATATTGATTATAACATTTAAAATTTGACTGTCTTAAAGAGCTGATCTTCTTCTTTCAGATGATATAAATATTAGTGGGTGTATTTTAAAGTATCTAATCGAAAATCCGTGTTGAAGTGAGAGTACTGCAACTTTGGACATGCCTTTTTGGTCTTTTTTCGGCAAAAAACAGCAACTAGTGAAGAATGTCTTGGCTTTGTGAATTTTTAAAAACCATGCCATAATTGATGAGATCTTTACGGTTTGATTAAAAAAAACTATTGAAATCGGTTCAGAAATATGGATTTTACAAATCAAAGACACATTTTCGTCAAATGTTGTGGAATAAATTGGATTTACCCGACTGCTCATACTTGACAGTGGCTTCAGCAAGCCTCCCGTTGAGATCAGACTGAGCACGAAGAAGATTAAGGCGGTTTATGTGACAGGAATCAGCGGTGAGACACGCATTGGCTCGTCTTACCCTCCTCATAGCTGTTCTGACTTTGGAGGAGAATTTGGGCTGCCATGCAGACTTGGGTTTGTATGGTACGGCTTCATGGGCTGCATTAGAAATATTTGCAGTGAAATGGGACCAGATGTCGTCAATGCTATCATCGCCTGTGAAATTCCAGTCTGAGTTCCGTAGTAATTGATGATACTTCTTCCAATTAGCTTTAGAAATAACAGCGACTATCACAGAGGAGTCATCAATGCGGACAGAAACGCACATAGGAGCACTAAAGGTCAAAATCGCAAGGTCGGATGCACCAAAGAGTTCATTAACACGCAAATTTTCAATGGGAGTATCAGAGGCTGAGAAAATCAAATCAAGAATTGTCTGGGAAGCTGGGCGTGTAGGCTTCTGAACGTGCTGATGCAAAAATTGGTCAGCACTCCACTGGACAAATCGATTTTTACAGTTGAAAAAAGCACTGGCAGTCCATGAAATATGAGGACAATTTAAAGCACCAATCAGTAAATAACTTTTAGCATTGTAATATAGACAATTGGACAAATTGTATAAAAAAATATATAATAAAAACAAAATTAATTTTGATTTTATTATAATACAAAC
>CAJQUW010000837.1:0-12500 GCA_907163375.1 Prostheceraeus crozeri
CGCTGTGTTTCTTGTGGAGTTTTACTTGCTACTCACGTCCTTAATGTTGAAAAACGCTAGATAGGGCCGGTTAACTGCATTTTAGTAAGTCTTATTCTTTCTGGCATAATGTAATAATCTGAGATACGCAGTTATCCTTGCATGTATATTTATGTGGGTAGCAGATAAACTGGGTTTTGCAGACAAAAGTAATCGAACCTTCGAACTGGGCTCACGCTGTTTCTAAGAATCAAGCGAGCTCACAGCGGATGGTAGCAAAATGTATGTTCACAAAGTTAGGCTATCTGATAGCTTTTCTACGTTAATTATTATTCCTCAAACCTCTCATCTTCACTACCAGCCTAAGTCAAATACTTTGATGACATTTTCTACATTCATGAATATGAAAAAAGAACAATATTTCATTATTGCCCATATTGGCAAAGTAAAGAGGGAAATAGGAACCATATCTTTTTTCATTGATGTTCGAAAGTTGTCGATGATACAGAATTAAACACCAACTTTGATTCAAGGCTTATTGCTAAATGGTTCCATGAAACCTCAATAAAGTCTATTTATTATCGATTTACGTTTCAATAACCAATTATCTTCTCTCTATCTCTAGCTCTCATTATTTCACAATAGGGTGCAATATTATTCCCAGAAAATCGCCGCTTATTTTGGTTAAGGTGAAAATAATAAAGATAAGGTACATATTCCATTTTCTGTGATTCTTGTTGGGACTTGAAACTTTCATCAGCTTTTCATGCGTGGCCTTCTTGGTATTTAATAGTGAACTTTAATGGATGAATATTACAAAACACAGAATGTATTTTTCTACATTTGATATTATACAAGCCAAAATTAGTTACACTGCTGACCGAAATGCTTGTATGATGTCTTCATTTGACCAGTTTCTTCTCAAAATGCTTGTATTGCTTATTTATGTGGTGTCAAAATAACACAACATCAGTTTTTTAAGTAAATGAATGAATTGTCAGTTGAAATACCTTTGTACATCGAATACGCTTCTTATTGTAAATTTTGTGCACAGGTCCGTATCACGTTGTAGGTCCAACTGCACTTAACAAATTTCATAAAAACGGATCACCTAAGATATGTCGAAATTCAATCGATTCCCAGGCCTTCGATTCGTGTCGCACATCAATCGTGCCTCACTCGTGTACTTCAAGTCTTACATGCAAGTGTGGCATTACCTCATATTTAGAATGCATTAATTAAATTTTGCATCGCTTTTGGTGTAGGGAATTCCAAAAATATTTTGGTCTAATGTATTTGGGATGGTCAGAAATTATGAGATATATGCTTATCATTAAATTCATGTGCTAAGATGCATGAAATCTTGAAAGAAGAACTGAAAATAAGAGACGTACCTGTGATCTCGAAAATAAGAAAGCAGATGAACAAAGCTCTCCAAATATTCGCTGTGGGGCTACAGGGCAAAGTGTTGACCAACATGCTTCATCACCATAACTAGCAATTTACAGGCTCAGTGATCCCGTTCATTGCCTTTGGCCCCGTGCTATTGATCTTCTGCTCGGAATAGTCGAAATATGAAATTTTATTAGGATCATAAAAAATAATTCATTAATGACTTTTATTTGCTGAAACTTCCATAGTCCCTGCAGTCTGCACGGTGACTCGAATACATGCATGGTGTAAACATCTATCTCGTAGTCGAACATGCAAGTATAGTGACACAACTGAATTGTGATATAAGTACATGTACAATGTTGAATTCAAAGACAAATATAAAAGTTTTCAAAAATTTGTCCTGTATTATTCAAAACTATAATTCAACTACAAATAACTGCCAAAATGACAGCTAAATCAATCCCGGAATCATGTGACTAAAATCTTGCTTGGGATTGCATTCTCTAGAGGCGATTCTTCAACAGCACAGTGACGTAAAAGCAAATAATAAAGGGTATATTATGTCTTTGTTCTCTCGCCCCACCGTTTGCAGACGATTTCTAAACACCATCTTTGCCCGTTCATTGAATAGAATCAGCGCACATAAGAAAATTGTTGAAAAAGTTGAAAAGAGCTGTTGAGAAGATTTAAGTAAAGCTTAAGCCCTACATGTTCTTACTCTTACACTGCAAGGATTCTTAAGACCACAAACTCAAGCATATATATATGAAAAGAGTGAGAATATCACAATTTCAGTCAATAGAGTCACCCATTCTGTGATATTACTGTTTCCTTTACTAGACCGCCGATCTAGATGCAGCAATATATCAAAGGAAAGCTTAAAAATGCACGCTACCTCTGTGCCAGATTCACTATCAAACTCCATGAGATTTTCTATTGAGAAAAATATTGCGACTTGTTCAATTGAGTGATCATTACCCTGTTACCACCACAGAATTAGATATTTTGTTTATCTTCTTCGGTTTGCTAGAAGTGTGATTAATTCGAAATCGCCGGCACCATCGAGGAACTTACTAAGTGGCAAAAAGTAATTTCTAATACCTTACAGGAGATATGACAAAAGTCGTGCGTCGCATGCGGATAATGTGAGTTCCAGCAAAGCGCTTCTGATTGCCCATATTTTTTTCAGATCGAAGAATTCAGATCATTCGCACAAGTCTTTCTCCTAAATGTTGGCCCTTCCGATCAATATAAAAAAAGTAGTAAAAGGTGTACGAAGCTTAGTTTGATTTTTTGGATGTGATTTCACCATCTGTCTTCTCAGCATTCCTCACTGCCAAGTGCATACACTGAATCGAATGGTATAGGTTGAAAGGTGAATGTCTTACGTAATATAGATACAAATACAATTAATTCAATGTTACAATGGACAGAACAATGGAAATGTATAATGGACATGAATGGAACAATACAGCTAGTGAATCCTAAAATAACTAGTATCAGCCTAAAGTGCAGAAATACCAGCAGGAAGAGTTTTAAGACACAAAAACTATTTAAAGGCCTAACGCTAATCACATAAGCACCCTTAGCACAACTGAACTACAATTTTAAAAAAGACGACAATTATAGAACTACCCAGTCGAATTTCACTTGTTTGTTGAGAGTGTTAGGACACAATTTTTTAATGTAAAAAGCTTCTTTGATATTTAGGAGCAATCCATCACTATCTGATTGCCAGAATTTTTAAAATTTTCAGGTTACATCTGAACTACAATTCATTCGGTGATCCAAAGATCGCCGAGATTTTTGGACTTATGCTCTTAACTCTATGTTTAGGTTGTCGAGAGTTTTACAATGTAGGTAAACGAGGATCAACCTCACATGTGAAACAATAAACAACACCTGATATCAACATTAAGGAGTTCTGTCCTTGTTCGAAAAGTACTTATCAACTTGTGCAAGTGAACACCCACTAAACCTTGCTGTCAGGATCAATCCGATTAAAAATGCTCTGAAGTCTCTTCTTAAAGAACAAGACTGCTGTCCAAAAAAAAGGAATTTTAACAACAAGGCAGTATGATTGATCAGACTTGCCAGACGGGTAAGAAATTTTTATATCTAGAATTTTTGGTGGTATCAAATGAATGAGGACGGGTAACCAATTGGGTATTGACAATTGTACTCAGTTTATCAATTTCATTGTAGGAAATTAAAGCCAGGAATTACAAACTAAATAAGCTCGGTTGATCAATGGTGTATAACAGGCCTCGCTCCCATTGTAAGGGGCAACAGGCAACGTAATTCAACACCAGATTCGTGTACGTGGTTTACGTAGAGACAGTGGTGTTCACAACATTGCTTTCGATGTCTTAAGTTTTATATCCACAAATGGAATGGACTTCATACCATTTCTACAGTGAATTTGAGATTATCCATGCCACGAGTTGATATATCCAAGGAAAGTCGAATGAACATCATCCTCAAACATCACAAAATGTCTCTCACTGAACCTAGAGCGTAAAACCTTACGTTCCGACAACTCTGCTACAAGTATTATCCCTCCTAGTGAACCGCCACGAAGAGGTTACTTAAGGTTGGGATAACGGACTGCCCAACCGCCAAACCATCACGCTGAACTATAAATATCATGAACTGAAAGGCACCAGTACGAATTTGCGAAGATTCCTAAACACATCTTGACTAAACGCGTTTAAAGAACCATCACCATTGTAGACCTTTCTCACAAGCGATGTTGATCGTTTCAGCCAGAGGGACTTTCGTGAACAAGCTTCTCACTATCAATGCTAACTAACTTGGAGTCCAGGCGAGAATTGATATTTCGAGATAGCATCAACAAGCTGACAATACTTTGTACTGAAAACTCCATTATCAATAATAGGTGTGATGAACTGATTAAAGATATTTCGCTAATTTATACTCAGAGGTACCGTGACTGGCGACAATAGGTCGCCAAGGAGTACCCTGTTTATGTACTTTAGGCAGTGCCGTAAAGTTGCCACAAATTGGACGCCTATTGGATTGATAAAACTAACGTTTTTGACAGTCCACATTCGTATTGACATGTTTGTTCATGTAACACTTCAACATTATTCTGCTGCTTAACAAATGGATGAAGTAGCAACATCCTCATCATCTAAAATGTCACATTGGCAAATTTTTCCGAGTCAATGATAGCATTGAGCTTGTGAGCAATGTCACGTATTAACACTGCGATACCATTACCCTTTGTCAAGCGGCACGATTTATATGCTGTCATATGTTTGTTTTTTTATCAGATTCAACTTGATTTCTCATCAGGGGCCTTAGTAAAATTCACCAAACCTTATTGGTAAGGAGTCAAAGCGGTTTTTAAGTCGTTCACAGCTGAATTGACATTTATGCTATTCTACGGAAATAGACCAGTTTCTCGATTTGGCATTGAGGATTAAGTGACCATCCGTCCCGGCAACTGTGGGATTGCTTCAGACCTGACCCAGTAACTCAACAGGTCATCAGACAACTGCAAGTCCCTTAAGTTCTTGACCGTGTCACAGGAGTTTTCTAAACTTACTTTGGCAAACCATAATTTTCTGGAACTTATCTTTGTGAATCTCCTTTCCGCTTAGAGTTTTTTGAGGTTTCTCTAACAAAGAACTTGGGAGAACCAACAACTAACGACCACATAAAGATAATCCTACAGATATCCTCCTCACTTTAGATCGTTTTTTTCCTCATTGTTTCAACTAGACCTACAGTTGCTAAATAATAAGCGCCAATTTTACGAACTTGCCGCTCCCGCACGTGTGTGAGATAGACGGTTGTGGAATCTATCAACTTTAAGAATTTTGGAATACAACTATGCATCAGACATGTTCAAGAAAGGAAATATCACACAAGTCCGATTCAAATTTTGAAATTGCTTTTTTCAAAGAAACTTTAGGGTTTTGAAAGACAGATCATATTTGTTTTCCGGTTCAACATGTGAAAAAGACACCGCATTGTAATGTTTAACAGCCCACGTTACCACAAAAAAATATCATGTTCACTACTCACTTTAAGATACTGGAGCAAACAACATTCGTCAGTTTGACAATTGGAAATTAAAACAACACGAATCCAGGAAAGAGGTGGAGTAAAATAATGTCATTACATGGAGTCCATTAGAACACGAGTGGCTGTACTTTGCTTCTGCAGAGTTATGTCGGAAACGTAAAGTTTTACGCTAGGGTAAATGACGACATTCTTGTGATGTTTGAGGATGATATCATTCGACCCTTTCTTGGATTCTATCAACTCGTGCATGATAATCACAAATTCACTGTAGAAAATAGGTATGAAGTTCCATTCCATTTTTGATATACACTTTGACATCGAAAGCAATGTTGTGAACACCACTGTCCCACCGTAAACCCACGTACACGAATCTGTGTTGAATTACGCTGCCGTTTGCCCTTACAATGGAAGCGAGGCCTGTAACTAACCTTGATCACCGAGCTATGTATTTTTGTAATTCCTGCTTAATTTCCACAATGAAATTGAAAAACCTGAGTCCACATTCAAACCCAATGGATACCCGTCCACAATCATCTTGGATCCCAACCAAAAAATGCCTAGATAAAAAATTTCTAACCCGTCTGGCAAGTCTGATCAATCATACAGCCATGTTTTAAAATTCCTTTTTTTGACATGCAGTCACTGTTCTTTAAGAAAGAGACGTCAGAGCATTTTTAATCGGATTGAACCATGAACAGCAAGGTTAGTGGGTGATCACTTGCACAAAGTTAAACGCTACTTTTCGAACAAGGACAGAACTCCTTTAATGTTGAAATCAGGTTTTAATATATTGTTCAACATGTGAGGTTGATCCTCGCTTTACCTACATTGGAAAAACTCTCAGACACCTAAACATTAGAGTTAAAGACATAAGTCCCCAAAACTCGAGGCGATCTATTGATCCACCGACTGAATGTAGTTGCAGATGTAACCCTGAAACTTTTTAAAAACCTGGCCTCAGAAGTGATGGATTTGCCCTAAATATCAAAGAGAAGCTTTTTAACATTAAAAAAATGAGTCCTAAACTCAACAAACAAGTGAAAATCGATGGTCGTTCTATAATTGTCGTCTTTTTTTAAATAGTAGTTCAGTTGTGTAAGGGTCTAAAGTGATTTAGCGTTAGCCTTAACAAGTTATTGTGTCAAAACTCATTCCTGCTGGTAATTCCCTGCACTTTTAGGCCTCGCTACTAGTAATTATAGTTTCACTAGCTGTATTGTTCCATTCATGTCCATTATACATTCCATTGTTCAGTCCATTGTACATTGAATTTATTGATTTGTATCTATATGAATCGAATGTTGGCCAAGACAGCGATGTGTGCGAAGTGATATTACAGCATACACGCATCTCTCAATGGCTCTGGTGTCCTCTGCTGACAGCTTATTGCTTGCCATTTCCAATAGCAAGCGATACACGAATTATCCATTCGAGAAGGAGCAAGTTGTCAAATTCTGTGATGTGCCATTTCGATATTAAGGCTACATATAACCCTTCCTTTCTAGGAAACCGAAGCGCGCGCAGATGAATCTAATTCTGTGATTACCACTGTCCGCCAGACACAATAGCACATACAAGTTCATCATAGTTCATTTGGAAGCTGAGAATATAAGCTCTCCGATGAACTTGCTCCCACTCGAATGTTGTGATCCCACGATGAATTCGTGTAGCTATACAAATAGTAGTTTGGATATATGTGATAAGCCCATGATTATAAACTATTTTAAATAGGATGTAAAGTTTAATCATACTGTAGTTTTCTATTTGGAATTCATTAAGGTATATATATCAAGCATACCTCGTATAATGGTGGCTTCTTTTTCAAACACACACTCAGCCACCGCTCACTAGATTCTTTCAGCCTCTTCTTTAGACTATAAAGCTCCTTGACATGAAGAGTTATATATCTCTTTTATTAGTGAAAAAAGGAAATTTTCTCCCCCACGTAAATTGCGAGATATCTCATTCTCTCGATATTGTCGGTTTTTCTTCAAAAATCATCTCACTGCTATAATTCCAGGTTACAAATGTTTGATCTACTCTTGGTACAATAAAGGAATATTCGTTCGACATGCAAATATTGCAAAGGAATCACGGATACTTTGCTTCTTCTTTCCTTTTCATGATTATCGATTTAAAGGACAGGTTTGTCTTCGAATGAATTAATTCGGCAGATGGAGTAGTTGGCTAAATGGCAAGGAAAATTTATCGATAGATTCGTATATGAAGACAATCGCTGCCATAATTTTTTTTCTTATTCTATACTATTAGGACGTAACAAGGTGGATCTGAAGAGGGATTAATTATCACTCCTTTCTCAGGTTCATATTTTAGACCCTATCTGAAGGCATAACTATACGTTGCAGAATGATTGGTTAAAAATGCAGCAGAATTAATGCATCGTTCAAAACACTTTCTTTCCCTTTGGCTAGCATGATGAGCGATAATTCTTCATCTCTTCGTATTGAAATTTTGGCACGGAAGATCGCTACTTTTTGATTATTCTTGCATTTCACTGTAACAGAGCCAGTTAAAATATGACGATTTAATACTTAGGTATTTCTCTTACTTTCAAAGATGAATTCAAAGAAGGTATTGAATAAATGTTTAGCATTGGTACATTGCTGTGTTATATCGATAGATCAACAAATAGATATTATCGAGTCGCAGGTGGGAGCATGCCACATTTCAAATGGAAGGTGACGCCTGTGTTCCCAGTTCTTGGCATATTTATTTGCCTCTACCCCCTGTAGGTGATAGATTTGTGTCATTGGCTTTCTCTCCAAGCGATTTAGGAAGCCGAAAATTGGCACTATGACAATAGCATGGCATGTGCTTGATGTGCGCAGTGTGAGTGCATTATGGTGCAATGGGGGAGATGGGAGGTCATGGCCAAACAACCCATCATGTCCCTTCCTAAGTTAATTTTTTCTTAGATTCTCCTCCAATAGATAGGCAATTTTCAAAAGTTGCATGGTATGTTTCGTTATAATCATCAAAATTGCAGTTAGAATATTAATGGACACATTGGAAAAGATCGCATGTGTCCGTCATTGTAATCCATGCAACTCACGGTGTAAAAATTCTCCGTTCGTCATGATCCAAGTTTTTCAGCTTCTGTTGTTTATTCACCAATAAAACAAGAACTGTGGATAAACTTGCACGCTCACGGTTGATTAATGTGAGACAGATATTTGTACTGCATACATTGCCGGTAGCTGATGTCGTGACTTGCCTCTCGAGATATAAAATGCATGTAATTTTGGAATGATTGTGCTCGGTGTTTCACAGAAAATGGAAACGTTGCTTTCCCTGCGATTGCAGACCAATACTAGATTATGCCCATTATCTATAAGAAAGGAATTAGGCTATTCGAAAATTTCGAAATCTTGCACAAAGATGATACTGTCGATCGATGATTTTCCAATGACCCCCCATTCGTGGATCACGCCGGTTAATGCTGAATAGTATAAACACATTGCAATTTAAAAAGTTAAAGAAAAATGAAACACTTTGATAGCTGCACAATTCAGGCCCCAACGGAGTAGCTAGAAAATTCAAGCACGGAGTGACTTTTGTCATCATACACATAGGTTGACGTCATCAAAAAATAAGTTGCCTCGTCTCAGAAGCGATTGCTAGAAAATTATTATTCAATGGACCATCTGCTCCACAGCAGGCTTCGTGCGAATCTTTCTGCTGGAAAATTTGACCAGTTTTTTCCTTTCACTACAACTTCGAGCGAATAATTAACGGTGAATTAGTACTGGGAGGTAGTATTGGAAACGCACCCACATGAACATGACAATCTAACAGGAAATCGTTTGTGCTTTGATTTGCTAGTTAGGAAGGATGTTACGACAAGATGTAAGTTGATAACTGGTTGTAAAATTTCATGTAAATCAGGTCAAGAATTATTGGCCTACATGCCTAGATACAAACAAAGAATTTGTGCTGGGTTTTTCATTTATTTCCGCCCATCGACACTTTCATTTTTGAAATTTCATTAGTTAGATAGGGAACTCCATATTCTTGCTTCCATGTCGAAGTAGAAACATACATGTTCACTTCCACGTTTTAAGATTTATAGTGAAAGCATAATTTCAACAAAAAAATCTGAATATAGTGTCTTATTAAATTAGCAATATACATGCAGATGCCATCATAATGATTTTTAGGATGTTGGGAATAAATCATTGAATGATTTGAACGTTTTAACTAAGCAGGGGGGGGGCGTGCTTAAGCGCACTGTGTGAGCCAGATTCGACATAGCAAAAAACATTTACAAATAAAAATGTGCAAAACATTTGAAATTTAAATTTGCTGGTGCCAGCGTTGGCACCAGCATCATATGTTAAAATGCCAGCAGCCAGCAAAACCCTGCTGGCAAAAGGGAATTGACTATCCCTGATTATATGCTTTGTTGCGGCAGAGGGATTGGATCTTAATGCGGTGCGGTTTCTGAATTAGTATAGCCATAATACACTTTTTTGTGATGTAAGTTGCAAATAATCATGGCCATAAAAATTATCCAAAGAAGAACTCTGTTAATAAAGAGCAAATTTGAGCCCCGTTATCAGCAGAGATGATGCATATTACGGCAAAGTGAAGCCTGATAATATCGAAATAAAGGTTCAAAAACAATACTGGTGGTTACTTAAAATCAGTTTAGAACACTGTTTTTCAGAAGCATCTAGCAGCAGCAGAAACATACATTTTTTCAAAACCAAGTATAAACACAGGTCTAAAAAGAGGTATAAAAACAGGGCTTTTAATCTCATGATTATAGCACATATAAAAGTCATGTTTAAGAGTACGGTTTTAAATTACAGCTCATGAGGCAACTTCTTGTAACTAACTAAAGGCAGCTTATTTGTAAATAACTTTAATGTAGTTTCGACTTCTTTTAACGGTTTCTGTTTCACTCAAACGTCTGTTCAAGTTCAATAAATGTCTGAAAGGAAATTTACTGATTTTCCGCGTGTATGCGGTGTGGTTTTAGCAGTTGGATTAAGTACTACTGATAATTTGACACGAATTTCTGAAACCCCTATCAAATGTAAAAGTCCTGCAAATCACAAAATACAGATTCCTGCTTGATAGAAGAGTTGACTTTTCAGCAACATTAGTTCATTCTGTTACTATTCAATGAAAGACTCAATTGCCTCTTGTTTTTTAACTCCTTTGGATTTACTATCAAAGATTCGTCCGCACTAGAGATAAATTTCTGTGAAGGGGAATTGCCTGCCGTATGTATGTGTGGAGGGACAAACTACTTAGCCATCTCGTTGATTTATGTTCGAATCCCAGTCAGACGAACTCTGCTCGCGTCGGTGAAGGTGTACGCGTTTCATGTGCACATAATTTGTGGCGCAAATCAATGTAAAAATAGCCAAGAATTTATTGAGTTTAGGCCTACTAGCAAGGAAACATAGAAAAACATTCCTAAAAAAAGAGTTTTTATGATTATGGACGGGCGTAAACACTCATATTCCAGGTGGGCTCCTCAATCGGCATACCTACAATAAAGACACTAAGACATTTTTTGCATTTTAAACTTTTCAATGAATTTTCATGGTCTGAAGAGAAATTGTGTGATGCGTTACTATACAGCCACTTTGCTACACTTCACATGAAGTGTGGCTGTCCTTTTCTTCATTATGCATCAGCTCAGTCACAAAGGTTCTAGAATTCTAGGCAAAGTCTGAACAATTTTGATTAAAAGCGACACAATAATGTATTGAAAAGATATCTTGGTATAGCAAGCCATCTCGGATTATATTTCAACCGCCATTAAGGAAGAAAATGGCTCCTTACATGCCACTAACAAGATTCCTTGTCCCCTGAACAGAGCACAAAATTTTTGAAAGGAAGATGACTCCCTGGGATTTTCAACATTGTCCCTTTTAAAAGACAGAAAAAAACATACCACTGCTCAAAATGACAACACACTCTTCATGAGTTCCACAAAATTCGGTCACAGAATGTGACTGCGCTTCATGCATCAGGTGCGCTCAATGAGCCCGCAAGACTGAATGCTTTTCTTTTGAAAATTGACCAATTTTCGCATCATGTCGTTGTTAGTTAATCAAAAGGTCTATCTTCGTTTTTGGCTTGAGCAACAAGATTCAAGTCACTTTTTGAAGCAGTTGCAAAACTATGATGCAAATTAAGCTCATAGCCGGCAGTTAATCAGACTGCAGTTTCCTACGGCTGCCAAGCTCTGCTTCGTTCCCGCACTCAGGACTGACACTGCGTCTGATGAAGACAACCATCGATGGTGGAGACCAAGGTTGTGTGTTGGGTTGCTGGTTTTGGACCCAAGGCGGGGGTGTCTAACCTAACCCCAAACCTAAAAGAAGAATAAGACTTCTACTGTAAGTCTGACGAATGTATTTTCTCTTCGTGTCGTGCTATTTTTCGACAATATTCACATTTCCATTGAGTATCTAACCTACTACCTATGCCTACTATCTACTACTACTATACTGCTACTGTCACCCCGTCGCAGCGTCTACGCTATGGCTTGATTGTCTTAGAGAACAGGCTAAAGTCAGTCACTGAGATTCTTGAAAAGAGGGAATAATAGCTATCTGGCTGATGATCATCAATCATGAAATCCATTGTCCCGCAAGGCAATGCCTATGAGTTCTCATGGTCTACCTATGTTATTGTCTATCGAGCTACTACAATAAAGAGATGCTGCTGACTTATTACGGCTAGCGATAGCGAATAGCGCTATCAAATGTAACTCTATAAAATTTAGTTGTCTGATACTAATTGGCCCACGCTAGTAGTTAGCCTTTGAGTTAGGCCTATGGCTGGTTGTAATTATTTGTCATTGAACATTGTAGGTCTAATCATGAAAAGAAACATATTAGCACATAATTAAGACTGGGGTTGGTGGGGGGGGGGGGGGGGGGGGGGGGGGGGGGGGGGGGGGGGGGGGGGGGGGGGGGGGGGGGGGGGGGGTGGGGGGGGGGGGGGGGGGGGGGGGGGGGGGGGGGGGGGGGGGGGGGGGGGGGGGGGGGGGGGGGGGGGGGGGGGGGGGGGGGGGGGGGGGGGGGGGGGGG
>CAJQUW010000838.1:0-17445 GCA_907163375.1 Prostheceraeus crozeri
CAGAGGCACCAGAGCTAGTGAGAGATGCGTGCGTGCTGTGATTCACTTCGCACAACACCAAACAACCACATCGAAGGTTGGCTACATTCGATTCAGTGTATGCTCTATGCAGTAAGAACTGGTGATATGACGATGGTGAAATTATCAAGTGACTAATTTTCGTACGCCTGCTACTTTTTTTAATTATGATCGAAAAGGGCCAACAATATGATGATGATGTTATATTTGTAGCAAGAGTTCATACAACATTCACATTTTAAATGTTTAATTAACATTATCAAGCCCAAAACGGGCTGCAAAGTACAGTAAAAGAAAACAACAATTAATTAAACATAATAAATAGGATACAATTACAGATGTCGCATCGAATAAAGTTTAAGAAGAAATTGATTTTTTAACACTCCTGTTACAGTTGCACATTACTTCATGATTATAGGAGGGAATGCCATGATGGTCTCATCTACCGTGAAAAAAAAATATGACGATTACTAACGTTTTGATAGGGGGGGACAATAATTTTTGATGGGTATCTTCATATTTGTGCGACCAGTGTAGGAAAATAATTCTGCTGTGTTAACATCACACACCAGATTCACTATCTTGAATTAAAACAATAAGCTTGTAACGCAGTCGGCGAGCTTTCAAGGACTTAACAAATTTAAATTGTGCCAAAATATGGAGAAAACTTGTGCGCGATGATCTGAATTCTTCGAATCTGAAGGAATTTTGGCAATCGAGGCACTTTGCTGGAACTCGCATTATTCCACGCAGCGACGCACGGTTTTTCCTATCTGTGTAAGGTATTAGGACTTCACTTTTTTCCCACTTATTAAGTTCCTCGATGTTCGGCGATTTGAATTAATTCAACTTTAGCAAACCGAGAGATAAACAAAGAATCATTTAATGCTGTGCTTATGATAGATCCAGTTTCCAATACATAACAGGGAGCTTCATAGAATGCAATAGGTCAGAGATTCCTGAGAATTGTGTTAACCATTACATCTGCTGCCTCGTCAGCCGCTCTAAGGTCAACACAAAACACGTAACCATCCATGACTTTTGTTACGACCTAGCGCCTACTAAATTTGATACCATCCTGATGCGTCAATTCTTTCAATGAATGTATTCTTGCAAAAGCTTCTGAACTTCATCTGACATTACTTCTGAGAGCGTAGGAGTTTTTAGTAGCTGTTGCATCACTGGGTTTGCATTTTCTGTATGACATCTACGATGTGAACTTTAGTTCTTATCGAATTGGAAGTCGTCTGTGGGTGAGCGTTGACTTCAGCGAAATCATTTATGCGTCACCTCACGTACATTTTAAGGAAAATCCCCCTTGCCAATACTAAGGAAATCTTGGATTGTGTGGAGTGCAAAAGGAACTTGCTCTCCGAATTGGGATTATTCCTTGGCTAGTCTTTTATTTTTAGAGATGCAAGGAGCCAAGTAGGGAAATTGGTAGAGTTTATATTAGTTACGAATTAGTGCAATATTATTTCTGTACTTATGGTAGGGATGCGGAGTCCTATCATTTTGAAGGACTCCGATCCGGGTGGCCAGAATTATATAGCCTTGTTTTTTTTAGAAAAAACTATTCTACATCATAGATCATTGTAGGCTTACCTTAACCTAACTTAGTTGATCATTGCTGTATTAAGTTTCAATCAATTTCGATGGTAATGTTTATGAAATGTCGCTTAAGTCTGATGCATGCGACTCGCTTCCTCCGATTTTGTTGAATTTGTGCATCACACGGTTTTTCTCCAGTCTTTGCAGGGAAATTCCCCATCCTTCTTAAAAAATATGACACTTTCAAAATATTTACATTCAAAATATACACATTCGATTAGAAAGATGTGAACCAGCTTTTTGCTCTTTAATGTTGTTAGTGCCCTGTCTGAAACTGAGGTATCCAAATTGCCATTTGGAAATCCGTTTTATTATTACCTAAGATCGAGTGAAGAAACTCTTGCAGGGGGTTGACACGAAGTGTGTGCGTGACTCTTATCATGTACCATCTACGATATGCGTCAAAGTTCTCCCATGTTCTCGGAACCCATCATAATCTTATCTAATTAGGCGTATGAATCAGCGGTTTGCTCAGCTAGGGATGAACGCAAATCTTGCGCCAATTTCAAAATTAATCACCAAATTATCAAACACACGTTCTTTTTCATACTCTCAATGCCCGAGAGACTGCTTGAGAAAGAGCTCTGAAATTTTATTGGAGCATCATTTGTTGCAGTGATTTGATTGTTCGCAATATGGCCGTACAGTAACGGTAGTTTGATTACATGTGCCCTTATTGATGCAGAAGATTCATTACCTCCAGTCTTCATAGAAATGCATGTTATGTGCATGCCATGTCATTGCTGTAGATTTTAACCTGGTGATTTGATGAGGTTTTTTCATAATATCTAAGTGAAAGAAAATGATAGATTTCGGCTTAGTGTGTAATTCTGTGATCAGTTTAAAAACAATTATCATCGCGTTTTCAAGGGGTGAGGTGGAAACGACAATGCATTGATTTATATTGAGGTTGAGAAGTAGTGGTACACAGAGCTCACGTATTGGCCCTCTTCATTATTTGTTTATAATGTTGCTGACTGATAAAAAACATTCTTCCCATGATAAACTGATAAAATACGCATTTAATGGCTAAAAAATTCGAAAATGTGATCAACTCAGCCGTGTTCTATCTACCTATTCAGACATTGCTGATTGGATTACACACACTGAATGGCATGAATTATTGAGTCATTAATTAAATTTTAAGCAGCATTTTGATTTTTTCTGATGAATAGTAATTATTCAAAAATAGAACCTTTGCTGCTGAAATTTAAATTTATCAAAATTTTACCGGCATGACGTCCTATTTGGAATATTGACGCCAGTATCAAATAATGGTCAAGACATTGTCAGCCCTTATTCATATATCAAGAAATCTCCTGCTGACTTGACTAGATTTGTAAATTTTCCACCTATATCACGAACTGACACCTTTCAAGTTTCTTGGAGGTCTATTTGATAAAAGTCTAGATTAGAAAATTGGAATTTCCACCTTAAGGCATGTCAAGAATAACTCCATTTCGGTATTGGTCTTGTACTTTTCTGCCTTAGGTTATGGATGCCGTATGTGAGCAGCGAGGGGAAGGGATTGCCATATGAACTTCTATACGCAGATGTCCTTATCCTATGGCTGACTCGGAGGAAGATCTTCAAGCGTATTTGCTGTGTTGGATGAAGTTTGTCCTGTAAAGGTTTGAAGATGATGCCAACAATAGACAAAGATCATGTAGCGGGGTGGTAAAAGACAGTGTCGAGAAGACGAGTACCAGGACAGCAAAAAGGCCATGTGTAAAATGCCTTCTAAGGTGTGGGAGCGAACTCAATCCATATGTAAGGTAAATCTGGCCAATGGATTGGTTACATGCGCGATGCTCAAAAGTGAAAGGGGAGACTCACTGCGGCCTGTCAATTACAAGTGTGAGAAGTGCTTATCAAGTATCGACGGATGATGTTGGAAGATTATTACCCAAGTTGCGTTGACTTGCACGGAAACCCGATTGAGAGCGTGGACTGCTTCTGCTTCTTGGTGGATGTTATCGACGTTGCGGTGTGTTTTGAGTCAGCGTTGGTTGCCAGAATACGGTGTGGTTGGTGAAAGTTTTGGGAAGTCTCCTTAGCCTTACGTACATCGAAGTCACCGTCCATGGAGTCAAAGGCCAGCTGTATGCTTGATGGGTCTGGCAAGCATTGTTGTGGAGATGGTTGTGGGGATGTTTTTTTTTTTTTTTATTTACTTTGGGTTTAAGTTTTTTTGATTTTTTTTTAATTTTTTTTTACAGTTTTTATTTGTTTTTTTTTTTGGTTTTTTTTTTGTTTTTTTTTTTTTATTTTTATTTTTTTTTTTTTTTGTTTTTTTGTTGTGTTTTTTCTTTATTTTTTTTGTTGTTTTTTTTTTTATTTTTGCTTTTTATCTTTTTTTTTGTTTGTTTTTTGTTTATTTACAGTTGTGAATCGTGGCCCCGGCTCGCAAATCATGAAAGGATGCTGCTGTTGCGGAGATGCGCATTGATACGTTGGATGTTGCGGAGTGGTGAATTTTCAGAGGAGAACGGTCTCATGACGAACTGCGACAGGAAATGGGGTAGAGAACATCTTGGATTCGATCAGAAGATAAAAGTTGCGCTGGTTTGGCATGTGCGGAGGGAAGAGCGAAGTCGGAATGTGTCAAGAAAGTTACGGCATGAAGTATCTGGCAAAAGTGTGTGTTGGACGCCAAAGGAAGAAAGACCTGGTGCGTGTCATCGCCGAAGACTGCAAAGTGTTGGTGCTTCATGAGCTGATACACACGATCGCCAGAAGTGGGAGGGAGCATCATCATGGGAAATCGTCTAACCCAGCATCTTCTGGCCACAAGGAGTGAGTGGTTAGGCCATGTCTAGATAGAGCTTCTCGTTTATTTGTATTGTCCAATTGAAACCCCTTTTATTACAAAAGGAAACTAGTAGTTATTTACAATGCTTGTTGTGCGAGCATTTTGTAATAACGGGCCCCTCTTGTGGTTCGTCAAGGGAATGTTTTTCTCTAATTTGATACACTACGAGTACGTGACTATGCACAAGCGGACCTATCTGGCCTTTTTTGAATTTTTTTACTTCACTTTTGGATAAATCGAACCATAGCTTCATTAGTGTGGCGGCCACGTTTCTACCTACTCTGGTAAGTTGCTCATACCTGAAATCCCTCTTTTCTTGTCAGGTGCAATTGATCGATTGATCGAACAGTGGATTTCTTCGTTGATATCTTTTTGTTTCGTTGGACACGTTATTGAATACAGTCATTTATTGTAGATAGGCCTAACTCTCATTTTGTTAGATGTTCAATTGCCTATTAAAATGTCTTCGTATCAAATTGGTAATAAGCTCACGATTCTCATTATGAGGCGCGTTTTATCAATAAACGTTTACTACTACTTTATTTTTGATGATCAGCCTATATAGATAACATTCTTTTTCATGTCACTTTTGAAATAAATTAAGGACGACAATTTTTTCAAGTGCGTATTCATGTAGAAAACTAAAAGTTAAGTAAACAATTGTCTTAAAATGAGAGGTTCATTGCATTCCTGGCTATTAGTATGTTAGTCGGAGGGATGTCATGATGTTTGGTATGCCAGGAAGAAGATTCTGAATTTCCTTCATTCAGTCTTAACACATTCTGGAATGTGCATCCTTTAGCGGCTTTCTTTTTATTCAAGTGGCATGACATGCATCTTTATCAGCCTGAGTAATTGTTATTCATTTACACTTTTTATATACAGGGTGGATACCATACCTTGTCAGTTATTATTTTCAGGAAAAAACGGCAGGTTTTCCAGCTACATTTATTGTATCTAGTAAAACTATACAAGTATCATAGGTATCAGAAAAATATGTTAAATAATACAGGGTGTTTACCGACCGGGAAAAGACAGGGAAAATGGAGATGAAGATAATACTTGGAATTCGAAAAACATAATGGTTAAAAACAGCTCTGCGTTTGAGCATAACTTACCTTTTTTTTAAGTAGTATGGGTGGTTTATGTTATTGAGTGTAGACTGTAATATTTTAGCAGCTTATCTTTTTTCGGGGGAGACTACAAAGCTGAAGTGAGATTTACTATGAATGTAAGGAGCCAGTCAAACATTTCGTTCGTCGTTTAAACTTCGTATAAGTGAGGCACCTGCACTGTCGGCGTATATAATCAAATCGAACGTGCGATTTGAAATTTTGAATAAATCGTTAGAATTTGAACAGCAAACTTCATCGGGATGATCGCGAAACCGCAAGAAAATATAAAATTTAAGTGTAAACATAGATTTTTTCTGCAACTATAAGCATTGAATTTGTTTAAGACATTTCATTATTCATTCATTAAATTCGGACAAGGATTTAATATCCACCCTTGTAATACAAACCCTCTACACATGCAGTTATTTGGTTTTTTGATTTAATCCTTTCAATACCCATTGCGCAGACGTAATTCTGTAGTAGATTCCGTCAAATCCATCCTCCTTGTCAAAAGTTCCCTGGCAATTGCGGAGCATGCATTTGTCCTTCACAATTTGAACCCTTGATTTGCAATGGTTTCTTCGACATATTTTCAATTTGGTCTTCAGTGCTAACATAAAATTGCACCTAATGTAATATTGACACAAATAAGCTAATAGGAAAAAAGCAATCCACCTGCGTGAACTAATCGCATCAGGGTTTTGTTGTTAATTGTCAACTTCTTTCAAATACACTCAGGTTTATCGTCTTCGATGAGATGAATTAGAAATGAAAGAGCAATATTGCGAGGCGACAGTATCACTACTTTTTGAATTTCATAATCTGATTAATTTTGAATCACTTGAGACGGAGATTGTCTCTGGTACCAAATGGTTAGGTAGTAGTTATACCCATAGTTATCAGCACAAGGAAATGTTGAATCATTAGCCCTAACTCATGAATCATGATTTTTGACCTTCATATTCAAAAGTCAGATACTTTCACAGTTTTTAATTCATGCCATGAAAGCACTTAGTTCAAGATGCAATTATTGCTTGTGTTCCAATTTGATAATTTGTGGCAGCCAAAGTAACGATAAAAGACTAGCGCCTAATTGAAGACTTAACCACACAACAGAGGACCATTGTCAAAGAAAGTCGATTGAAAGTTGTTTGGCGATGCGCCGAGCACCAATTCAATTTTCTAGTTGATACATGTGCGATGATATAACGAAGGTTCTAGAACAGGAGAAATTTCAGTGAAGAACTCCCCCCGGCTGGCACAAGAATCGTTTTCGAATTTACAGGAAACATGGATGAAACAATCAATGTCCTGCAAATAGAATGATGGTAAACTAATAGAGCCATATTGAGCAAGAAAACTGCCATCAAATTGTGTAATTGTATTCTAAAATTGACTCGTGCAAGATTTGCTTTTGGAAGACATCCTTGTGTTTAATTTAATGGACATTCCCAACAATTCAAAGAAATGCAATATGTTTCTCAAACGAGCAGTCATAAGTAATAAGCCATCAAAGATAACCAAAGCAGTAACACAAATTAGCAAGTGAAGTTGAACTAACTGGACAGTTTGATGTTCAAATTTCGAAAAGCCTGATGCTGACTGCTTCCAATGCTAGACCGATGAAGAGTGAAAAGAAGTGGTCAGTAAACAAATCAAAATCAAATGGAGCAAGGAAATGTATTCTATCGCGACATCAACGCCACGTAGTAATGTGTGATAATCGAAGTAACTTAAACTGTTCTAGTATGGCATATATCACCTTTTTCTAGAGTAAAATGAATCGGAACCAAAAAGCGATATTGCTAGACACATGGCTCTATCATCAGTTCAAATATAACTGAACTATTCTTACAAAATGAGCTATATTCCATTTCAGTTATTTTCACTGTTTTCATCATTTCTTTTCACACTTTCATAGAACAAAACTATGTAAATGATAGAGAAATTTATTCTTTTAGTGTCCCTATTGAAAGAATAGAACTAATATACTATGGTACAAAGTAATATGATGACGTGGACATCTAAACTTACGATCAGATCGCTCATAAACCATAAGACTTCTAAATTTCTCTGGACAGATAGGTAAGCAAAATTTGAAATTCATTTTTATACATTGTCAGGCCAACATCCCTTCGTGTTGCAAAAGATTCAAATTTTGCAGCTTATTTGGTAATTGCAAAATGCAAGCAACGATACCGTTGCTGGCTGTGTGAACCCGAAAAAATGCAATAAACGGTTGTAACACAAATACAAATTTCCCCCCCCCCCCCCTCTGCCTTGATAACAAAGAAATTTGAATTTGGTGATTGCATCGATTTAGTTGAAAGTATTATATCCCAACTAAAACATTCTTGTGCAACCTTGTGTGACGTCGTGTGTAAAACCTTTCAATTCCCATGAATCTGACAAATGCTACCACGAAGGACATGGTATTGGATCATAATGCCAAGCAATGAAACAGCGTGACCTAAAGTACAGTGCGATCAAAATTCCTTTCTCTGTCTAGATACTTCTCTAAACAACTACAAAGCCGCGATCCGCCATGGCCACGTTTTCAAGTATACGTGTGTCCTGGCAATGGAAACACAATCGGAAGATTTCTTGTTATGACAATTTTGTCTAAAACACAATTTTTTTAGAAAGAAACCATTCCATCTGGGTTTGTGACATCTCAAAACCATAATGGACTAAAAATGGCGATTATAAGTTGAAATCTTCTCCTCAGCATCGTCGCATCATTGACTGTCGAAAAATCTGCGAATATTTGCATCTATCACAGAGAAAAATCCATTCCAAGCAGCACACATATGTATCTATCATCTATCACAAGTTTTCAAAGTTGTCATCTGATGATTCTGGATAATCTCTGGATGACCAGCCAAGAATAGAAATTCGAAATTGGATTCATTATGTAATACTTGGGAAAGACTGACAAAGTTCCGTGGAAGCCGAATTTCAAACGGACGGAAGATCCAACCGAAAACATTGGACCATTGTTATGTAAGGGTCATGGGTCAGTTTCGAGAGGAAAAAGGAGAAGCCACCGATTTCCACACTACGAATGTCCTGGAATGAGGGGGAACAGAAAAGTGAACTATACGTAAATTCTTCTATGCATTCATAATTTCATGAAAACAATCATGATGGACACAATAAGCATTTGCAACATGAGCAGCTACTTCTATAAGGAGGTCTGAACAGTTATCAGGCGATCCGACCTGTGATGGAGACTCTTCTGAGACCAATGACCAATGCTCGGAAAAGCACAGCCAGATCACATTTATAAGGGTTTTAGCTGGATGCGTCAAATGACTAGTGCAAATTATTTTATTTCCATGCGTCACCTTACAGAGAGTGACAAGAAAATGAAAACATTGCTATTATTGAAGTTTTCCGGATTTAGTCTGAGAAGTATTGATGATATAATATCATGCAGTCAACCACAAAAGATGATGTGTATGCAGGAGAATGTTTGCATACAAAAACTGATTTCAATATGAATTCCTAATAATCGAGATGATATAAAGTGGTCCTTGCTGCCCTTCACTCTGAAATGTAATAAATGTGATTTTTGTCGTCAGTGTACTGTCACAAAACAGTGAGTTGGCAATGTTCGACACTCCCTGAAGCTGCAAAGTTTTTGTGCAAAATTTATCATGGGAAGTCTTTTCCACCAAACGTATCTGTGCTTCAACTATACATTCCTTGCTAGAGGGTTATGCAAGATATAACTGAAACTGAATTATTGTCTAAGAAAATAGTATCTTTATTTAAAAAATTGAAAGGATGATGCTCAGACTACCGATGAATATCATCAAATTTCCGATTACTTCGTAAAATCTCGCTGTTCGCACGTACATGCATCAGATTTCCGAAATTTCAATGACATTTGTTAACAGCATGTGCAAGATATTTGTTCATAAAATCTCAAATGTCTCAGTTCTGAGAAAGTTGGTAGAAAAAAATCGCAAAATTAGCAAATAACGCGGAGGTGTAGCACATGCGTTTAGCGCATAAGCATGTGTAGTCTCATGCGTCCTAACTCCTAATGTACTTAAATATACATACATGCTGTGCTGGCAGGCAACTTGTTCTCCAAAATGTTGATTATGCTTATTGACAGTCTGTGTAATATTTAGGAATCCATGCCTGATCATGTATAAGCCAATTTCAACCTATCTGTCCAGAGAAATTTAGAAGTCTATGCTCTAACCCATAGAAGTAGATAATATACTCACTGACATAAATAATGAAACCAACTATCATTGACTTGAATGGAAGTTTGTTTCATTTTTTCTATGGTTTGAGATGATATCTCGCTTTCTATGTATCACCATTGAACTGCATATGATAAGGGAAATGATATAGGACCATCAAATTTCAAAATTTGATATTGATCACAGTAACAGCTAGAAGTTGAACAGAATCATCACCTACTGCCATAGAAATTAACAATACCATAGAAAGTCCTAGAATGGAAATTGCATGAAAATTATGGCACACTCCGGGGGAACTTAGTTGGGGCAAAAACCAAATTTTGCGAGCTGGCTTTCTTGTTTTCGGGTTGGCATTTTTAATTATCAAGTCAATTTGTGATGTGGATTGTTGCCCCTTGTCAAAAGATCATGTACACAAAAAGCAATAATGAATTTACAAAATACTGCGGCGGACAGGGATGGACTAAGAAGGAAATCTTTTTCAAAACGTTCTCTTACCTTCATCTTTTTTGAAATATCGCTCCTCTATAATCTATCGAATAGTATAATCAGCACTCTTTATGCATCTTGTAATGTCGATTTACAGAACATGCATAACTCCAGCTTGAAATAAATCCGTCGGGTATTCATTTTACTTGATTAAAGGGTTCCCCTGTTCTTTACATTTGAACAAGTTTTCAAAATTTTCGCATGCTTTCGAATATCAGCTGCCGAAATATCATCAGGACTATTTTACTGTCATTCAATGATTAATTGAAAAGCATCCAGCGACATTCTACTTATCTGAGGAAAAAATGATTGTTAGGTAAAGAAGCTTTCAGTGTGTCTTTTCCAGGAAAAAGCACTAGGTCTCTTAACCGCTTGACCGAGTAAGAAAATTATCCAATAATTAGAAATTTCAATCTTGTGAAATTCTTGAGATAGTTCTTTCAACCAGTACAGCGACCACTTTTAACCCCCCCCCCTATGACTCTGGGAACCAATTTTTAATTCGTATTCCAGTGATGATAAATTGTAGAATAAGTTGTGAAATGACTGGCACAAATAGACACAGGCATAATTAATCCATGGAATAGTAAGCTATTCACATTGATACATATAACACCCATATCACTTAAAAATTCTCTTGCATGAAGATCCTTGTAATTTGCTGTCAAACGATTTTTTCCACAACCAATTTGGCATATAGTTTGACTATGATATAATGTTTTAGATCGAATCTAATCTACAAACCATAGATTTTTCCATGTGCCATCATTGTATATAGGTAAGATATCAAACTTCCATTCTAGTGTACTATTATCCACTTCTATGCCTACTGCTGACCAGATTTGACTTATGAAATGGCGCTGAGTCTTTTTGACTTTTTGTCACTGAGTATAGTAGATTAGAATGGAAGTTTGATATGTTGTTGATCAAGGAGGTCTAGATATCTATAATTCTACAATTATAGATATCTAAACCTCCTTGTTGTTGATGTGCAACGATGGCACGAAGAAAAATCTATGCTCTGTAGATCAATTTCGATCTAATACATTGCATCATAGTCAAACTATTTGTCAAGTTTCATGTGGAAGTTGCTGACAGCATATTGCAGTTTTTTTGAAGAAATTTTTAAGTGAAATGTTGGTATTGGTACACGAAATAGCCCACTATTGTATTTTGCAGCAGTCATTGAAACTTATCCAATTTTTCAATGCTGGAATACGAATCAAAAATTGGTTTACAGAGTCATAATGAAAGTAGTCAGTGTACTGGTTAATGGAGAACATCTTCAAAAAAATTCACAGATATAAATTATAATTATTGGATAATTTTCTTATTTCAAAATAACGGACAAAGAAAGCGAGCGCTTTTCTGAATAAACACCATTGGAAACTTGCTTTTACTTACGACAACGGAATTTCCTGCTTGTGCAACGTGTATTATTTTACGATGTCAGATGTAAGAGCATTCTGCATTGCCATGGTTCCCACGTTTCTCGGAAAAACCCCATATGCTTAGCTAGAAACTTGACATTACTAAGTTTCAGGGCAGCAATAACATGAACTGCGGGCAACGGTGCGGGCAAGCTTGTGGACCAGGGATTGCACCGGGTCAAGATGCGGATCCTGTTGTTAAATATCCGGAAATCCGGTAGGAGATCTGCCCGGATCCCGGATACAGCGGAGAGCGTTCATGATGAGATGTTGATAGTCATTAATGCTGTGGAAAATCCTAGTTAACGATAGAAGTTATAAAAGTTATGTAACCTCAAACTTGTTTACTCACTTAGAGTTGGGAGTAGCAGCCAAGAATGCGAATATAAATATTAATAGAAATGTTTTTATCCAGGATTATCTCGTACCTCGGTATTGCAATGACCATCTATTAATGTGCAAAAAAGATGAGAGCCACTTTTTCATTGCTTTGTTCATTTTAATTGTCATGTTACCGTTGATGGACTTGTGACCACTGCACCCACTTTATCAATCCCACACCCAACGAATATTAAATGGACATCCATGAGTTCCAAAGCTAATAAACATAAAAAAAGATCCATTTGCGCTTCTCCAATGGAGATTTTATTCTTTATATTTTACCATGATATTGATCCGACTACCTTACACTTACAATGAACAATAGCTGTAATTATCAATAAGCCTATAATAGTTGGATATCTACACATTAGTAAAATAAACACAAATAAAAGCAAGTTTGCTATCTCTCCTTTCTTTTAATATGATATATTTGTTTATCGTTGTTGAATTTGCTTTTTTGATTGACAGTCATGGTCAATGTAAACTTCATTAATTCAGAAATTCAGTTACAGTTATCATGTTTTAAGAAAGAGTACACATCTCTCTATGCTCAGTCTCAGATTGCATTACTGATATTTTAATTGCTTGTAATCATCCCATTGATATTTGAGTTATATGATCAAAGAAGGTAATAAACAAACTGAGAAACCAGAGTGACAACTTGACAATTAGCGATAGCAAAATCCCTAGGATTTCAATATCACTTCATTATAGTATGCTTTTATGTAGCATTTTGAAACGCTTAATTTGAAACTTAATCTTCAGGAACTGGACTATTCAACGTTTCGTGATAATGCAAAAGCGAAGATATTTCAGATATACATGCAGTTTTTATCACTTTTGATCATAGGATCCGGGATCCGCCCGGGTACCTGGGTCCTAGGATCCTGATCGGGTATTTGCAAATCCCTGATGCGGTACAATTGCCCGCTATCGTTGCTGGCACGGGCCCCCACCCAGCTCGGTATCATTGAACATGTCTTATGGAAACAATTATTCACAAATGTCACTCGCCGCAGACGTCCAAACTTGCGCCCCTTCTCTGTTATAGCAGTTCGATATTCGAACGTTTTCTCCCGTGACTGGACTTGTAGAAGTGGTTCGGTAGCCACATTGTGCGTTACATCCGACAAAAGACGCGAGAGAGCATTGTGCCTCAGGCCGATAATATAAAGAGTAAGGACTGAATGCTTTTCCGCAAATTACGCTTTCGTGCTGGTAATCGTGATGGGATGCCACCCATATCTCAAGCAACAGGGCATCGCTGAAAAGTACGTTTTTTGGCGATAGAGAAAGCCATACCTTTGAATAGGAAGAACAAGTAACCACGATGTACGCATCGGTTTTTTCGCGAGCTATTTTTGATTCTTCCTTGAGTTTGTTATGCACTTCTTTAGCGATTTCTGTGTGCTGCTTTTCCTGTTTTCTAATCTCACTGCTGACTTGATATCAAGTTCATGTCCATTTACTTCAGATATATCATCTTGTTGCAGAGGAGAACTAAGTCGGACTGAATTTTCATAAGCAGATTTAAGGTCACTTAACTTTCTAAAGTCAATGCCTCCCTCTGTCACTGGTAGTGCAAGTAAATCACATTCAATTTCATAAAGTATATCTTTTCCTGTGATATACTGGAATGAGGTTTCTTGAGATCTGGTCGTCAGGCAGCGTCACTTCAGAGGCAAATGTCGGTGTTGTTCTTGCAAGGCAGTAAAACGTCGGGAGTAATCCGGCGCGAACCAAGCCATAACAATAAGATGGTTGAGCAGCACCTACGTCAAAACCTGAGAGTTGCTCGATCATTTTATAAAAGCTTCCTCAATTTCTTGGCATTAACATTTCACCACACACTTCGTCGGCATCCAATTACCGATCCCAAAACTGTTATTACCAGTAAACATTTATAACTTACATAGTTAGTAATTAGTACGTAACTATTATATTTAGACTTTTTGTAATCGCTTTTGTATTTCGCGCTGTTGAATAGAGTTCACATCGTCGTTGTCACGAAAAATACTTCCCACATCTATGTATATAGGGAATCTTTATCTTTATATTAATCAAAGATGTCCTTGGCCCTATGCCCTAACCATGGAGTGGACTTCTACTTATAGTTGTTGTGCTTATCTAGAAGTGCGATGCCCAAACCCATAGAAGTTCGGCTTTTATTAGCTTATCTTTGCTATCTTGATATTCCGACCTCTACGCCTTAAAAAAAAATACATTATTTTCATCATAATGCATGATTTTTTCGTGAAGGCTTTCTATGTACACAGGTAATAAGTTCCACGAAGCAATTTAATTTATTTTCCTGGTTGGGAAAAGTATTAGCTGAGTGCAGGACTTCTATAGAAATAAGTCATGCATGATAACAGATAATGAATAGATTTCTTCGGTCGATTATTTATCATACATAACCTCGAGCCCTTCAGCTTCGTTAATTATAGCAAATAATGACCTAAATCTATGCACTTATCTATTACATAAGCTCATTCCTAGATTTCTATAAATTATTGCATCATTGCGAACTTATACAAATGGCATTCGTGCAATGTAATAATATTACATGTATAGTTATCTGAGCCTACAATTATGCTATAAGTACTGAGGCCCCGCTCTGGTAGTATGAATATATTCAGCAAAAATGGTCTTTTAGCATTTTTGATGATGTTTCGTCTTCGACATTATCAGCCCCAAGTAGAATCATTTTTTCCTACCTAAACTAGTATCAGGTGCATGCAGTACTGTGCCACAATCCATCGTATCTACGCACCATAAGTTCAGTTATTTTCTTGCAAAAATAATGCAGGTTATTTCAATCTGATGTCATGGTTCGATATGATCTGTTTCTTACATTGCATTGGTGATACGTTATCTGTTCTTAGCAATAGCATTGCTCTACAGAATTGACACTCGTCAAGTAAAAAAAGTAAAGTAACTGTGACTTTATAAATTGCACTGATGTTGCTAGTGCCACACAGCGAACTGGTTTCTGTAACGCACTTGTGATTTCATAGTTACACATGCCGCGCGGTATACATAATTTAAAATCAGTCACAAGATGTTTTCCACATATACAGTCGAACCTCGCTATAACGAACCTCATGGGGTCCATGCCTAAGGTTCGTTATAGCGAGGGGTTCGTTATATCGAATAAAGTCTGAAAAGCTTCCAAGCTGATATCCTGAGTTACAGATGCATTATAGTAATGGAAGTATAAACATGTATATACAAATACATGTAGCGGTACATGTTAATTAACATCTTAGATACGGGTACGTAAAGAATTTAATGCATAAACTTAATGAAAAAATACAGGCATTAGTATCATATGATAGTATTCATTTTGAACAAATACAGCATAAATGTACATGTACATCACTGTTTATTGAAAAAGTCACTAATTTTCGTTTGTCGATTTTTCTTCAAACTGGCCCCACGATCTAAATTCAGTAATTGCTTTATCTGTATGATTTTTTGAGTTTCAAGTTATAAAATTGCAGTTTCCATCGCTCAAGCAGCTTCACTTGCAGTTGGTGGAGGATTTTGTTGACGCCGTTGTCATTTTATCTTCGTTTCTGTATATGGCGCGTTATCGGTTGACACAGCTTTCGTTTGAAGGGACTTCGTCGACGTTTTCTGCTTCTGTCAGGGTGGCAGCTATCTCTGTCTCGTCATCAATGTGAAGCCAGGTATCACTGAAGCGTTTTCAACGTCATCGTGTAAGCTCAGGCTGTTATATGCCGACATCAATTCACTGAGTAAGTGTCATCATCATCGCATAAGCGTCATGGTGTAGACTGCTACGATCGTGTCGTTCGGAGGGCATTACCCAGCGTTTCTTCCATAATCTGCTCGATGCTACTCGCTAGAATACTGCTCCAGGCTGTCTGCGCTAAGGTAATATGTCTTTGAGACGAAACACTTTTAGAAATTCGAGAAGTTGGTTTCCTTTGTTTAGAAACGATGTCTCGCAAGAGCACTTCTTTCGATATTTGCTTCTTGAAGGCGGCGGATTACACCATCCATTGGTTGGATTACTGACGTTTGTGTTTGGGGTAAGTAGGCCACAAGCACTTTTGCCATCATTCGAAACAAGTTCTGTCGGCAGGAGGATGGCTGGACTGTTGCGAGCAGTAACAGGGCTTCGTCCATCATTCCTAAACGTCGTTTGCGTTGCTGTTGAACTGCTGGACGAAGTCGTGAAGAACCAGTTCAGAAATATCTCTGGGTCATCCACGCCCTTTTCTTAATGGTTATAGAGATCAGGCAACGTTCGGAGATTGGACGTGATGAAAGCAACGAGGTGGGCGTGACTCCCAATGCGAAGAGGTTTTATTTGTTGGGTTTCCAGTTGCATTCGTGCAGACAAAAAAAAGTAATACCTTCCGCGTCTTAAAACCCTTGGAGTCATTAATCACTCAGTTTTTTTGTGCGAGTGTTCTATCTGGCACAACTTTTCCAATATAGCGCAGTTTCATCTGCATTGTATATTTGATCTCGAGAGTATTCTTCGTTTTGAGAAGACTTGCAGTTCGGGCGGCAGATAAACATCAAGAGCCTCATAATCGCATGAACGGGTTTCTCCAACTACTTTTAGGCCCGGAACACCGTGAGTTTCTGCCATCTCCACAACCAACCAGTGTCGCTTTGAAATCGGAATTAATAATCAAGCAGTTTCGCTAATAATTCTGCTTTTCACAATAAGAGTGGATAAGTTTCTTTCTTGAGATGCCTTCATCAGTATCGACGCGATGGATGAACTCCTCTCAGGTTAATCGTCCAGATTTCTTAAACGTGTGCTATTGTTACTCTTAGACGTTGTTTCTCGACAGATATCTGCCTGCTTGGCTCCATTCTTCAATCGGTCGATGTTGGATAAATTAGTCTCAATGGATATTGCTTTTTGTGTTCGGCATGACCTCACAGTGTGTAATCATGATCAGAAGATCTCTTGTTGTCTTAAATATGTTTTTGTCTTCATTATAATTGTACTATATTCTATTTTTAGCTTTCTGGGTTGTCCGCTGAGTTCCTTTCTCCTTATCTGGAGAGATGCAACACACTGGATACATTGGAAATGCGTCGTTATACGATTCAGTAATATCGTGACAAACGCAAAAAAAGCAAAAAATTATGTGGCTACTCGCGTCAATTTTGTAATATAATTGCTACTTTGTTATTGTGCAAACGTTCTCAAGAATAAAAGCCTACAAATAAAAAGCGCATGTAAAGAGTACATATTTTCTTGGGATCCATACCATGGGTTCGTTATAGCCGAATGGTCGTTATAGTGGGCGTTCGTTATAGCGAGGTTCCACGGTGTCAGGGTCGCTATGAAAATTAATTTTTGTTGGTAACGCTGTTCT
>CAJQUW010000839.1:0-16666 GCA_907163375.1 Prostheceraeus crozeri
ACTTTTACAGCTGGGTCCGAGAGCCTTTCCCGAGGCAGTTTTTTCCCCACCTAAAAAAGTGGACTATTGCTGCATCAATAGAGTGAGAACACGCCCCCTTACCATCGCAATCATGCATTCACCGATGCCCTAATGGTCCGAAACCTCGCCGTTGGTTGTTTCGTTTGGCTATGGTCCTTCCCGATCGATTTATTAGAGCGGGTCGATGCATAACTAGAGGAAAGTGACCGTATAATCCTCAAGAGACCGACCATGACTATGGATTCCATGGTGGCTTTCCCCCGCTGGAATATTTTGCTACTTCTCATCCCAATGCCTCTTTTCTACCGTGTTGGATTAAGACCTCACACTGCTCCCGTTCACCCATTTCCACGTACGCCTGTCTGCTACGCCTTTCTACGTACTGTGAGCCTCTCGCTCGATACCCGACGGCTCGTCTGCTCCTCTCAACGAACGCCTGTGACCTGATCCCTCGATCACCCTCGCGACAACAGCTCTCACATGTAAGCATGATTCCCATGAATAGAGTCCTGATCCCCTCGCAAGTGTGAATAACGTCTGTGATACGAATACCGTGCGTGCAAAGTGAAAGAAAGTATATGTAGTTAAGCTTTCTTTATAACATACTGTCAAAGTACCATGCCAGAGAGCATTATATACATATAATCTTTGACGATATGAGAGCTAGACTTAGTCCCGTCTTGTCTATATCGCGTGCCACACTCGGTAGAATCTAGTCTCCAAAATCTCTCTCGCTACGTTGACTCGCAACGCCTCTAGTGAGATGCGCATAAGAGATACCCACGACATCTCACAGGGTGTAGAGGTCCACAGCCTCGTCTTACGCTGTGTTCGTGCAGCGAAGCCTTCTGCATATCAATGTAACCACGACAAGACCTCACACACGCTCACACTACTAGTATCTGTAAAGCCCCTTCAACTCTGAGACCCTCAATTGAGATTTTGACCTATTGGTATCCGTATGGACACTGACTGACCCATGCTCTTCCCCTCTATGCTCCCAACTAGAGATCCGCTCGAACCGTTGTCGATCACGTCTCAGACCTCAAGTGATGGATCTGGTAGGAGCTGATGCATTCGCCTCAGTAGTATTGCCGGAGTCGCTTTCTCACTGTCGCGGCTCATATATACACTATGCCAGCGACGATCTGTCATGCTATAATATATATCCTCTCCCGAGCCTCTACTCTGCAAGCTGAAGAGATTGCCTTTTCACTAGGAACTCTCCACCTAATCTCTAATGCTGTTACACTAAGCTGTCTCTGACCTGACGAGTGAAGTAAGCGATTGTCTTCTCTCTACAATAGCTGATGTAGTCACTCATAGTAGCTTCTGATTGTCACTCATACGCGCCACCCACCCAGTTAACCATTCCCCCGCATAGGCGTCTTAGCTCCCTTAAAAGTACTCGCCCTGCGATGTAGCCGGAATGCTCTCACCTACTCCCAGACTACCCAACTCGTATATATAACACTTGCATGATAGATATGTACCCATCTAGCCTGCAACTGTCCCACTCCCGTGTTCTACAGGTGTCTAGCACACTCAGAGTCTGGTAGTCGTTTGTCTGAGTCGGAGTTTTCGGTAGTGTGTTTACGAGATTCAGCCACTGGACGCGGTGGCGGCACGCACTGAGCCAAAGCCATAGGAAGTGCGCTCATTTTACGTCCCGGTCCTCGCCGCGCTGAGACTGGCCCAATCAATTTTAGAGACACAAACAGGTTGGCGACGCAGTAAAGTCTTTTGCTCGATGTGTTCGGTGTATGTTGCCGTTACTCGCGATGATGGCGCGTGACTTGTAGCGGTAGCGCGCCTCCTAGCTGTGAGCGATATGCGTTGTAGGTGTGGCGGCGGCTGGCGTTACTTTGGGTGATAGTCGTAGTGTAAGTGATATGTTCGCGATGCAGAGATCGGAAGTCTCCAGTGTTTGCGTGCTGCTCGCGCAGAGAGCGCACTACTGGGGATATCGCGAGAGACGATGATTCGCGGGCGTGAAGTCACCAGGACGGTACAACAGATATCCGTAGATCTAGAATGGCGAGGCGAGATATTTCGTGGCTATTTAGTTTGAAGCGCTGTGTCTAAGTTGCGTAGACGTTGGTGTGTGCCGTGGTGTACGAATAAGTGCCGTATGAAGATGTAGAGCGAGTGTTGTCGCAGTGATGGATGCTCCAGTCTGCAACTAGATGATGGAGAGCTGTCGTTGATGTCGAGTAGTAGATTGATCTCGAAGAATAGTTGGATAGACAGGTGATAGAGAGATCCATGACATAGATGCTGAGCGCGATGGAGTACGTTGAGAAGGGTCAATGAGCTTTAGTAGTGCGGCTGGCCACATGCTACTAGGGACGCTCGATAGATGAGTCGAGGAGGCAAGTAGTTGTCTAGTGCGCGAGCGACAGAGAAGGTGCTGAGATAAGAGACGTATACATGGGCTTGCAGTGACTATTGGTAGAGAGTGGCACGAGATCGTGAGCGAGTTGTGCTGTGCACGTTGTAGAGCTATGTCGATTGTTATGCTGTGTTCGACGCTCTGAGAGTGTGCTGTCCGATATGTCCTCGCACTGATAATGCTACGATTCTAGGAGAAGTATAGTTGTGATGCGACGTCCGTTAGAGTTCGGAGGCAGTGAGAGTTCGCTGGGAGGAGAAGAGGATAGAGCATCAGACGCATGCAGCCGTGATGCAGCGGCAAGGTTGGTGGCTGGCCGTGTCACTCTCGCGGCGCCTTAGTGTCGTATGTTGTACATATCATGCCGTGCTAGCTGAGTCTCACGCTGAGAGTGTTCTCGGGGGGGTATTGGCGGATGTCCTTCGGCGTCACGGTCAGTTCTTCGATTTCGCATTTCTTTCTTCAGCTAACTTTCAGCTTTGTTAAGTGCTCCGCCTAATAAAATATGTGCCATCAATTTTCGTGATTGGACATCTGCAACCGTCTCCAAATTCAGTTAATGACTGTTCATCACACTTTCCCGACAGCTATAGTTCCGCTTTATAACCGATTTTTCTTGGAATATTTGCCAGCTGTAGCAGGGATGGTTAACCCGGTGCAGGAACGGCAAGTGGAAATATCTTCTCACATTTGTCGAAGTGAGATAGTCCTGTTTTTCTGCTTTCTCCGCTGCATTCACCGCAAATGTTTTGTGTATTGCGTCAATTCCACGAAACATGAATCGTCAGTCACCTTCGTCATACTTCGAAAATCATGCAATTATTGCAATAAACACCAAATTTTTGAGACCGTCAAATACGGCCGTCTCTCTCTCTCTCTCTCTCTCTCTCTCTCTCTCTCTCTCTCTCTCTCTCTCTCTCTCTCTCCCTCTCCCTCTCTCTCTCTCACTCTCTCTCTCTCTCTCTCTCTCTCTCCCTCTCTCTCTCTCACTCTCTCTCTCTCTCTCTCTCTCTCTCTCTCTCTCTCTCTCTCTCTCTCTCTCTCTCTCTCTCTCTCTCTCTCTCTCTCTCTCTCTCTCTCTCTCTCTCACTCTCTCTCTCTCTCTCTCTCTCTCTCTCTCTCTCTCTCTCTCTCTCTCTCTCTCTCTCTCTATCTCTCTCAGAACTCACAACACAGAACTCATAATGTTTATTGACCAACTTTGTACAAACATGAGATAAAAAAAATTCATGAACAAAAAAAAAAAAAAAAAAATAGAAAAGATGAAGTACACATGAATGAATGAATGCGGCAACAGCGATTGATGGAAATGAGGATGGTATAAGCGTTCGGAGGTAAGATGACAGCGGTGATCACAAGTGTTCTTCGGTGGGCGCATGATGTCTGAAAAACTCTTCAAAGTTCTTGAGTGATGACTGGACTATTTACAGGTTTGATATTTATATGAGGACGATAACGTGATAAGTTAATGCATGAGAAGAATATGAAGATATAGCATATGAGAAAACATTTCATAGATAAATGAGGAGAGGAGACTCAATATTCATGTATCATATCATGTTATGTAATTATATGATCGGGATTGATGATTAATTAAGTTTTAGTAAATCATTTATTTGCACATCACACCATTCGCAGCAGATTATTTACCTATAGCCTTATTATTTGATCGGAGATGCGGTCGGTTATTAATGTCAAAGTAGGTTTATATTAGAATAAAATGTGGTTAAACATGATGCATTTTAGGACTTTATCAAATGATAAATCAACTATCCAAATGGTGCAGTCTTAAGTGATAAGCATTGAAGAAAAAAGAGTTCCTCAATGCTTAAGAAACCCAAGACCGCAAATACCCTGGCCACTAATAGATCACACGTTAGAAACGAAAGAGCATCACGTCTAACCACAAAATCATAAGAAATATCTCAACTCTTACCTGAAATGGTGCAAGGAATGTTGAAATTAGAGAAATTCACGATTGAGATTTTACCGATCGACCTCCGATATTCAGTATCGATAGCAGAGTGAAACATTTGCTGTGCATAGTGCATCAATGTCAATATGAGTATTAATCATTTGCTATTGTTTTGCCGTTCACCGTTACGTTGATATATCAAGAAAAATGCGCTGCCTATTGTCAAAATAAGCGGACAGCTATAACTTCATAGAAATCTGATCGAGTTTAATCATTCACAAATTTGGTGAAACTATTATCAAATAGATGAGGAATTTGTTATCTATTGTTTCTACTAACCATCAGTTAGTCATGAATTCATCAATAGTTTTGATTTCTTAACTTTAAGTCCTTCAATATTTGCGTGATCAAATGCAATTTTCTAGTAATAGAAGCAGCCTATTTCTTTCAGCTGAATCGCGAAACAATTGATATGTAGCGATGCAGTTTTCACTTAATTTTTAGTGCATTTGTGAGACCATAGCACTCTATGACATAGTTTCAGTCTACGAAGAAAAAGAAATTTAATTCGATTTATGTTGTTGAATTACGAACCAATTGATAAGTTATGACAGGGTTCTTTTGTCTGTCATAGAAATCGGATCGAATGCAATAATTCAAGACTAGGAAAGATCAATCTGTTATCATGTCAAAATTAGTATAGAATATATTATCTATTGTTTCTACATTGCATCGCTTTATCAATGAATTCATCAATTGCTTTGATTTGTCCTATCTTTAATGTATTCATAATTTCATAGAAATCTGATCGTGTACAGTCTGCTAGGAACGAATCAGCATTCTTCTTTCTGCGTTGTATCGCGAACAAATTGATACAAAATGATAGATATCTTCCGTCACATCATTTTCACATAATTTGCAAGTAAAGTCATCATGAGTGCTTCGATTTTGATATGTTCCAACTTCAGCTGCGAGAGTGTGATTTCCAGTTCGCAACTTAAGGATATTATCAGTTTTTATTTTTTCATCAACTAGACATAGATATTGATAGTTTCATATCGGATTGGAATCTACAGAGCTCTAAGTATCTTAGTCCTTTGTTGCTATTCTTTGCACTATTTATCCATTCACTTCGGAAATATTCAGTTAGACGATTGTTAACAACAGTTTTATATCTTTTGTCGTAAATGTCAATATTCTGTAACTTTTGTAAATGGATTTTCTCCATAAGTTGAGTATTCTGTTACAACCATGTGTTATGGAATAATTTTTTATCAATGCTGTGATTTATCCTGTTAAATAAACGTGTAACTAGACTTTGATTAGTTTTAGTTTTCAACTTAAGATAATAATTCAAGGCTGATTTGTAACAATGAAATTCCATAGGTTTTACATCAAATTCGCCAATAATGCAGTAGTTCGGTGTAGTGATTCTTAGGTGATGAAATTTTTTGTAGAACTGCATAATTATTTCGATTTGGATCATTTAAATTTCTATCAAAATAGAACTCACAACCATATTTCATTTTTGATAAGGTTAGCATTTCAAAAGTTTCATTTCCGTTTAGAATTTTTGAGTTGATATTTCCAAATTCTTTCAGTGTTTTAGCAGTCAAATATGATGATGCTCGTCCTTTCTTTGTGATCTCTTCAATATGCTTTCTGTCAGTTTTAGCTATCCAGATACCTAAATATTTGTATTCTTCTACTATTTCGATAGATGTTGTGGTATCATCATCATTTTTTAGCATGAGCTCTTTAAAGTTTCTTTCTCATTATGAATCATGATTTTAGTTTTGTTGTAGTTGATGTAAGTCCATTTTCATTACAAAAAGTTTTCATGTGTTTGATTTGCTTGATTAATCCTTGTTGAATTCACTAAATAAAACAATATCATCGGCATAGACTAATGAGGCAAGCTTTATATCAACTATTTTAATTGGGTCGATATTATTTATGTTTTTATGTAGTTCTATCAAAAAAACATTTATATATAGACAAAATAAAGTTGGCGATAAACTATCTCCCTGTGGAATTCCATTTTCTAATATAAATTCTTCACTTTCGGCTCCATTAAGCAAAATTTTGTATTTCTTCTTATCTATAACATTTTCCATCAAAGAAAGATAATGACCATTAGGAATGATGCCTCTTAATTTATTGATCAAACGATATTTTGGGATTGAATCGAAAGCCTTTGATAGGGGGGGTTCCCCCCCGGTGAATGGATAAATGAAGCAAATGTATAATTGCTTTTTACTGTTTTTTATAGATTTGTATGATTTCTTTAGCATCCAGATATTGTCTAAGGTAGAATTTTCTTTCCGAAATCCTGTTTGACATTCATGAATTAATCCATGTCTGTCAATCCAAGTATTCAGTCTGTCATTTAATATTTTTGTAAGCACTTTCTCAACACAGGAAGACAAATTTAGACATCGGTATGAGTTACTATTGTTTTTATCTCCTTTTTTGTATATACACGTAGGTATCATCCAACTTAATTCCCATGGAGTGCTTTTATCTTGAAAAATGCTGTTATAGAGTATTTCCAATATCTGGATTTGGCTGGGGTTATTTTTGAATATTTCGTATACAACATGATCTGGACCACTTGATTTCATATTTTTCGTTGATTTTATTGCTTTTTCGATTTCTTCGACTGTGATTCTGTTATCTAAAAAATTTTTCTTCAGTTATCACAGGTAAATTGAAAGAGTCAGGTTTGATTTTTTTTAACTAAGTCACGCGCGCGGAGATGCTCAATTGAAAATCTTTAACTTTAGTAACATCCTTAAAATTTTCTGCACTTAGTTTAGTGTCTATTTTTTTGTTTTTTCCAGGTCTATTTTTATTTATTAGTTCCCAATATCTTTTGGAATCATTATTTAATTTTGCTTTTTGTAACTCTTCTAATTTTGTTTTTTGTAGTTTTCTTTTTTCTAGTTTCAGAGTTTTATTAAATTGTCTCTTTTTTTCTAATAAAGAGGTTAGGTTTTCTTCAGTTTGGTTATATTTGTACACATCAATTGCATTTTTATAATTTTTTCGAAGATATCTAGTATCTTTTGAGTATTTAGCTTGTTTTTTTAAATCCATTTTCTGGTAAATCTCCTTACTTGTGTTAACTAATTCATGATACAAATCTTTTGTATTTAACTTTTTTTTATTTATCTTTTCTGCAAGTTCTACACTTTTTGCAAATACGACTTCTTGATATTCATAGGAATTAGAATTAAACATCATTTTGAATGGTCTTACATTCTTATACATGGTGCGACTACAATTTTTATTATGAATTTTTGATTCTGATTTTATATTCAAGTTTATGTCTATCTTCAATGGTCTATGGTCCGTAAATAGTTTAGGTTCAAGTATTTCAAAGGCTTTCAATTTTCCTATCATAGATCCTGATAAGATTAGATAGTCAACAACTGATTTATAGTTCCTACCATTTTGGATTTTACAAAAATGTATGTGCGCCTTCTTCATATCTGCCATTAGCTTATGACAAGAGATGTTTCATTGCAGAATTCTATCAATTCTCTACCTTGTTTATTTATTACTGAATCGTCTGATATTCTAATGGGGAGATCCATATGTTCGTTGTCATTTACTATACCAGTTCTACTATTAAGGTCTCCCAACATTAGTATGTTCTTCATTTTGTATTTTTTAATATAATCTTTTATTCTATCAAAGTAATATTTATCAGCATATTTCGAATCTCTGCTTTCTCTGTAGCAAAGTATCAGAAAGATTTCCTTCATATCTTTCCATTTATTGTTAGCAATTTTAACTATTAATGTATCCCCGTTTTCGGTAATTACCTTTTCGATACTTTGTTGGTTTATATCATTTCTATAATATAATCTAGCTCCTTTATTTGGTCTTCCAAAATTATTTTTATCTTTGCTTATCGTTTCGATTTATACCATATCGATTTAATGAGAGAGAAATATTGTTCGACTCATTTTCAATTAAGTGTGTCTCTGTAAAACATATGAGATCAACACCATTTATATCTTTCATCATGTCAGAATCTTGAAGCTTATCTCCATTTAAGCCATTAATGTTAACGTGATATATTTTCAATGTTTCATAGTTAGGATCGCTCACTTTTTCGGTATTTTCCGTCTCCTCATCCTCGTTCATCTATGTTAAAATAAAGGTGGCACTGAATAAGTGTTCGTGTTGGGGTACATCATACTTGGTTGAGGCACAGGTTGATAATTCACGATGAGAAGTGTTGCTGTTGTTGAGGAAAATTGAGCTGGTATTGAACATACGGCGGAAGTTGATGAGGTGCTGGTCCATGATATTGGGGTCTCACTCTTGTTCGATAAAATCCTCCATTATTGTTTCCATTCCATCTTTTTCATGGTCTCCTCGCAGTGTAGCAGTTTCTCGCAATATGGCCAGGTCGAGAACATACATAGCAGATAGGAGGTGGTCTTCTTTGATTGTTGCGGTTATAGGTTCCATTACGATGATATATTGCCGTTGGTGGTGGTGGTGGTGGAGGTGGAACTGTTGGTTGTGGTGTTGGTTGGAACTGCTGTTGCTTTTGGTGACGCTGCTTCTCGCTCATCGAATGTCTGATGTCGTCGAGTAAGTGTTTTAGGACAGTCATTTCACTTCTTGTCTCCTCTTTGTGCTTTTGGAACATATGCCGTAGGTCATCATCATTGCTGTTGTCGTTGTGGCTTGGCCTGCTCTGGTGGTCTTTTTCTTCGTATTGGGTTTAATTGGTCTTGTAGGACTGTCAAAGAAAGCGCCATATCATCGTTTGATCTCTGTAGGGCTCGAGCTTCTTCATTAAGGGTCTCAATCTGCTCCTTCAGAGTGTTTCTCTCTTCTATCACCTTGCTTAAATTGTGAGTTAAGTCCAAGATTTCTCCGTCCTTTAATTGTAATCGCTTTTTGTAATCGTCCAGAAGAGCAGATTTACCATCAAACTTTGACATTTTCTCCTTCACGATGGTCAGTTCGGCTGGATGCATTTGCTGGACGCACTCTGCACAAGCATATTTTCGGTGGTAAAGATTTTCTTTGTAATATTTTACTAGCTCATACTCAGGGAGGTCGGTACACACAAAGTGCCAAAATGTGTCGCACTTTCTGCATTGTAATCCGTCCTGTGATGTGGATTGTTGGCATTTCTTGCACATATTCTGTACATTGGCGATAAAGCTGGACGATGGGGATGTTGGCTGATTTACAACCGGTGTTGGTGTTAGAGTTGCTGTCGCCGCATTCATCATTCTGAAATGGTGCAAGGAATGTTGAAATTAGAGAAATTCACGATTGAGATTTTACCGATCGACCTCCGATATTCAGTATCGATAGATCTCTCTCTCTCTCTCTCTCTCTCTCTCTCTCTCTCTCTCTCTCTCTCTCTCTCTCTCTCTCTCTCGTTCACTTAGATATGGGTTTTGGAAGCAAAGTTGGTTTTTTTGTCAGTTGGAAGCATGGACAGATATTTTTCCAAACCAGCGACATGGTACTTCGTGCTATTAGGAATTTTATACATCGCAACTTGACGATTATTACGACAATCATTACTTTTGAGGTTTTCCTTATTTTCATCTTTTAAGTACTAAAAAAGTTGCATATTTCAAACCGTCGGGTCCGGACTTTCTTTGTATGTCTTCTTTCAGTAAACTTCGAATCAACTCTCTTCATCGAAATCTGTTGTGGTAATTGACATTAGAGATTCGTTTCATCACGACAATGAGATTGAGAGAAAGATTAACTGAGAACGAAATGCACGTGGAGAGAAATTTAGAGGGAGGTGATATTTATATGAACGAGAGTAAGTTTCGAAGATTGAGGAATGACAGGCGGATGGGTACATAAAAACGGATGGGCGAATGAAAGCTGAGAACTCCAGATGAGGTACACAAAGCATGAGAAGTTAGTTCCGTTAAGAGCGATTTGACTTCATAATCTTAGTGAGCTGTAAATTCTGAAATCTTTCTTAAAATTTAGAAAACGTGAATACTTAGATTCATGAAACATAGATTATCATCGGCTGATCAGTTTCATCATGCTAGAAATACTCAATGGGTAGTGTGGCCATCAAGATCACCAGATCTTAATCATATCGAACATGTGTGATGCTATCTGGCGCGGAGGGAGGCATCCAGAGTAGGTGACACTGACTGTTTGGAAGACGTACAATCCATCTTGGTCGAAGAGTGGATGAACATTCCTAAGAGCGCAATTGATAACTTGATAATATTCATGTAGATATTTATGCATCAAAGAATCAGAAATGTCATGATCAGGAGGTCTCCCTCGCGACTGACTTTTTATGATCCTATTGAAAATATCATTGTTTATCTATTGCTTTTCCTGACTTATGCAATAGAAGCATTTATTAAGGTATGGCACTTAAAAAATGCGACCTCTCTCTCGCAGGCTGTAGACGTTCTGCGAGCCACTGCGATGTCCGTTGAGTAGGCGTTCCAATCATATAAAGAATGGGACTAAGAGGTCGATTTTCTTTGTTCACCTTGGGTAATCCGTAAAGTCGTAGAATGTTAGAAGTCGATGACAATAGGCAAGACTTCTGCTTGGATAAACTTCCTATTTCTAATTTCTGCTTTTTCGAAAGTGATTTATGAATGAGTGCACTTGCAGTAGCAAGTACATTGGCAAAACAGAAAGATCCTTGGGTGAACGGGTCAAGGAACATATACCCAAGTGGTTGTTGGAGTGAGGAGTGCTCCTCTTCGATCCAAGTCTTTGCTCTATTATTCGCATTTACTTGCCAACGGATGTAAGATTAGCGGATGTAAAGCGTCTTAAGATTCTGTGTAGATCCGATGTTAGAAGTGTTCCTTTTTCTTTCATAGAAGCTCTTGCCATACAAGCGATTGCTCCTGACTTGTGCGTTCAGAAGCAGTTCGTGATTGGCCTTGGGTTGCCATGGCAATAGTTTTGCCGTCCACTTACCATCTTTTTCAAACCGAAAAACCGTCTACCAATTACTCTTCATTTTATGGACGCAACTGTTTGAAATTTAAGTCAAAGTCCTTTGACTTTGACTATTAATAAGGATTGACATTTCGAAAGCGTTTGACTGTATATCGCATGGTTTACTGATAAAAAAGTTTTTGGCTGATGGTCTTCCAGCTGGATTTGTCTCGTGGTTATGGAGTTATCTTCAGAATAGCTGCAGCTTCGTCCGAGTTGATGGTGTGTACAGTGAGCCATACAAAATTGAGTCTGGCGTGATTCAAGGATCTACGTTAGGACCAGCGTTTCCTATGCTGCGCGGAAATGATGCGGAATTCAGGAATCGTCCGCGCAGCGCGAAAATTAAAATCGCTTCCTCGCAAGGGAGATTTTTTATTTATCTTGAGTGGTAGATATTGAAAACTGATTCGTATACTCATTATTGAAACCGTTGTTATTTCATGGCCATATGCCTAACACATATTTAAAAGAGAATAAATCATAGATGAGTTGGCATTCACTAAGCTGCTGTATCAGCCAATTCGATTTATCTGTAAAAACAAAAAGTAATCGAGTAAAATTTCATATGTGTGTGCCCTCCTCGTACTTTGATACACCGCCATGCAAGATGGCATCGAATAACTAAGTTTCTCAATAAATCGAACATCAAGGTCACTGTTCAATCAATGTTTCAGACAGAATGGAAACTGCATCGCTCTCTCACTCATCTTCGATTGGAGATAGGTCATGAGAACGTGCAGGCCAATCAAGAGTTTGCATGTTCAAGCTCCTTGCAGTTGCAGTAGCGCTGAAAAGCGATGTGCCTTTGCGTCTTATCTTGGAAGACTAGATCTTCTGCCAGGCTAGTGGCACTACAACTGACAACACAACTTTTTCAACGTATGTCACCTGTCATTGTGCTTTTCATGACAACTGCCGTCGCTATTCCACCGGGCCAAATGCTTCCCCAAAGCATCACGATCCCAACAACCGCATCTGTCGTGTTCTTTCATACAGCATGGAGCAAAACGTTCACCTGGAAGGCGATGGACACGAATGCGGACGACATTAAAATCAAGAGTGATTTTCTTTACTCATCTGTCCTCAAGACTTCCACCATTGTCGATCATTCCACGAGCGACGATCTTCACAGTCCGTTCCTCCTTCAATGCTGTCAACAAATCAGCGCCTATTTCAGCCTTGTTTGTCGCAGAAAGTTTAGTCGGACGCCTTTTCAGTTTTTATCACGTCAGAGTAGTGGATTCTAGTGCAAATCGGACAAATGCGTTTAAAATAATGTAATCGCTGCACACTCGAAAAAAGGAAGCTTAAAAAAGGATCTGGCGCGAGATTCAAATGGTTTAAAATGGGAGGAGAATGTCAATTATCTCACGGACCTCAGAAAATTAAGAAGGCTTAGATTTTTTTCCTGGGAAAAACGAATATTGCTACACATGGCTTTTTGCGGTTTGCAGATGCAAAGGAAAATCTCCTTATTATGAAAATTCATTACTCTAGTCCCGACCGGGTCAATACGCGGTCGATTTCTATATTCATGTTCACAAAGCATACGGTCATAAAAACAAGCCCAGTACCAGTCAGCCATATTCATAAACGTTCCAGCACCGGTACCAGCCCGACTGGTCATCGGTATTCAACCTCCCCAGTGTCAAAGGTCCATTTCACTTTCCCAGTGTCAAAGGACGCCCATCCCCATCTTCAATTCAATATGACTAACTATGGCTTCGCTGCATCGTCGCTGTGGGCTTGTGAAGAGAAAGCGCCTACTTACCTTGTTTTTCCCGCCTACTTAGTGGTTCATTTGGTTGATTGTCTGAGAGTACTTAAAAACTTACCAGAACTTTAACCATTTGTTCTTCATCACAGTTCGAATTCGTCCATCATGACAGTGGTGTCAGTCCACTACCCCCCAAGCGGAAATCCCCACTTACCAGAACACCCATTCAGCGGAAAGTCACCTCTCTCATGGTCTATTCGAAGTTCGTGTGCATCACATGCATGTAATTGTAAGCTTTGATTTTTCAGTTATTGAGCGGCATTGGTTAATGAACACAATGATCCCCTCTTTGAAAGTACTCCTCAAGGGATCAATTGTCAACACTTATTGATCAGTGTTCTTCTAATATGACGTCATGCTGGACAGTCGAGAACTTCTTAATGACTCTTCATTATGCTTTAGTCTGACATGGCAATCAAAACAACAGAAATTTTAGATTTTGTAGAAAGCAAGAAAGCGCACAATCAAGGCAAACGATTGAAATAGAACTGGCGGCCGGACTAGGAGGTCTGCGTGGGATGATTTGGACACAATGAACCATGATCCGCTCTTAATATTTCGTATTATGTTTGATTTCAGCTAAGAAGGGAAAATTAGATTTTGCCAAAGCAAATTGTTGTTCTTGCGTCAGCATGATTACGTGCATTATCTTTGTTCCTTTCCAAATGATAAATGATCCTTTGATATATAGTTAATCTAAGCGCTGCTAAAGATAATGTTCGCATGTTTCAACTACAGAAAACTGGCACATGTTACCGCATTTTCAGTACACCAGCGATAATGATATCGGTTCTCCATTCGTTTAAAATCAATGAATAGGCGCATTAATGGTACACTTTGCTCAACATAATGTCGTATTTGGCTTGAAATTATGACGTTGATAAGCAATATTACGCACATGCGCAATGTTGCCATGTCAGGACAAATGCACTAATAGACAATAGAAACAAATTTGACAAGGAGTCAAAGGTCTAGCAAAGCATCTCCTATGAATATTCATAAGATGATAGCTCGATATGTTTAGTGTCTCAAAGATTTCAACATTACAATGCATATGCACATCGCTAATTGCTACATAAATCATCGGTTCTCAAAAGTGCTGTCATGCTAAATTTATTTATTGATATCTTTCTGGGGTGGGGGCTCGCTGCCCATCTCGGTTTTTTGCGGCCAGCAGGCATTCGCTTGCGGGCACGGGCGACGAACAAAAAGGCTTAATTCTGCGAATGCATGACCACACACTGAATATGTTAGTAGGGATTCAAGGCGGTTTGACATGAACAGGCCTAATGTAGAATTATCGCATTATATTTATTTTAATCCTAGTCAAAATCGCATTCTTTGGTCACTGTTTCTGAAGGCTAGAACCTGACCTATGTTTTATTCTACATAGTCCTTTTATCGTGTTGCGAACGCTGTTTATTTCTAGAATTTCGCTTCAACAGTGAATAGGCCTACATAAATATACATCATCCTCGTAGGCATATTCACAACATATGGAAAAGTTTTAAAGGCTAAATATCATAAACAGATTACATAAGACCAAAACAGTTCGGTTGATCGCGCCTGCGTTTGATATGTCCTGTTTGTTTCTCATATGTCATTGCCGGACAATAACCGATACCGAATTTTCCTGATACTGTACTTGTATTATGTCCGCGATGTCAAAGGTGAGAACGTCCTGCATTGCCGAGCTTCCACTTTCTCGAAAAAAGACAATGTTCATTAGAAACTGAACATACCAAACTCAGGTAGCCTTAACTGAACTGCCGGCAATGTGGGCAACAGCCCACCACGGCAAGCTTGCGGACATAGCATCGCTAGGTGCGAGCTCCACCACAAGTATATCTGTTCTAGAAATATATTCCTGATCGTTGCGTCCCTTTGGTCCCTTGGTCCTAACCTCTTATACCCACATTACCAAGTTTATGTCGTCCTGTTCCCGGAATTATAGAGAAACAAGCAATCTCTCTGTGGTTTGAATTTTCTCAGCCCCCAGCAAGCACCGCCAGCAGACCGTTTGAACTGGTGACTTTGAAGGTCTAAAAAAAAAATACGACCAGCTGTTACATTGAAGATAGTTTTCGCAAAACTCCGTGCAAGACTCAAGCTGACTTTGTCAGTTTATCCATGTCGTATCGGTCAATACCGTCAATACCGTCCCAGCAAGGAAGTTTCAGTATCCGTACACTCACTGCTCTGAAAGAGTCAAAACTATTCCTCCGCCCTGACAAAGGTAATGCTGTGGTTCTCCTTGACAGGGTTTGAGTATGTCGAGAGATGTCCACTATCCAGGGACAGCTCCCAAGTTTGCTCTCACTTGATGGAACGAGGAACTCCCTGCTCATCAAGATCCAATAATAAATAAACTAACTCTGCTCTACAAGATCTTCCTGCGACTGACATTATGTCGGTGCCACATAACCGCAGTTAAAACATGTTGGTTTTACCTTCCGAGTCCCTGTATGGCTTCCGAAAACCTACAAGACAAACATCCCTTGCGGCCGATCCTGAGTATGGTGAACCGCCCTAAAACAAGTTTAAACCTATTGACATTGTGGTCCAATACCTCATTACCTCAAAGATTACTAAACGAATTGTTGAGGGAATCGATACCGCTGACATCTGATTTCGCCGAATTTGAGCATACAATGTTACGAGCAACTTTGACATGAAAAAATAGTCATATATTGCCTGAAAGTGTGACATTGTAGACAATAGAAACCACAATTATTTCTTTGTCGATTAATCTACCCTCAGCATTCAACAAGTAACCCTAACCTACCCGCACATCACAGTACATATCTGTGTCTACTTCTCTGTAGGTACCCGGCATATGCATAAGTTGAAATCGCATGTGCATTTTTTGAAATCAACTACTTTCCCATTTGCTTACCACGCAGCATTGATCAAGTTGACTAATTAAACAAAGAGCCGTAATACTGCAACTAATAAATAAGAACACTTTAATATTGTGGTGATATAGCGGGAACGCTGTGTTTGTGACCGCATCATGTGCAGTTTTTTCAATACTTTGCCGATTGAATTAACGGCCGTTGAGGAGATAAGAATCCCGTAAATGTTCGGCGTTTGTTTCTTTTATTATATTTCGGTTTTTGTTTTGTCATAAAAAGGAGTGCTCCTTGCCTTTGATCTGGAAATGAAGACCATGAAATTGGCGAATAATGTCTTATATCGTGCCAGTCAACTTTTGCAAGAAAATAATTCAAATAATATGTCATTGCCATGAAGCATTTTGACTGGCCGCTAATACGGACTTATGCCTACATTGAATACGGCAGAGGCCTGCTGAAACACTGACTTTTCAGATGTTGGTCAGATGTTGTAACTGTCAAATGTTGTTTGCTTAATAATACAGTTTATTTTGTTATATATGACACCCTCCTTACATCTAGGCTATTATACGGGCATTCATAGGTGTCCATCATGAACATTATCTTGTTGACTATTTGTTCTGAAACTTTGATAATCAATCTAGTGGGTGATTTACCAAAGCCAATTTACGGTAAAGTGCCGACTAGCATTGTGGCATTAGTGGATTAACAAACTGCTTCAA